>JAWNNM010003636.1:0-215373 GCA_035044965.1 Lordiphosa andalusiaca | reverse complement strand
ATATCAGCCAGCCCATATAAAAAAATTGCACAAAAATGCTATTTCTCGATTTTTCCCACTGCTGTTAGTGAACGACTGTTTGGCTCTCGATGCACTAGCGCGAAAGATTGGCAAAAAGGGAACAAGAGTAAATAGCATTGGTAGAATTGTCGCAAAATACACAACCAGGACCAGAAGATTTAGTAGCCATAAATGAGCTGTAGGTATATTGTTGAATTATTAATTGAAAAAAATAGAAAGAAAATATATACGTAAACGCCTACATCGTTTCGTTCTTTTTGAGTTCTTTTATTGAATTGATTTTGGTTTTTCACAAAAGACTTAACATATCTGCTTACGGGCCGCGCTGCCAGTTTAGCTGGCAGCGGAGCAGCCGCTTAGAATTCTTACGTATATATATATGTCTCTGTCGCGGCAGCGGCAGAGCGGGGGCTTGTAGTGACCGTTTACATATATGCATATGCTTAATACATATACATTGATCATACACGTAAGGCAAGCAATGGACTGCCAAGCGGTAGAAATGCAGACGTTGCATATCTCACCCTTTGGTCGGGCCACTCATAAGTGGACGATCATGTTTCGAATGTATGTGTATGTTATAGCAACAAAGTGTCGCTATGTGTATGTTCTATGCTTAGTTTATAATACCCTTACCTTGGTTGGGTATGTTGAATATTATATTTGGTCATACTACAGAGCTTCTACTACTGTTAGTTTTGTTGTTCTTTCCAACCTGGTTACTAGGCGCGTTGGTGGCCGTAGCATGCTCCACATTCTCCAACTTCTGGCACCGCGCATCAAGAAACGCTGTAAACTGCTCCGCTGTTGGTATTTCTCCTATTGGCGTGTGCTCCTCCCATTTCGCTTGCGTTGCACTGTCCATTTTTTGTAGCAGCATGTATACTATCATGCATCCAGCTATCTGCTGCGAGGAACCCATTGCCTGCAATGCACGCAGATGTGCATTCAGCTTGTCTGAAAACTGACGAAGTTTGACAGCAAAAGACGACTCCACTCTCTCAAGCCCCAGAATCTCGCAGATGTGTGCCTGAAATACAAGTCGTTTATTACTAAAACGTTTTTTAAGCAACTCCAAAGCAACAGTATAATTGTTGCTAGAAATCTCCAGCGCTCTGAAGGCATCCAAAGCCGGACCCAGAACACAGGATCGCAAGTGCTGGAGTTTCTCAGTACTTGTTAAATCCGGATCCTTGTCGATGATTGAGGTGAACATGGATGAAAAATCTGCATATTCCCTATATCCTCCAGAAAACATCGGCAGCTTGAGCTCTGGTATGCGCGATCTGCTTGCCATGATTACGGTTTGCCGCTCCATAGACTCATCTTGGCGAAAAGTTGAACTTGCCGGCGGTTGAGCTTGACGACGTGGCAAATTAGACCGAACGCGTACTTCTAAAGAAGCGACACACTCATCGAACTCATCTCGCAATACACTTCCAATTTCATTGTAGTCGAGTTCTTCAAGTGAATTATGTGCGAGTTTAAAAGGCATTTTAACCACTGTTATTGTCAGTATGTATGTGCCAAACTTGTAACGAAAGAAAAAACTGTTTGAGCGACACCGTTCTGTCCACAGAATTGGAAGTTAGCGAGAATAAAGGAACGAGAAACAAGGAACTGCTACTTGTATGCTTGTATGTGTGTGTGAGTGCGCGCGCGCGGCAACAGCAAACACCAAATATTCGCACGTATATGTATATTTGTTGGTTTTGTATAGTAAATCGCAAATGAGCCACAAATTGTTATTGTTTAAAATCACGTCGGGGGGTCACCAAATGTTGGACTAGTGAGCCTTTTCACTAGACTTTGGCTAAAATAGCCAGCAAATATTTGACCACGAAATTTGGCCACCAAATGATTAGACGTGACAAAGGGTTTAACAATGTTTACTCAAGTTTGTATTGTTCGATTTAGCGAAAGTTCGATTTGGTTAAAGCTGCAAACGAATTATTGGACAATGCGCCAGGCAGATCAGACGTGAAGAGCAAGTAAAGCGACAAATGAGAGCGAGGGTTGCAATTGTCTTTACGTTAATGGCTACTTAAATTACTATTATTTTGAGATACTTGGGGAAGGCGCTTAGCCGAACACTTTTCTTTTCAAAAATTGCTCCCTATTTTCTGGAGACCTTATTGGCCATTGCTGAATTTCAAGTCTATAGGAAATATGAAGAAAATATTCAAAAAATCTAATATAGGCATGAAGTGGAGACAATCCAAATTCATAGCGGTCTTTTTATACTCTGTACCGTAGGTACATAGAGTATTATAAGTTTGTGCAAAAGTATGTAACATCCAGAAGGAAGCATCTCCGACCCCATAAAGTATATATATTCTTGATCAGCATCAACAGCCGAGTCGATATAGCCATGTCCGTCTGTCCGTCTGTCTGTCCGTATGAACGCACAGATCTCAGAGATGGTAAGAGATAGAGGCTTGACATGTATGGGACATATGCTTCATATGTCTGCAGGCAGATCAAGCTTATTTTCAATTTTGGCCACGCCCCCTGCCGCCCCCGCAATTTAGAAAAAACGTCATATCTCCCACAGTTTTGAAGATAGATGGCTTGTTCCTTCTGAACATATTTAGTTATTAGGATAACTTATCGATCCGCCAAAGGAATGAAGAAGATCGGATGAACGGTTTTCGAGCTATGATCAAAAGACAGATTTTCTTGGTACAGAGTATGTTATAGTCGGGCTTGACCGACTTTCTTTCTTGTTTAATTTCCTTTTCTAAACATTTTTCAATATTATTCATTTCAGTTGGTTTTGCATTTAATATGTAGCACTTTGCAGAAGAAGTTTGGGTCAATGCATTACAAGCTTTACCATCCTCTATTGTCAGTTGCAAGCTATGATTAATATAAGATACTCGGTTAGTTGCTGACCTAAATTCCGTGGGAATCAGTTTTAGGATGTTTCTTTTAAAATACATTTCTTCATCAATGGTCAACTGAGCAGATTCTTTTTTGAATTCAAATCTGATGGGACGACTGTAGCAGGTGGACGATGGACGAGGGTTTTTCCATACTATTCGATTTTCCGGAGAATTGGGTGATTGTGTAATCAATTGGAGTCGGACATACGACGTCACAAATAAATTATTTTCGTCCAAATTATAATTCTCAACCCTCTGCTTGTACTCGGTTTGCCCTGAGCCGCCATCGAAACCCCATTTTCCAATTAAAAGCTTTGTAACTCCAAAATTCTAGAAGCGATGTGGTCCAATAAATTTTGAAGCTCAACCTCACCTCAGGAGATTTCGAGCGGAGAGCGTAATGGATTTTTGCACCCATGTTGCTTTGAAATTCCCAACCTGATATGGCATTGCTGGCATGGAGAGACCACTGTTCGACTGATAGTTGACACACAAGGACTGATGCTGCTTTGAGGTGTGTATTCCTCAAGCCGGCTAAAAGTTGCAACATGGCTCAACAATTAGTTTTCCATGAAATAAATTTAAACAAAATGGAAAAATCTACTGATATTGAATTGTTGTGTGGTTGGAATATGTAAAGCTCTTAATCTAAGAGTAAACGATCTTACTCTTGAATGAGATGAGCTCTTGATAATAGGAAGAACATTCTCGGTTTTTGACTTTTGCTGTTTGCCCTTGATTCAAAATTGAGCAATCTTGAAAACGAGTATGTTTAGCAATTGATCCAAGAACTCTTGTACTTGATTTGAGACTGATTCGTACTTGGATCAAGTATTGAAGCTCTTGGATCAAGAAAACCGGGATCAAAAATTCATACTTGGATCAAGAATTTCTCTCTTGGATCGAGAATTTTCACTCTTATCGAACTATTGATCTCGAAAATTCTTGATCCAAGTATGAAATTCTCTATTTTTTCTCTGAGTGTAACAGCCCGTTGTGAGTGCACAACAGCTGCACTTTATGTAGTTGTCTCTCCCAAAATGCTATAGATTGAGTAGAATTTCTCACAGATGCATCGTTGTTGATGGTAAGGGGATAGCATCTTATTTTTATTTTATAAATCCAAATATGTGCTTCACGCCTCCTTCCGTGCTGCCAACTCTGTGTCTCCGAGTTTCTGTGATGGCGCCACCTTTGGTTTATCGACTACTAATTTGTTTTCGATGGTTCTAAAGGTGACAACTTTGTGGGCAAACTTCGATTAATACTCAATGTACAAAAGGGGTTGTATGGTTATGACAAAAAAAGGAGGATCCATTTCGATGTGCCTTTTCAAAATAGATCTCGAATGACTAGTTTTATTTAGAACTAGCTGAATATCCGGTTCAACCGGGGCCTTTGCATCACTGCAAAATAGTTCAAATTGATATCATTTGAACTCGTCAAAACATTTTTCTACATTTTTCAACCCAAATACCAAACTTCCAATTTACAGCTTAAAGCTAGGTACGGAGAACAAAAAAAAGCGCTCGCAAACGAAAATCTCCATTCAAAACAGACACTGTAAAATCGTTCGAAAAAGTTTGACAGTAGCCGTCTAACATTGTGTAAATATTTGTTTGCATCAATTTTATTGCGTGTGGCTTAATGAACGTTTTAAATACCTGTTGTAATGATTCAAAATCAGAATCATGTTCAATGTATACTGCGCTTCCTTTAGTAGAAAAATATTCAGTCAATACTTGCTTTGGTTTTTCGGTATCCAAGTTTGAATAATACATTTTTATTTTCGTTTTCTTGAAATAAGGTTCAACTTCAACGTTGTCGGTGTCACTTCTAATCATTTCTATCTGTGTTGCGAAATAATTAAGTGGTTTTTCTGTTAAGGGTATTAAATTTTCGTTATCTTCCTCAGAGCTATGTGCTGTAGCTTGTGTGATGTCTTCAAAATAGTTTTCGTCAATTTTTTACCCTGGAAAATGCGTCTGCCACGTGGTTCGTCTGCCATGTGGTTTAGTTTCTCCTGTAAGTATTTTATTTCAAAGTCGTATTCGCTCAACCTTATCTTCCACCTTTGGAGTTTCATATTTGGCTCCTTAATGTTGCTTAGGCAAACTAAAGGCTTGTGGTCACTAAGTATTTCGAATCTTCTTCCGTGTAGGTAAGGTCTCATTTTTTTTGTTGCCCTTTCTATAGATGACTACTCTTTTTCGATCGTGCTGTAGTTTTCTTCGTGTTCGTTTAATGTACGACTTATGTAACTAAAAGGTTTATTATCTTGAGCTCCTAATGCAACATTGCTAGCGTCTGTCGTCAATTGGAACTTTTTGTTAAAATTTGGGTAAACCAACACAGGATCATTTATGATCAACTGTTTAATTTAATTTTTTAATTTTATTTATTTAATATCCCAATGACACGAGACATATAGCTTATAAATTAAGTCATTGGTCACAAAAGGTGTTACATTCAATTAATTAATTAATTACATCATAATAAAACTTAAAACTAAATTTGATTATTTTTATTTTTATAATTTTGTGGAATAAATTAAATTAAAAGATTTATGTGGAAAACGGCCCTAAATTAAAATAAATTAAATTGAGATGGAATTAAAGTGTGCCTGTAAATGCTCAAATAATTTATCTTTGAAATGCGTTGCGCTCCTAATGCTCTTAATACCATGCGGTAGATCATTCCAATAGCGAACTGCCTGTATAAAGAATTGTTTGTCTTGGCTCGCGAGTTTAACACGTTTGCAAACTAGATTGTTGGTCCTTCTTGATGACACAAGCTGTAAATTTTCAAATAAATAGTTAGGCTCTCTAGTAGTTAAAATCTTATGTAGCAGTATTAATATTCTGAGTTTTATCCAATATTCCAGGCTTAAGTCAACAATTTTATTTGCGTAACTAGTAATATGATCTCTTCGATCCCGATTAAATGCATATCTTGCAATGGAATTGAACGCCACTGTTAGTTTCTGCATGCTACCAGCATCACAGGAACCAAAAATTTCAATTCCATAAAAGAGGGTTGGAATTAGACATGATCGTGCAACTAAAAGTCTAAGATTTAGAGGGATGAGTTTTTGCGTTAGAGACAACTGTCTTATAGTTCCGAATATTTTCCCACTAGCTTTTGCAACATGGTTACTCCATGTAAGAGTGGAGTTAAATTGGATACCAAGGTTTGTGGCTTGCTCAGCATATGCTATTTCAGTGTTGTTGACAACGACTCTTGGAAGATCACTGACGTTCAAAGGCTTTTTGTAGATAAGCAAGCAAGTTGACTTATTTGGGTTTAGACACAATCCATTTGATTTATTTAAATGCGTTGATGTAATCTTCGGGTGATATGTTCACTTTAGAACCTTTCTTTAAACATTTTGTAAAGGGTTTCGCTATATTGGCGAACTGTGGGAGAATTTTTCTGTAGTAACCACAAAGGCCAAGAAATGATTTGATTTCTTTCTGGGTTTTTTACATTGGGAATTTGTTTATGGCTTTGACTTTGTCTGGATTTGGTTTTACACCATCTGGCCCTATTATGTGACCCAAAAATTCTGCTTCTCGTTTCAAAAACTCGCATTTGTCGAGCTGTAATTTTAAATTTGCTTGCCTTAATCGCTCAAACACTAGTTTAAGTGAGCAGCACAAATCGATGACAGAAAATTTATGGATCTAGTTCAATTATTGTAATGAACTATTGTAATATGCAATCTGATTGCAAATTTTTGAGATAAGGATGAATAAACAATACACAAGAACTCAAACTATCATTTGATATCAGCACGATGACTTCACCGCAAACTATTTTTTACAAATAATTCCAAGTAGATGATTTTTGATGATTGATTTTTGATGTTTGATGTATGCTGGTGAACAAGGCCAGTGTTTTCCAATTAGATCTCTCAAAACGTGATTCATACACCTTTGGAAAGTAGATAGTGCAGTTTTTAGTCCAAATGGCATCCGAGTAAACTCATAATGCTCAAACTTCGTTGAGAAAGCTGTTTTGTTAATGGAATTTTGATCCATTTCAATCTGATGGAAGCCTTTGGCTAAATCAATTGTAGTGAAATATAAACATCGTCCGAGTTTTCCCAAAATTTCATCCATTTTTAGGATTGGAAATTTGTCATCGATAGAAATGTCTTTTAGTCCTCCGTAATCTACAACAAGTCTAAACTTTTGTTTTCCTGATGCGTCTTTCTTTTTTGGTACTACCCATAATGGGCAACAATAAGGTGATTGGCTATGCCGAATTATACCTTGGTTTAACATATCCTTAATCTGTTTTTAAATTTCTTCTTCAAAAGCAAATGGATAGCTGTATGGTTTTTTATACACAGGGCTTTCGTGTTTGGTGTCAATTTCGTGCTTAACAATACTCGTGAATGTCAAATCGTCACTTTCCCGATATTGTATGTCACTGAAATTTCTTAGTAAGCTTAATAGTTTGGTTGTTTCTACATCGTTTAGATGATCCACTCTGAAATCTTGTCCAGTAGTGATTTCGTTGCTTATCGGATAATTTATTTCTTTTGTATGGTCTCCAGGTTGAAGACAAGTTCTGAAGTTATTTTCTGCATTTGGATAAAAAATTACTTTTCTGTTTGTAAATGTTCTTTCGCTTATTACTGTCATTCCCGAGACAAAATCAATAATAGCACCGTTTTTTAAATTTTTTTTTATGCTTGGTTGGCAATTATTGGATCTTCTCTTAAAGAGACTAACAATAATTTTTCAAATCTTAATCTAGAAACTATTTTAAAAAAAAACTGTCCCCTATTGGAGGTTGTTTGTGTTCTACGGCCCTTCAAGTCAGTCGCTGGGTTGGTAGGTCGTTTCCTCGCAGGCAAGAATGCATTGCGGGATCAAAGTCGCGTTTAGTGATAGCTGGGGACAGGTGCTTCTGTTGAGTGTGAACGTCACGTGCTTACACGTTTGCTCGTTGATTTTAATACGCCAGTTGGCCAGCAACTCTTCCACGTCGGTAAGATGGCTTGCCAAAAGTCTTGTTGCGGTAATTGGACATCGTGATCTGCTTAATTTTGCCGTATCATCCGCAAAACTACTTATTGTAAGTCGAGAGTCTGTTGGTATGTCGGCAGTGTATAGTACGTATGGGAAAGGACCAAGAACACTTCCCTGCGGTACTCCGGCTCCTATGGTGAACTCTTCTGTTGTGTACTCATTTTGACGAACTGTAAATACTCTGTTACTGACGTAACTTTCTAGGTCTTTGTGTGTATTTGGTGGAAGCATTGTCTTTATCTTGAATGTAAGACCGTCCAACCATTAGCGGTCAAATGCTTGGGCAACATCTAGGAAAATGGCAGAGCAGTATTCGTGGTTTTCAAACGCAGTCCGAATATCTGAAGTTATGCGGTTGACTTGCTCAATAGTCCCGTGTTTAGCTCGAAACCCAAATTGGTGTGATGGAATGATATTTTGCGCATGGGAATCAATTTTACGGAGTAAGATCTTCTCAAAAAGTTTTGATAAGCAAGGTAGCAGACTAATGGGTCTATTTGATGACGCTTGGTTTTATTCTTTCCTGGTTTATGGATCATTATGATTGTGGACTTTTTCCATTGGGTTGGGAAGTATCCACATCGCAGTACTGCATTGAAAAGTCTTGAGATATATGTTATGGCAGGACTTTAAAGTTCCATAATCATTTTTGGCGTAATAAGATCATGTCCAGGCGCTTTTCTGGGTTGTAGATCTCCGATAGCATTTTTTATTTCAAGTGAATGAACTTTAACTGGGTCAGTTTGTGCGGCGATGGGAACCAATGGAAGTGCATAGCCATTAGTTGGTGGATTTGGCTGGAAGACATTTCTAAGGTGAAGTGTAAAGACATTTGCCTTCTCTTCGTCGCTGCGGGCCCAACTTCCACTCTGGTCCCTTAAAGGCGTGTCTACCTTTGCAGGGGGCTTTATGCTTGCATGTGCTCTCCATAGGGGAAATTTGGTGCTTGTAGGCGATAGTTTTTCTATGTAACGGCTATGGGCTAGCTGCTCTTCCGCTTCGAGTGCTTTGCGAAGTATGCGTTCCGCAAGTCTCAGACAATTTTTTGACGCAGGCGACCTATGGTGCTGCCATTCTCTTCTTGCACGCCGCTTTTCAGACACCAGTCGGTCTATGTAGCTGTTCGTTAATCTACTATTTGCTTAGGTGTTATTGTTGTTTTTTGAGGGTTTGAATGATGAGCAGCACCAGTAATGATAGAGTTGAGGGCTTGTACTGAGTTTTCAATGTCTACTTCGCTGTTTATGGTCGGGCTCAGCTCGATGTGACTGCTGATATATTTTTTGTATTTCAGCCAGTTGGTCTTGTGTGAAGTCAGTCTCCGAGGATATTGTCTGATCTGAGGGCACTCAAGAAGGGTGAATATTATTGGAGAATCGTCTGACGACAAGTCTGCAAGGGCTTCTGCAGTTACCAGGTTTTGTGGAACTTTTCTTGTTATAGCAAAGTCTATAAGATCGGGTATTTTCTTTGGATCTGCTGATAGATACATAGAGATACATAGTCGAGTTTGTTTGATGCGCTATGACTAGGATACCAGTTCCGCCATGGGCTTTACCATCTGGGTGATTTGTGCCGTAGAATGCATATCCCGATAATTGGAAATTCTATCGGTCCGTCAGATGAGTTTCCGCAAGAAGCATTATGTCGATTTCATTGTCTTGGAGACATTTGGATAACTCCACTTTGTGGCGAGGAATGCCATTTGCATTCTAGAGTGATACTCTCAGGAGAGCCATTATTTGGGTTGTTGCGAAGCGAGCAGTTGAATGAGAAGGCCTTGCATTCTCATCTGTTCTTGCATTGCGTTTTGCATATACACCATAAAATCTTTCAGGGTTTGTTTTAACGATAGAAACATGGCTTCTAAGCTACTTTGGTTTGATGGTTGCTCCACATGTTTTGCTGTCAGAGTCGGCTCAGTTCGAGTTTCGTGTGAAATCGTTCCTTGTTTCAAGACGCTTGCGAAAGAAACGCCTTGGGTAGTAGTCGATGGGGCAAAAGACGATCTCGTAGCTTTTGTGAAGAAGACTCCAGGGGTCGATTGCGAGGGTGTATACGTATTAAGGTTTCCATTGGAACGAGCAAATTCCGTGCGTGTATTAATCCTGCTCTTCAGATCTTTTTATACTTGGCAACCTCTGTAGTTTGCGGTGTGGTTACCTCCACAGTTACTGCATTTTTTGACTGCCTCCTTGTTTGCGGGGCATGAGGCAGTATTGTGCAGCTCTCCGCATGCCACACAAACAGATCGTAGAGCGCAGTAGGATTTGGTGTGTCCAAATTCATGGCAATTGGTACATTGCACTGGATTTGTGCGCTTGTGCGGTTCCTCTACAGTTACTCTGCGGTGCAATAAGTAAGGTAGTTCGTAAATGGGGTGCACCTTATTTTTGTTAGGAGCTATGTCTTCCGGGCTCAGCTCAACTTTGAAAAGCGGCTGGGGTTTTTTGTCTCTGTTTATTAAGTTTATTTCGGACTTGACCTTAAATCCCTTTTCTTCCAAAGCATAAGCAACTTCCGTTGCAGGGACACATGATTCAATACCTTTGATTACAACTTGTAGGCCTTTGCTATTTTTTAGTTGGTAGGTGTAGTAGCTTTTATGTTCAGGTCTTAAACATTTTTCGACAGCGCGATAGTCGTCATCGGTGTTAACTTGGAGCTTTGTTTCGCGTATGTTGCCTTTGCTGACAGATGTCACATAGAAGTTATTATTGCCTATTAGAGAGACAAGCTTTGTTACTAGGGCCGTACAGCTAGTATCCCTAATGTAGATTGGCGGAGGCTTTGGTTTTGCGGCACTTGCAGCTTTTTCTTCAGTCTCAGCGTCAGACTGTTTGGCAAGAATTTGGAACCTATTCCCAGTGAGGGGATCTTTGTCCGCAGGTTTATCGCTTGTTTAGTTCAATTTTTGTGTATTACCGCTTCTTTTGTTTTGCGGGCTTAATTTTCATTTGTTTATTTTTACATACCGATCGATGCCGGTCTGCACATACGAGCGGGTGGTGGGTGTTGTGCTCACTTGTGTATGTGTTAGTGGGAGCGCGTGCTGAGTTGACGCTGATTTCTGCATAGTTGTTGTTGTTGAGTTCGTACAGGTTGATTGCGCTGAAGTAAGCGTTACCGTACTTTTTGTTGCATTTGCCGAAAAGTTCATCATCGTGGGCTGAGGAGAGGGGGTGGGGCATTGGGAGCTCCACATCGCGGTGGTAGTATGAGAGCTTACAGTCGCCGTGCTGGTGGGCTCGGTAGAGACAATTGCAAAATAAGCGTTGTTGCGCTGTATAGAAAGCCGGCGATCGTTTTGTTGTTGTTGCATTTGGGCATTGAGTTGGCTCTGACTCATGGTGTTGTTAGTGTTCTTTGCACTTGCATTTGCTGAATTTGTACGCGTAGTTATTCAATAAATTTCATTTAATTAAATATCAACTATTAGATATTATTGGACAACATAAGCACGAGTGATTATGAATGTCCATTAAAGTCTTTTATCGCGAGTCGAAAGTTTTTGTTTTAACAAATGATTTTAAAGATTTTACAACGAATGAAGCCGGAGCTCGACAAAAACACGTCTTCACACTTCAACCGACAGCGGCTTAAGTCTTAGCACCGTTTGCAATTAATAAATTTCTGCCTAACAGTAAATCATAGTGAGGTGAAAAGACGTATATATAGAATATCTGGTCTTTTGTAAAAAGTTTATTTGGTGCAATTGACACATAATGATTTAATTTTGAAGTACCAGTCATAGTTCTAATGGAAGTTTATTTTGTAAGAACTGGTAAGTTGAGAAAATTGGCTCTCATCATATTTATTGATGAACCTGTATCAATAAGACACCTGTAGCGTCTGTTGTTTATCATGATTTCTGTGTAATTATTTGTCCCGAGGCGTTCATTTGAAAATTTTCGTGATTGATTTCATAACCCTGATCTTGCTGATAGTCGTCCTGTTCTTGCTGGTCGTTGCATTCTGCTTGTTGATAGTTTTCATCAACCTGCATTTTTCGTGAGTCACTAAAATATTCCCACAACGTTTAAAGGGTTGATTTGGTATTGTACCACCTAGATTTCGATTATAATTGTCTGGATTGTTCATTTGTCCTTGCTGTAAATTCTGTCTGAATTCTTGTATTTGTCCTTTATATTGACCTGAACTGATATTAGTTTGTCTGTTCGAAGGAGGGTGTGAGTAAGTTTGGTTTGGTCAGTTTGAGTAATTATTCTGTGGTTCATAATTGGGATTATATTGCTTAGTAAGCTGTGGGTGAGTGTTTTGGTGTTTCATGAAAAGCCAATCAGGTAATTTTCTTTGAATTAGATTTTTCACTGTATTTGTCTTGGAGTTTATAAACAATCTTGAGTTTTCAGCATTACCTTCTAACTCTAACTTATTACTGACTATGAGCATCTTTGCTTCGACATCGCCGCAGAACTTACGGAGGTTTCCTTGGTAGTTTGTGTTCTTTAGTCGTCTGAGGAGTTCTTCAACAGGTGTTTGCGTTTTGTATTCAGAGATAAGGGCTTGCCTTAGCCCGGACCAATCGTTGATCTGCCACAAATGCACATAAGATTGGTACATTTCGAATTTGTTGCAAAAGCTGGCTGAGATTTTGTTCGTTTAACAAGATCATAGCAGGTGCTGCGATAATGTTTGCACGTGGGGGATCCATTTTTAAACAAAAATGTGTTGATGTTGTGTTTGCAATTTGGTCAATAAATCGATTTGTTTTCAATCACTCAATTTGATTTGAATTGACACGCAGTGTTCTTTAGCGGATCGCGATTTTTGTAAAAAGGTTCGATTTAACTGTGATATTGTGCACAATTACACTAGTTGATCAAGAAGGATACCAGTTGTATGATAAGCCTTCTTTAATTGATCGTATCACTCACGAGTAACCGATATTACATTTATTTCACGATACTACCGACTGCTCCAATGATGAGTTCCGCATTCAATCAAAAAATAAATCAATGTTCTTTTTTTTCACACCATGTGTGTGGTTTAATGATCAAATTAAGACTAAAGTACAATCTGTGGATTATGTTCTATTTAAAGGAAAAAGATGATGCTTTGGCTTGCATGTGGCAAGAACAAAGGAATGGTCAATTGTTTATGCTGGCTGTGTTGGCATCTTCTGATTGGTCAGATTGTTATGATTCAGTTTGGGAGCGAGATCTTGGCCCAGTTCTGTTTATGCAAAACTCTTTTTTGTTTATGTTGAACTTTTCTGCTTATTTGGGCAAATCTCGTGGTTTGAAATACAGTCGGTATGAATAATGTAAAAAGGGTCGCCACAGTGTGTATGAATATGGTAAAAAGGGTAAGGTGAATATTGGATATGTCACTATATGTATATATATATATATAAGTTAAGGGCAGTCATACGCATTACCTGGGAATTGCACTGGTCATCGTATGGCTCCTTGTTTATTATAAGTTGTCCTCGTGATCTGTAGCTGAGCTGCAGGGAAAAATTATCTGATCCCGCCAAAAAAACTAGTGCAGGTTTAGTGAAATTGGTTTGGTTTATTCTTTGACTGCTTGACTGCTCAACTCGATGTCCCAACAAGATTAATTGACCGCTCCCCAGACCAAGTCCCAAGAGCCCTTCTGCCTTAGCCGCAATTCGATGGCATCAGCAACAATGTGCCGGCCAACACACTAAGAACAAACCCGGCAGCAACAATGTGCTGATAAACATGAACAGCCACCGGATATGTTGAAACTGGAGCAGCGCAGCGACGTCGAGAGTAGCTGACTCGGCACAAGAGGGCGCGTGAGAGCGATTGTGGGTCGTCTTGGCCAAAGCAACAGCTGGTCGTTAACTCCTCCCTTCCACAAGATCTGCGTCCCGCAGCTCAATGAGCCTTGGGTGGCTCGAGAACGGCTTGTGCTCCTAGGTCAGAGGCCAAGTCAATAACCCTCGGGATCCCCCTGGTAGAAGTTAACTTCCTCCATATGAATTATACCAAGGAAAATACAACTAGCGCCAGCGTTACTTCCGAGAGGAGGGAAAGAAGTATTTTCCCGGTCATGCTCGACATCTTCTGCAGGTTTTGCAGGCTCACCTCGTGCACGTATTCCAGGGTTATTTGGTATTTCGTGGCCGTCAAGTGCGACAATACGTCCGGCATTGCCATTAGATGGCTCGTCGCGTAGCTGGTGTAAGTCCGGTTCCCCACTATGACTGTCTCGTAAGACATAAGACCCAGTAAAGTTGTACTCCTTGGAAGTGGCCGTCATTGTTCCATTGAAGTTTGTAGGCAGCATCGTCCCGTCTTCGATTAGTTTAACCACCTCCTGATCGTTTCGTAAGTAAGTGCAGGCGGCGTGTGCCCCTTTCAACAGTCGGGAATGCAGCTTTCTTCCTTCAATTTGGTCAAAATCCTTCTCCCGGCAAACAGTGGTATTGCTTAAGGAGGAGTATGCGCCCATGACGGCGTAAGTTTCGATCGTTAACTTATTGTGCTCCAGCACTACTTGTTTCCCGTCGATGATGGTCGGATAGAGGAGCATCAGCCTGTACCGCTTTTCCGAGACCTTGGGCAGTACCATGATGTAGAGCAATAGCGTTCCATTAGTCAGGATGGACGGTCTGGAGAATTCCACCGCCTCGATGCCATTCTGGTACGGGCGCCTGTCAACCTCGGACAAGACGGTCTCAAGCTCCCCGTGGTCCAGAAGATTGGAATTAACTACTCCGGCACTAGCCAGGCTAGTGGCGGGCTCTTGTGACTTCCGCGACTTGGTTAGCCAAAATTATGGCCTTGTGGAGGACCATCGTGGTGACATAAAGGTCTCCGTCTATTCCATTGACCCTCGCAACGACGGTTTTTAATTGTTGGATCGACTCGTGTGTGGCATCGAAGAGTCTTGAATTGATCCTTGTTTGTTGGTCATTGTTCTTGGCGACCACATTCTGAGAGCTCAGAATAGCATTCCAGTCCGCCGCGTCTGGTGATCCGGCGACCCATTTCCAGGCAGATCCAAGCCAGTCTATTGAACGTGGCCGACGTAGCGGTGCGCTGGTCATCCTGCTGATGCCTTCCGCAGCACCCTCCAAGTAGTGGGTCGTTAAGGCTGCGACTCCTCGGTCCGACATCCCAACCGTTTCTTCCGTTAGTTCAATGATGAGCTGTTGCATCCTTTCTAAATCAACGAGGTGGGCCAGTTTAAACACCCCATTGATCCTCCAAATAGTTCCCTGTTGCAGAGGGATTACAGGCGTGTCATATTTGAAGATGTGGACGGCAGTCGTTATGTAGATCGTGACCGTGCTTGCGAAGTCGGGGGAGAAATATGAGAAGCGTTATAGTCAATTCTTGGCTTGGTGTGCCTTGTATGATATCGAGTTTGAGTTGGTGTGTGTTTACGAACATTTTGTATGCTTAGCCTACGGGTGGTGTCTTAATATTAAGAGTTTTAGTGTGTTTTTCCTGAAAATATTAGCTTTTTACTTAAGGATATTTATTCTTTCTTTTTTTTGTTTTTTTTTTTTGCTGTAGACTGGTAGTCTTTGAACTAGACGTTACCCTAGACAAGCGAAACGTTTGTTTTTATATTTCCCAACCTTTTGTATTATTTTGTGTTTAGAAAATTTAGTTCCTTACATCCGATTTCTGAAATACCTTACTTGACCTAGTCCTAAGTGTGACCTCCCTATCCTCCTGCACCACCTCTGCCCTAAATCGTGGCTTTTCTTTAGTTTTAATCTGTTTGTTGGCTACAAATACCGTATGCCCCTGGTTATAAGTGACAGGCTGGGATCTGGTTTTATTGCGACCAGCATTGGCCATGATCTGGTTGTGTTCGATCAACGTTTTCCAAGGTTTGCCGTTTGAAATCCGACAACCCTTGGTAATTTATTCTGGACGTGCGATCGAAGAAAATGTCAACTGGTTTCCTCCGTGTTACTGAGTGAACAGAATTATTGTATCTGTCCACCGCTATGGGAACCAGTTCTGTAGCCTTGAAAGTTGGGTACTCATCCTTCAAGCAACGGTAGATTTCCAAAAACGTGGAATGGAATCTTTCTATCTGACCGTTGACCTCACTTCTTTGAGTAGGGGTGTAGTACAGTTCTATATGGAGTTCTCGCAGATAATTCAAGACTGTTGGACAAAGAAGACCCCTCTCATTGTCGGATACCAGAATCTTTGGTACCGTAAAATAGTGGAGCACCTCAACCAATTTTTCCCGCAAGTGTATAGCCGACTTAGATTCCAAAGGGAAAAGATTAGCGAACTTCGTAAACTTGTCAATACAACTCAGGTAAATCCTCTTTTTCAATGTAAAAACATCAATATGGAGAATTTCGCAAGGATAGTTCGGAATCGGGGTCGGTTGCAAAGCCGGCTTATTCAGGTGCCGCTCGTATTTGAAAAGCTTGCAGCATTCGCAAGACGACAGCTGAACCCGTATCGTACTAGCCATTCTAGGGAAGTAATACTTCTCCAATATCTGGAGTCGTATTTCTTTTGCGCCCCTATGAGGTCTACGATGTTCGTTCTCGATCACCTCACATATTTCGTCTCTGTCTGATAGATCTGAGACGAATCGTTGAGTGATCCGAATTTTGTAAAGTCTAAAATTCTCAAAGCAACAAGTTTGAAAACGTTGCAGGTAGAATTCTGGAGTCTTTAAGTATTTAAGTTTTAAGTATTCCAGCAAGGGAATAACCAAATTTGCCGCTGTGTGCTCATCGATTGGGATTATATGGCGTACGGAACCCATGTGTGGGTCTTCGCACCTGTATTCAGTTTGTTCGGGGTCGAATGTCAATTGGTTCTTGTAGACGTTGATCGAAACTTCGACATGCGGTATTAATTGTGAAGCGTCTTGAATTGCGCTATGAACGGTGGCCTCGTCGGAATCCAAATGATTCAACTGCGTTGGAATACAAGAAAGGGCGTCAGCCACAGCCACAGCCACAGTAATTTCTGCTGATGATTAGTATAAATTCTGATGCTTCCCGCCCCGTACAAGTACGAACGAAGGTTGTCCAATGCCCAGACTATTGCAAGCATCTCCTTCTCGTTCGTGGCGTAATTCTCTTCAGTTTTGGAGAACGAACGCGAAATATACGAAATAGGGCGATCTTTGCCCTGATTATCCTGCGACAACACGGCTCCAATTGCATAATTAGAAGCGTCGGTAGTCAAATGGAAAGGTTTGTCAAAGTTGGGAAAGGCTAACACCTCAGAAGACGAAAGAATTGTCTTTAAGTCTTCAAAAGCCTGCAATGCCTGTTCGTCCAGTTCGATGGGTACTCGTTTCGACTGGTTTGCTTTGACCTTTGCAAACTCGCCCCGCATCAAATTCGTCAAAGGCTTAGCAAGTTTAGCGTAGTCTCTAATGAATTTCCTGTAGTACGATGTCATACCCAGGATACTTTTCAATTCTTTCACATTGGTAGGAGGCTTCATTTTCATTATGGTCTTGACTTTTTTCTCGTCCGCCCTTATACCGTTAGAGGTGACGACGTACCCCAGAAGTTCGATATGCGTAGACAGAAACTGGGTTTTCTCCAAATTAACCTGGAGCCTAGCCTTCCTTAGTTTGTCAAAAATTAATCGAAGGCCCTCCCAATGACTATCCAAGTCTTTGCTGAAGACAATAATGTCATCAATGTAGACATAGCAAATCTTTCCGATATTTTCTCTCAGAACATCGTCAATCATTCGCTGGAAGATTGCAGGGGCGTTTTTTAGTCCGAATGGGAGACAAAGAAACTCATACTTCCCGTTTAACGTAGAGTACGCGGTCTTTGCAATGTCGGATTTCTTCATGTGGATTTGATGAAATCCGGATGTTAGGTTAAGTGTGGTGTATTTGGCCTCCCCAAGGCTCGACAAGGTGGAGTTAATGTCTGGATTCGGGTAGGTATCGGATATCGTATAAGCGTTCAATCGTTTGAAATTGATCACCATACGGTACTGCTTATCCCCGTTGGGCTTTGGTTTTTTCGGAACCACCCAGACTGGGGAGTTGTAAGGACTCTTAGATGGCCTTATAATACCTTCGCTCAAAAGCTCCTGAACTTGTCTTTCGCCGGTCATAAAATTCGATTCTTCCCCCCTACACAAGTGGATGTTCCGTCTGGATTATCCGCGCTTACTTCTTGTGACGGAAGCTCGACGGCTCCCTCGTCGTTATGACCACCTTGTTCATAATGAGGATCGTGTAAGGCTTCCTGAACGAAACCTTCTGAACCTGCAACTGGAGAAGCCAACACTGGCTCTAGGTGATACAGCCGTTGAGCTTTGCGGAAAGGGTTTGAAGGGCTATTTAAAGCTCTCTTAGCCCCCAAGCCCTCATCTGGTTGGACACCAAACCCGGATCGGTACGATTGGCCCGATTGATTGGATTCCATCTTAATAGCCGGCCTCGGAGGCCTGGGTTGTACGAGGGTCTTATATTTGGTCTGACTTAGGGCTGGAGAGTGCCCTGAAACCTAGGCTGATTAAACTGAGAGGGTTGTGGGAACCTGTCACCATATGGGTTCGGATTATAGCTGGTCCTTGAGACAACGTTTTGCAATTCCATGCAAAAAGCGTACGCCTCGAGCAAATCCTTGGGATTTCGGACCACCAATAACTTCGAAAATTCCCCATTGACGCCTCAAATAAAGACGTCTAAGGCCTTATCCCTATAAGAGCGCTGACGACATTGGGAGCGCGATTCCCACTCTTCGAGGTGTTTAAAATAAGCGAGAAGTGGCTGTTCACCTCCATATAGAATTCGTCCAAGGTCTTACTTCCCTGGGTCATGCCATTTAACTGATACTCCAAGGTACGCACATCTCTTTTATCGGCATAATGGAGTGCGAGGACACGCTTGACCTCCTGCTAATCGTCATCCTGCAAGCCATAAGCCACAAACGCCATGTCAGCGTTGCCCATTATCTTCTGCCTAATATGCAGCACTATCGATCTGTATAAAGATCTGTTCCTAATAATCTCGTAGTCATTTAGAATGGCCTGTGCCCTATTGACCCACGGAACGTATCCCCCAGGTTGCCCTTCGAAAGGTTGCAACTCTTTAACGCAATCCGGAAGCGTCAAGGTTTCCCTCAAGTTAAACACATAGCGCGGACGGGCCAATGGCGCGGGCTGAACTCCAACAGGATTACGGCTCTCCAAGTCCCATTCTTAAGTAACTACCCTAGCCGACCTTTTTTATGTCTTCCTTGACGCCTGAAACCTGGACTACATGTGTGTACAACAGATCATTGAAATTGCTCAGGGTATGCTTGATTTCCTCCATCTCTAAAATATTACCTAGCCACTGGAGTAGAAATAGTTTACTAGGAGGTGCAAGATTCTTAAAAGAAGAAAGGTACTCAGTTCCCCGGATGTAGGAATTTTTTACTTTAAACAAGTATTTTCAGATTTTGCAAATAAGGGTGTTTGTTCTTGTGAAATAATATTTCAAAACGTTTCACTTACCCAAGGAACAGCCTTCCAATATAAGAGAGCTCGTCTCTTGGTTTGCGTTTTAGATATGCTTCTTACAATGCGACGATTCTGTTGAGAACATTATTAATTACAAAAAAGCAAATGCCCTGTTTAGAAGCACACTAAAAATAGAAAAAAAAGAAAGAACAGAAAACTTCACCTCCCAAATATCACCTGATACCCCCTCAAAAAAAATTTGTCAAAACATAAGGCGCTTTTATGGCCTGAATACAATAAAAAGCATACTTTGTGCGAACAATCCAGACACCAACCAAACGACCATGAACAAAACAGAAATTGCTGAACTCTTTAGTAAAAACTTCTCAAAAACGTCTAATGATACAATGTTCCCAACAACCTGTATAAACGCTAAATATTCATCCTTATCCACTAGTCACACACACACATACATTCCAAGACCAAAAGCACTAGAAATAGAAAAAGACATAACTCTAATAGAATTCTCCGCAGCCCTAAACTCACTCAAAGGTAATACCCCCGGACTGGACAAGGTAAATCACTCCACGATAAAAAACACAGATATAACAAGTAAGGGCGCTGCAGTCGAGTTTCCCGACCACAAAATACCCTGTTCATTTGTTTTCATATATTTGTTTTTGTAACAAAATTTTCAACCTAAATGTACGCAACACTTTTTTTTAGTCCTTATCAGCTCAATTGATTCGCTTATAACTCCGGTGTTTTTTGTCTGATCTGATTGTCCTTTTCAGAATAAATAGATATTCGGCCTAGCTTGATGTATACTAAACCACGAGGCTCTAACTTGAAAATTGTGGATCTGACGGCTATTTAGGTCTAGGATTTCTAGAGGAGGTCTAGGTTTTTTGGGGATAAAAGGGGGACGGGGTGTAATTTTTTAAATCTGAAACAAACTTGATCTGCGTACAGCATAAATCTACCTTCGTGCAAAAATTTGTGGCTCTATCTCTTATAGTCTCTGAGATCGACGCGTTCATACAGACGGACAGACGGACGGACGGACGGACGGACGGACGGACAGACGGACAGATGGCATGGCTATATCGACTCGGCTGTTCATGCTGATCAAGAATATATATACTTTATGGGGTCGGAAAATGTTCCTTCTCCCTGTTACATACATTCGCACAACTTCATGATCCCCCTTTTCCCATTTTAAATTTGAACAGGGTATAAAAACAAAACAAAGAATAGTTAACCTAGAAAACAACGTACTAAATAGCCACATACCACAAGAATAAAAGAACAGTATTATAGTACCCATTCTAAAACCCAATGCCACTAAAACAGAAATAAATTCATACCGTCCAATATCTCTCAATCCATGCTTATCAAAAGTTATAGACAAAATAATAGCTAAGAGGCTGTGGTGGTTTGTCACCAATGACAAACTTATACACATTAGCCAAACGGGTTTCAAAAAGGGGAAATCTACTATAGACAGTCTACTACACGTAGACCATCTCATAGCTAGATCCATCTCCCGAAAAGGTCACACATCAATAATATCCCTAGACTTTGCAAAAGCCTTTGACAGAATAGGTACATACTCTATTCTAGACCAGCTCGCCGAATGGAAAGTCGGTCCCAAAATGATCAACTATGTACGAAACTTCATGACAAATCGAAAAATCAAAGTCCGTGTGAACTCGTCCTACTCATCATTCCATCCAATCCACAACGGTATTCCCCAGGGTTCTCCACTCTCAGTGGTTCTTTTTGTAATTGCTTTCAACAAATTAACATGCCAGATTACTGAGCACCCAAACTTCAGTATAAGTGCATATGCTGACGACTTTCACATAATCCTTAAGCTAAAAAACAGAAAAAACATTACAATAGACCTTCAACCAATACTCAGCATTCTTTATGATACTAGGACTTCACTTTAACAACAAATACAGATGGAATACTCACACCGAACAACTCACTCTGGCACTTAAACAAAAAATAAACATTATAAAATGTTTCGCAAGTTCCAAATTTTATTGCAACACCACTAGTCTAATAAATGTGACAAAAGCTATAATAACAGCAAAAGCTGACTACTGTCTACCCATTTATGGATACAGTCCAAAAACCACCCTTCGATCAATAAAATCTACCATAAATACAGCCTATAGACTTGCTCTTGGAGCCTTTAGAACCACTCCCACAAAAAACATCCTGTTTGAGGCAAAAACCACCCCAATCGAAGATCGTCGCGATCTTCTCACAGCACAGCTTTTTAAGCCCCTTATCACAGCAAGAAACTCACCCATCATTGGCATAACAAAAAACTACAAGACCCCCAGAAAACTAAGATTTCAATATATATAGACCGGATAATTGACACTTGTCAGGGAAAAAATCTACCTTTTCGACCCAAAAAAAACAATTACTCAAACAAAACCACCTTGGTACCTAAAACAAAACACAATAGACACATCTCTCAGATACACTACAAAAGTAAATACAAGTAACCAAATATACCGCACAAAATTTGAGGAAAAACAAAATGAAAAAATAAATCGAAAATTTATTTACACAGACGGATCACAAATAAACGGAATCACAGCCTTTGCAATTACCACATAATCAGAAAAAATTAAATCGGGCATTTTACCTCATTATTCCACAGATTTTTCCTCTGAGATTATAGTCATATATGTAGCACTTGAAGCCTTCAAAAGCAAGCGAGGCAAATATTGCATTTGCTCAGATTCTCTCTCCGCCATAGATTCCAATACAAATGTTAATAACTCAGAACACTACTCAACAATAGCCCGCAACACTTTGATAAAGACACACCCCAAAAATAGTTTGGATACGCGGACATGTAGGTATAAAGGGCAACGACTTTGCAGACAACACTGCAAAAAACGCAATCGCGTCCATCACTCACCAACATTACATAGACAAAAGCCCAAGCACCTGTAACCTTTGCAACAATCAGAGCCAAACATCAATAGAACACATACTCACCATCTGTCCATCACAAACTATACACAGACAAGCAATTTTCGGAAACAATAACCCAGTCCACCTACTGTCCAATCCCTCACCCTTAAACATAACCACAATTCTTAACTACCTAAAATCCACAAACATATACCATCAAATCTAACAGAAATTTCAAAAATCCATCTTCACTTTAAACTAATCTTATAAAAATGTAAATAGTAAATAGTAGTATTACAAAAATGTCCAAAGTAACGTAAACAAAAAAAAACACAATACACCCAAATATGTATAACTTGGAGCTGAAGGCCCTAGATGCCATTGCCCCGTAATATTAAGCTAGCCTGTAATTTTACTATTGCTAGGGTAGCTCTTTATTCATAAAAAAAAAAAAATCCATAAAGACTCAAGCGACATTACATCATTCACTACAAACAAAGATGCAAACAGGTTTAAAAGATTGCCATACGGATTTCCAAGTTCCATCTCTAACGCGAAGCAGACGCACAAAAATTGTAGCTCCACATATTAAATTGTCAAACTTAAAATTTAACCTAAACAATTCGACGGAAAACAATAAAAACTTGCTATCAGATTGCCCATAGGATAATCTACTCCCAAACCGTGAACATAAGGTGCAGTTCATCACAAAAATAAAAAAAACTTGCTGTCTTGTTTATGGTTTTAGTTGGCGGGCTCAACTTTTTTTTTTTTTTTTTTGCTTGGTTGGCATTTATTGGATCTTCTCTTAAAGAGACTAACAATAATTTTTCAAATCTTAATCTAGAGACTATTTTAAAAAACTATCCCCTATTGGAGGTAGTTTGTGTTCTACGGCCCTTCAAGTCAGTCGCTGGGTTGGTAGGTCGTTTCTTCGCAGGCGAGAATGCGTTGCCAGCATGGTGAGAGATTTCGCAAGTTGGTTTGGGTGGGCAAGAAGCTTCTCAGAATATTTGCGCTTAAGTTCCTCTATTTCAGTTTCAACCAGTGGGATGCTGAGGTCGTTGTGGATACAATCATTGCGAATGTACCATGGCGCTCCAGTGATGGTTCTTAGGATTCTCGACTGTGATCTTTGGAGGATATCCACGCTGCTCGCACAAGCATTTCCCCATAGCTGCGAGCCATAGGTCCAGACAGGCTTTATGATGCTCTTGTACAGTAAGACTTTATATTCCAGCTTTAGTGGGGAACGGGAGTTAATTAGCCAGTGAAGGCTGTTGGCCTTAAGCTTTATCTGAAGTTTTTTCGAGTCTATGTGTTTGCGCCATGTGAGCCTTCTATCGAGGTGTACACCTAGGTATACAACATCGTTTGATTGCGGGATCAAAGTCGCGTTTAGTGATAGCTGGGGACAGGTGATTCTGTTGAGTGTGAACGTCACGTGCTTACACGTTTGCTCGTTGATTTTAATACGCCAGTTGGCCAGCCACTCTTCCACGTCGGTAAGATGGCTTGCCAAAAGTCTTGTTGCGGTAATTGGACATCGTGATCTGCTTAATATTGCCGTATCATCCGCAAAAGTACTTATTGTAAGTCGAGAGTCTGTTGGTATGTCGGCAGTGTATAGTACGTATAGGAAAGGACCAAGAACACTTCCCTGCGGTACTCCGGCTTCTATGGTGAACTCTTCTGTTGTGTACTCATTTTGACGAACTGTAAATACTCTGTTACTGACGTAACTTTCTAGGACTTTGTGTGTATTTGGTGGAAGCATTGTCTTTATCTTGAATGTAAGACCGTCCAACCATACGCGGTCAAATGCTTGGGCAACATCTAGGAAAATGGCAGAGCAGTATTCGTGGTTTTCAAACGCAGTCCGCATATCTGAAGTTATGCGGTTGACTTGCTCAATAGTCCCGTGTTTAGCTCGAAACCCAAATTGGTGTGATGGAATGATATTTTGCGCATGGGAATCAATTTTACGGAGTAAGATCTTCTCAAAAAGTTTTGATAAGCAAGGTAGCAGACTAATGGGTCTATATGATGACGCTTGGGTTTTATTCTTTCCTGGTTTATGGATCATTATGATTGTGGACTTTTTCCATTGGGTTGGGAAGTATCCACATCGCAGTACTGCATTGAAAAGTCTTGAGATATATGTTATGGCAGGACTTTAAAGTTCCATAATCATTTTTGGCGTAATAAGATCATGTCCAGGCGCTTTTCTGGGTTGTAGATCTCCGATAGCATTTTTTATTTCAAGTGAATGAACTTTAATTGGGTCAGTTTGTGCGGCGATGGGAACCAATGGAAGTGCATAGCCATTTGAAGAATCGTATGATTTTATACGATGAATAGATGGACACAAATAATTAATTTTCTCAAATTTCTTTAGCTTTTATTTCATGCACGTCTTTTCTTCAGAGTCGGCAGATTCAGAGGGGCTGAAGTTGGCTGCGGTTGGCCGATCTTCGATAGTTGATTACAATGTTTATCGATTCATTCGATTGGTTTCATGCTTATTGTTTGGTTTATCGTTAAGTTTAAATTTAAAACTAAGAAATGCGCTAACACAGGCCGCGTTGAACGCCTGAAGGGCTTCAATATTAATTCAAGATTTAGTATATAGGAAGAAGCGCTAGTTTATGGATTGGGCGCTTTATGGTTCCATTAGTAGTGCGCACTTCGACGACCCTGACCTTTTCGTCCTGCCCTGCGTGTACGGCGATGATTCGACCCACTATCCATTTCTGAGGTGGGCAGTTGTCCTCGGCTATTAGGACTAGCTGTCCCAGTACTGCGTTTGGGCTGTCCTTCGTCCATTTGGTGCGCATCATCAGGCTGTGTACATACTCCTTCGACCACTTCCGCCAGAACTCTTGCTTGAGACAGCAAACAAGCTGCCATCGACGCAAGCAGGTTATTTTTTGATGTGTCGGATCCACTGGCAGTGCTTTTAGTGGCCCACCTATTAGCAGGTGTGCTGGAGTTAACGCTTCTCCATCGTTCGGGTCCTGGCTTAGAGGGCCTATTGGTCGCGAGTTCAGTACAGCCTCTACGCCGACCAGAAATGTGGTTAACTCGTCCGCGGTCAACAGTGCGCTGCCGGCTGTACGTTGAAGTAGGGTTTTGGCCGACTTCACAGCGGCTTCCCACAAACCTCCGAAATGCGGGGCGCGAGGGGGAATGAACTCGAACTGGCAACCTTCCTCTGTAGCGTACCGCCGCACTGATTCCTTCTCCTGCAGTAACTTCTGATAGAGCTCCTTGAGGCGATTGCTGGCGCCGACAAAATTGGTTCCGTTGTCGCAGTGTACTATCCTCGGGAGTCCTCTGCGACCTACGAATCTTTGAAAGCAAGAAAGGAATGTATCAGTGCTTAAGTCGCTAACTAGCTCAAGGTGGACTGCCTTGGTTGCAAAGCAGACAAATACCGATACGTAAGACTTATAGGGTGACCTGCCTCGAATTTTTAAAGTGGTTAAAATAGGTCCACAAAAGTCTACGCCACAAATTGTAAAGGGACGGCAGGCTCGTAGCCTATCTGCAGGCAATTGGCCCATAATTTGATCAAGTAACTTTGGCTTATACTTGAAGCAATGAATGCATTTGCGCACGACCCTTTTGCAGATTTCTCGAGCATTCACTACCCAAATTTGCTCGCGAAGGAGACTCACGAGAGTTCTCGGTCCCACATGATAGTTCTTTATATGCAAGTCTCTGACATGTGAGTCAATAAATTGCGAATGCTTACTTAGCAACACAGGGAACTTCGCATCGAAGGGAATTTGAGCACTTTCAAGTCTTCCACCTACTCTCAATAAAGCGAAAGTCAGATTATTTTCTGAAGTTTCATGCATAAATGGGTTTAGTTTTTGCAGGCTGGAAGGAAGCCGTTGCTTTCTTTGAATCTTTAGTATTGCATCTGGAAATTCTTCACGCTGCAAAACTTGGATGACTTTTTTGAAAGCCATTTGCAACTCTGTGACTGAAAGCAATAAATCGTCTGATCTCGGAGACTTGCGACAAGCTTGAATAAAGCGAAGAATGTATCCTATTACTCTCAACAGTCTGGGGCGCGAAGATGATCTTTCAATATAATGCAGGATATCGTTTGGTTGATGGTTTGTGACACATGCAAGTGCACTTTTCTTGACTTCCAAAATTTCCATTTCAGGTGAAAGCGGAAAATGGCTGTTAACTGGCCATTGCTCGTCTGGATTGGCCAAGAAAGACGGACCATTAAACCACATGGATGATTTAAGCTCTGCAAGCGAGCAGCCTCGAGACAAAATATCAGCAGGATTTTGCTTTGAAGGGACATGTCTCCATGTTGATTCATTTGACCACTCTTGAATTTCTGCAACACGATTTGCAACGAAAGTGGATAATTTGGTTGGGTGTGTCCGGATCCAATGTAGGACTATTTCTGAGTCCGACCAGAGAACCATTTTGTCGATCGGACTGTTAATCATGGATTTGATCTTATTGATCAAGTCTGCAGCAATATGTGCAGCACATAGCTCTAGACGCGGAAGCGATCTAGTCTTTAGAGGGGAAATTTTTGATTTAGCTGTAAGCAAGGATGTATGATATCCACTATTCGACTGGGTGCGAATGTATATACATGCGCCATATGCTCTCAACGAAGCATCTGCAAAAACGTGCAACTGAACTGGTACCGAAACTAGTGTTTCAACATATCTGGGAACCCTAAGTGTTGGCAACTGCAGTAGATCCTCTTTAAAGCTCTCCCAGATAGTATGCAGGCGCGTTGGAATTGATTCATCCCAGTCTAGTTTTTGAATCCAAAGATCTTGCATCAACATTTTAATCACAGTGAGCAGCGGACAAAGGAGTCCAAGTGGATCAAACAGTTTAGCTGAGATAGACAATATGTTTCGCTTTGTAATTCGCATGTCCAGACAGGAAGTGTCAATTTGAAATTGAAACTCGTCTTCGCGTGGAAACCATCGGATCCCCAATGTCTTAGTTGGATCCATCTCGACGACAATAAGTGATGTGTTTGTGCTGTCGGAAGAACACAGCTCTAAGCAATTGGAATACCATTTTGCGAGCTTGAACCCAGCCTTTTCCAAAATCGACGATACACTATCGCGAATGATTTTTAAGGAATGGGCACTTCCAGCACCAGTTAACAAATCATCTACATAAAAATCTTTTCTGATTATCTCTGATGCTACTGGATCAGACGACTTGGACATGTCAGCAATCTTTGACAAACATTTGATTGCTAAGAACGGAGCTGGGGCAGTCCCATAAGTCACAGTATTTAATTGACAAATTTGCAACGGATCAGATGGATCTCTTCTCCATACTACGAGCTGGTAACATCGATCTTCTTCGCTGACGAGAACTTGCCGATACATTTTAGTTATATCTGCAGTCAATGCAAACTTGTGACAGCGAAAGCGTAGTAAAGTCGAGAACAGCTCTTCTTGTATTGTTGGTCCTACCATCAAAATGTCATTTAGTGACACTTGTGAAGATGTACGACAAGAAGCATCGAAAACAACGCGCAACTGCGTTGATGTACTTTGCGGACGAACAACACATTGGTGCGGTATAAAATAATGTGGAGACGTAGGAATGTAAGTGTCGGCAATTGACATATGCCCTAAATTTAGATATTCTTCCATGAAATTGATATACATCTCTCGGACTTCAGGTGTTTGTTGTAGTCTTTTTTCTAAGGACAGGAAGCGTCGCTTGGCTACTTCAAACGATACTCCCAATGAGCATGGATCAGTTTTAAATGGTAGCCGAACCTCAAAACGACCATTTGGCAAAACTTTTGTATTTGTCGAGAAATGCTCCTCGCATAACTCATGCTCTTTAGTAAGGACAGTTGCCTTTGAGCGCGATGGTAGCTCTTCAAGGGCCCAAAACTTCTGCAAAGTCTTATCGATATTGGATAAGCTTTCCTCCTGACAAACGAAACTTGAGATTGCTGCAGATGAGTCTATCGACTTTAGCTGCTTGTAAGTCCCTGAAACCACCCAGCCTAGTAAGGTCTTTTGCAACGTAGGGCACTCTTGGTTCTGCTTTATTTGACCGACTGACATCAACTCAAAAAAGTTCTCAGCACCCAGTAGAAGATCGACTCTCTGAGGCTTATAAAAATCGGGATCTGCAAGCTCTATGTTTTTGGGCAATTTAGACTCAGCCAAATGAATTTGCTGACTTGGCTGGAAACCTGATATTGTCTTCAAGATGCAGAACGAAGTAGAGAACTCGAAATTGTTCAGGCGAGACATTACAGACGTACTAACTTTCTTATTGACTTCAGCGTTAAGTTGGCCAATTCCCAACAACTTCATAAAGACTTTTTCGCGTTTTAACTGAAGCTTGTTTGAAAGTTCTTCGGTCATAAAATTGATTTGTGACCCTGAGTCTAACAGAGCTCTTGCTAGTATGTATTCCCCATCCTGACGTTTGACACGGACGATTGCAGTTGCGAGAATTACTTCCTTTGGCGATGATGTATGCATCGCAACGGACGGTGCAGGGGATGCTTGCCCTAATTGGGTACACTGCTGAGATGATTGGAATCTGTGAAGCAATATGTTATGTGGCTTCTGACAGATTCTGCATTTTTGGCTTTTACATTTTGAGGAGCCATGTCCTTTTCTTAAACAGTTTATGCATAAAGAATTATTCTTTGCATACTCAAACCTTTGCTGTACTGTTAGATTTTCATACAAATGACACACTTGAATGTTGTGCTCTTTTGCTTTGCAGAATAAACAAGTGTAATCATTGAAATCCTTTGATTGAGTGGTACACTTAAGCGAATGGTTTGTATTTCGATTTCCTTTGTCTGGTTTACGATCATTATTGGCCTTGGTTTGTTTCGATTTACAAGCTTCTTCCCCACTAAGTTGCTGAAACCTTCTATTCAAAACGGATGTGCATTCAGTCCACTTAGGCAACTTTGAAAAATCTAAATGCTCATCCCATTTGGCTTTAGTTTTATAATCAACCTTGGTCATAATTAAGTGAATGAAAATAGCATTGGTAATTTCCTCATGATTTCCTAGAGACAATAATGAGTCATATACTGCAGACATTGTATCAATTAGCTGCCGCAATGCTGCTGCCGATGGGTGTGACATTCGAGGGATCTCGAATAATTTTGATATATTATCAAGAAATATTAGGCAGTCATTGTCATAGAGAAGTTTAAGACTAGCCAAAGCTTTGGGATAGTTTCTATCTGATATTTGAAACGCCTTTACATTACCCAACGCTTCTCCAGATAAGCAAGAAATCAAATAATTGAATTTCTCGACGTCTGGTAATGATGAATCCTCGTGAATCAATTTGTTGAACAGGCTAATAAAGTTTTTATATTCAGCATACTTCCCATCAAATTTAGGCAATGACAATTTCGGCAACCGTGTGTGCGGAGCTGCCACAAATGAGCACTCAGCAACACTTGCATTTTGTTCATGCGGGATAAGCGACTTCAATTGAGCCTTTGTACAGATGCATAGTTCTTCTAATTCTTCCCGATAGTCGTCAGTCTCATCTTTATTTTCTATGCTACCTTGAGTTTTTAAGACATTTTCGATGTGTTTGTCCAATAACTCTAAACGACATTCGAGCTCAACTTTATTAATTGAGATAGTTCGGGCTTCAATTCCCTTTTTTATTCTCAGAATACTTTTGACGAGACTCCTGCGTGTCTTAACTAACGCCTCTTTATCCTCAGCTGGTAAAGCGGGGGCCATAGTGCTTCGTGACTAAGGTCAGTTAAGAAATTTGGTGTGATCTTTTCAATAAACTCACACGGTACCTAATGCAATATTAGCAAAATTGGTGGAAGTTTAAGTAATGGTTACTTGTGTACAAAGTAATGTGTGTACGTAGGGTGACAACCAGATGCACCTGTTATTTTTGTATACGAACGTACATTCCTTAATTGGAAGTACAATAAAGTTGAAATGAACGAAAGAATGCGCTATGCCAGCTTCATTAATTTGAATGCGTGATGTTAATAAACAAGTATTTAGCAGCAATTGCTTAAATCCACATATGCATTTCGTTTCAATCATTTCACTTTTTCACTGCATTTGCTCCACTGTGAAGCGTATATACATGTATGTGTATGTGACGATTGGCAACATGTTTGCCTGTAAATCGCAGGCTAATGTGCGAAATTTTAGCGGCATGTAAATGATAATGTGTTCTTGTAGGTTTCTCCAAACTCCAACTTCATACAACTTTTTCCAAAACTTTTATTTTATTGAAATGTTTGCACGAATGTTTGAGAGGTTATGTTCTTTGAGATGTGAGTGTGTATGTGCGAGGTTATGTTGTAAGCTTGTGGTGTGGATGTGAAAATAGCAATGAGGTTATGTGTGTATGTCAGCACCATAATTGTATGTGCTAGACAAATTTAATATAAAGATTACGATCATTACCTCACTTTTAATGCCATTGGAGACATGTGCATGTTTACCCTTGACCATGTGGCGTCGCTGGTTCTAGGTTTCTGGCCGGTATGTATGTTTGTGGCTGTGTCGCACGTTGCTTGCAATGCCGGCATCAGATGCAGCCACAATTATTCCACCGGCGATGATCCAACTCCAGATCCAACGAAGGGCAGCAGCTGGTTATGGGCTACTCCAGACTCCTAATGGGTGACTCCAGACGTCTCACAGGCTTGGTGTAAGGGCAATCCTCTAAGTCCGCGTTGCCGGCTCAACTTGGCCTCTTTTGAATTTGAGCAATTAACTATTTAAGTCCCTGCTCGGGCGCCATGAAGAATCGTATGATTTTATACGATGAATAGATGGACACAAATAATTAATTTTCTCAAATTTCTTTAGCTTTTATTTCATGCACGTCTTTTCTTCAGAGTCGGCAGATTCAGAGAGGCTGAAGTTGGCTGCGGTTGGCCGATCTTCGATAGTTGATTACAATGTTTATCGATTCATTCGATTGGTTTCATGCTTATTGTTTGGTTTATCGTTACGTTTAAATTTAAAACTAAGAAATGCGCTAACACCATTAGTTGGTGGATTTGGCTGGAAGACATTTCTAAGGTGAAGTGCAAAGACATTTGCCTTCTCTTCGTCGCTGCGGGCCCAACTTCCACTCTGGTCCCTTAAAGGCGTGTCAACCTTTGCAGGGGGCTTTATGCTTGCATGTGCTCTCCATAGGGGAAATTTGGTGCTTGTAGGCGATAGTTTTTCTATGTAACGGCTATGGGCTAGCTGCTCTTCCGCTTCGAGTGCTTTGCGAAGTATGCGTTCCGCAAGTCTCAGACAATTTTTTGACGCAGGCGACCTATGGTGCTGCCATTCTCTTCTTGCACGCCGCTTTTCAGACACCAGTCGGTCTATGTAGCTGTTCGTTAATCTATCTTGCTTAGGTGTTATTGTTGTTGTTTGAGGGTTTGAATGATGAGCAGCAGCAGTAATGATAGAGTTGAGGGCTTGTACTGTGTTTTCAATGTCTACTTCGCTGTTTATGGTCGGGCTCAGCTCGATGTGACTGCTGATATATTTTTTGTATTTGAGCCAGTTTGTCTTGTGTGAAGTCAGTCTCCGAGGATATTGTCTGATCTGAGGGCACTCAAGAAGGGTGAATATTATTGGAGAATGGTCTGACGACAAGTCTGCAAGGGCTTCTGCAGTTACCAGGTTTTGTGGGACTTTTCTTGTTATAGCAAAGTCTATAAGATCGGGTATTTTCTTTGGATCTGCTGGCCAGTATGTAGGCCCTCCCGGAGATACATAGTCGAGTTTGTTTGATGCGCGCGTGAGAACGTTGTTGAGTTGCTTCCTCTTGGGATTAGTCAGTCTGGAGCCCCAGTGGGGATGTTTCGAGTTATAGTCACCCGCAGTGAAGAAGCGGCACTTGACCAAGTGTATTAAAGAAATCTAGGAATTGTTTTTCTGATATCGCAAATCGTGGGGGACAGTAAACCGCAGACAGAGTGATATTGCCTCGTTTAGATTCTACGCATATCGATGTGGCTTGTAGGTAGGTTTCCGAATATCCCGTTAGTGGATAATATTTGATGCGGCTTCTGACTAGGATACCAGTTCCGTCATGGGCTTTACCATCTGGGTGATTTGTGCCGTAAAATGCATATCCCGATAATTGGAAATTATATCGGTCCGTCAGATGAGTTTCCGCAAGAAGCATTATGTCGATTTCATTGTCTTGGATAAATTTGGATAACTCCACTTTGTGGCGAGGAATGCCATTTGCATTCCAGAGTGATACTCTTAGGAGAGCCATTATTTGGGTTGTTGCGAAGCGAGCAGTTGAATGAGAAGGCCTTGCATTCTCATCTGTTTTTGCATTGCGTTTTGCATATACACCATAAAATCTTTCAGGGTTTGTTGTAACGATAGAAACATGGCTTCTAAGCTACTTTGGTTTGATGGTTGCTCCACATGTTTTGCTGTCAGAGTCGGCTCAGTTCGAGTTTCGTGTGAAATCGTTCCTTGTTTCAAGACGCTTGCGAAAGAAACGCCTTGGGTAGTAGTCGATGGGGCAAAAGACGATCTCGTAGCTTTTGTGAAGAAGACTCCAGGGGTCGATTGCGAGGGTGTATACGTATTAAGGTTTCCATTGGAACGAGCAAATTCCGTACGTGTATTAATCCTGCTCTTCAGATCTTTTTATACTTGGCAACCTCTGTAGTTTGCGGTGTGGTTACCTCCACAGTTACTGCATTTTTTGACTGTTGGATCCTCCTTGTTTGCGGGGCATGAGGCAGTATTGTGCAGCTCTCCGCATGCCACACAAACAGATCGCAGAGCGCAGTAGGATTTGGTGTGTCCAAATTCTTGGCAATTGGTACATTGCACTGGATTTGTGCGCTTGTGCGGTTCCTCTACAGTTACTCTGCGGTGCAATAAGTAAGGTAGTTCGTAAATGGGGTGCACCTTATTTTTGTTAGGAGCTATGTCTTCCGGGCTCAGCTCAACTTTGAAAAGCGGCTGGGGTTTTTTGTCTCTGTTTATTAAGTTTATTTCGGACTTGACCTTAAATCCCTTTTCTTCCAAAGCATAAGCAACTTCCGTTGCAGGGACACATGATTCAATACCTTTGATTACAACTTGAAGGCCTTTGCTATTTTTTAGTTGGTAGGTGTAGTAGCTTTTATGTTCAGCTCTTAAACATTTTTCGACAGCGCGATAGTCGTCATCGGTGTTAACTTGGAGCTTTGTTTCGCGTATGTTGCCTTTGCTGACAGATGTCACATAGAAGTTATTATTGCCTATTAGAGAGACAAGCTTTGTTACTAGGGCCGTACAGCTAGTATCCCTAATGTAGATTGGCGGAGGCTTTGGTTTTGCGGCACTTGCAGCTTTTTCTTCAGTCTCAGCGTCAGACTGTTTGGCAAGAATTTGGAACCTATTCCCAGTGAGGGGATCTTTGTCCGCAGGTTTATCGCTTGTTTAGTTCAATTTTTGTGTATTACCGCTTCTTTTGTTTTGCGGGCTTAATTTTCGTTTGTTTATTTTTACATACCGATCGATGCCGGTCTGCACATACGAGCGGGTGGTGGGTGTTGTACTCACTTGTGTATGTGTTAGTGGGAGCGCGTGCTGAGTTGACGCTGATTTCTGCATAGTTGTTATTGTTGAGTTCGTACAGGTTGATTGCGCTGGAGTAAGCGTTACCGTACTTTTTGTTGCATTTGCCGAAAAGTTCATCATCGTGGGCTGAGGAGAGGGGGTGGGGCATTGGGAGCTCCACGTCGCGGTGGTAGTATGAGAGCTTACAGTCGCCGTGCTGGAGGGCTCGGGAGAGACAATTGCAAAATAAGCGTTGTTGCGCTGTATAGGAAGCCGGCGATCGTCTTGTTGTTGTTGCATTTGGGCATTGAGTTGGCTCTGACTCATGGTGTTGTTAGTGTTCTTTGCACTTGCATTTGCTGAATTTGTACGCGTAGTCATTCAATTAATTTAATTTAATTAAATATCAACTATTAGATATTATTGGACAACATAAGCACGAGTGCTTATGAATGTCCATTAAAGTCTTTTATCGCGAGTCGAAAGTTTTTGTTTTAACAACTGATTTTAAAGATTTTACAACGAATAAAACCGGAGCTCGACAAAAACACGTCTTCACACTTCAACCGACAGCGGTACCGGTTGAGCGGGCTCAACTTAAAACTCATTTACACCCACTTTAACACATAGCAAAACGCACTCAACTAATACAAATAAATTAGCAAAAAACACATACACACACACATTTACAACCGAAACAATCCACTCAACACACACACTCAATCCAAATAACCCACTCACGCACAAGATGGTAAACCCAAAGAACGCTGGATTGCCGGAGCCAAGCGCCAAAAGGAAAACACCGGAACTGACCTCAAGCGTGGTCGATCATCAGATGCTCCCGGTGATTCTCTGACGCCGTTGATTCTTCAGATGATCAACAGCCGTTTTGAGGAGCAAGCTGAGCTCATCAAAGACACCACTTATCAGTCCGAGTCCAGTCCAAGCTGGCTGGCGATTTGAAGGAGTTGGCGGATCGTGTGCTTCATCTGGAAGGGATGGCAGGTGACAAGAAGCTGTTGGCGGATCGAGTGCTTCATCTGGAACGTGAGGTAGAGGAGCTCCGCGTGTTGAAAGAGCAGGTTGGTGGTATACGATCACGGCTCGAGACGCAGCGAAATGAAGCAAATGCATGTGACATACGCATGCACGGTGTTCCATTACTAGAAGGAGAGCAGTTGAGAACCATTTTCAACACACTGTGTTTTGCCGTGGAACTTACACCTGTCCCAAAAGTACGGGATATTTTTAGGGTACGGAAATCACATGCTAGTATTGCAGACCCAGCCATCATTATCATATTGGAAAACACGAGGAATAAGACTAGTTTAATGCGTGCCCTTGCTAAGTACCGACGAAACACTAAGCAAACACTTAGCTTGCAGCTGCTGGGCTATGACTCGCCGGCCGCTGTTTATGTCAATGAGCAGCTTTCGAGAGAGAGCTTTCTCATATTTAAAGGGGCAATGCATCTAAAGAAGCAATAGATATTGTCTGCAGTCTTCACTCGTCATGGGACAGTTCATGTTGGGCGTAATGGGAGAGAAGAAGTGTGTTGCATTGGGAGATTGGAGGAGCTTTCGGATCTTGCTGGCAACAATAAACCTACAGAGCTTCTACTCCCCCCTCTGGACTACAACACTGTGAAGCTCCCCCCCCTTCCTCCTCAGTCTATTGAGCAGTGGTGCAATTGGGTATTGCGCTCTTTTTGATCTTAAATTAAGATTAGTTCTAGCGATAGTATGTATGTCTTATATTTGTCTTATAATTGTTCGACGTGCGTTCCCCATAGTAGACTTGTCCAATAATTACACGACTTGGTTCGGATGACTCCATGGCTAGCAGGTTCATTAAAATTATGAGCAAGCAAAAAGTAGGCTTAAAAGATGGATGAGTTTAGACACCTTTTTGTAAATTCTAATGTGGATGTTATATGTGTCCGAGACTTGGTTTGTTTGTGGATCCTGTGATGTTTTATTTGAGCGTGATGAATATGTTTTGTATATATCTGATCGAGTGGGTCATGCCTGAGGGGTGGCAGTTTATGTGAACAACAAACTTAGCTGCAAGCTGTTAAAAACCAACCCTACGGACAGTTTAGTCGAATATATCTTTATTGAAATAACGAACAAAAAATTGAACCACCGCACCATAATTGGCTGCATATACAGACCCTACCGAAATATTGAGTTTTCCAGAATAATTAATGAAATATCTCAACTTTCCCTAAATAACCCTAGTGTAATTATAACCGGTGATCTCAATAGCTTCTCAAAGCTTCGTGAGAAGCATATTTTAAATGACTTTAACAGTATAGGTTTATATATTGCCAATGAATCGGAACCAACCCACTTCACAAACACAAGTAACACTTTATTAGACGTATTTTTTGTTAGTGATCCGTCCAAGATTTTGTTATATGACCAGGTCCCCGTGCCGGCTTTTTCCAAACATGACTTAATTTATTTGACGTACGAATTTCCTCTAGATTATTCTAACATTTCAATTAGGTTTAGGGATTTTAAATCAATTGACCATGAAAGCTTGCTGGTAGAATTTAACAATTGTGACTGGAGAACCTCCCAAGCGCCAACGAACAAATGAATGTGTTAAATGCAAACATTGGCCTTCTGTTCGATAAATGCGTCCCACTAAAAAGTTAAATTATTAAGCCAACACATAACCCATGGTTCAGTTTTGAAATCAAACACCAAATTAAGTTACGAGACATTGCATACAAAAAATGGAAACGCTACAAAACGGACTACCTGCTGAGGGAATTTAAATTATTAAGAACAAAAGTTACAAAAGCAATATGCTCAGCCAAATGCCAATATACAAAGATAAAATTCAGTAATTCAAGAACACCAAATCAGACTTGGAGAGAATTAAAAAGCTTAGGTGTAGGAAAGGATAGGCCGCAATTAAGATCTGACTTGGATGTGGAAGAACTAAACACAAAATTTGTAAATTTGAATGTAACTGCAGTAACCCAAAATAGCAGAATATGCTGAGGATACCACTAACCTGGGAATCCAATTTAATAATACCCTAACGTGGAGCAACCACATCACCAAAGCGTCCGGGAAAACATTTGGGCTAGTTAGGCAGTTATCGCTGACTCAAAAACTTATTCCTCTTCATCTCAGGCTTTTAGTCGCTAAAACATGTCTCATCCCGACTCTATTTTATGGTGTGGAAGTTTTTGGTAGCAGCGACTCGAACAGTATGCAAAAGCTGAGGGTGACATTTAACTCAATCGTAAGATACGTCTACAATCTCGGTCGCAGAGACAATATCTCGGACTTTGCGAAACAAATTCTAGGCCTTGACTTAGAGTCGTGGATCAGACTTCGCACAGTGTTACTGTTTGGTTATCCAACCAACAGAGCAGCAGCAGCGCAAATCTACTAATTAAACGCTTTTAAATCATGTTGTTGTTTTGTGAAGCAAAAGCGCATCTGAAGTAACTTCTCTTATTATTGTTTTGTTGTGCTAAAGCGCTCTCCTTGCAACTCTCTTGCTCTGTTAAACTCTTCTATTTTGCTTGCCCTTGGCCTTCAGCTCAAGGGGCAGCGCACGTTATTATCAGTTTCGCTTTCGTTGTGCTAAGCATCAGTTGTCGTTCTGATCCGCCTTAGCAAATATTCTTTCATTTTGTCGTAACAGCACGGATTAATTAGGATTCGCCTGCTTTCTAAACATTAACTTTGTTAACAATTTGAATTTCTGTTTGAGCACTGCCAGTCAGCCTGCTTAATAATTTACCCAACCTAAATCGGCCCTGTGCGGCAAATAAACAAATCTACTCGTTGAAAAAACACAAATTGGTGTTAACTTATTCGGACAAATTTATTGCAAAATTTAATAACTATTGAAAAAGCCCAATAGCTCAACATTTAGGTGGCCCCGACGTGATATAAAACAAAAAATAAATCATTCAAATGCATGCATACACACACACATAAGCTGATCAACCGTTGTGTCTCCGCTTGTGTGAAACCGTTGCATTTTCGACTGTCCTCTTTGCTTTCGTTGCTTAGAACAGTTGGACATCAAGAACTTGGATTTTCGTCGTCTGTGCTTCCTCTTGTTCGCCCAACTCGTGGGCCGGGCTGCAAATCGGCAGTGCCTATTTATTTATTTTCTTTAATACACTTGGTCAACGCTTTTTCGCTGCGGGTGACTATAACTCGAAACATCCCCACTGGGGCTCCAGACTGACTAATCCCAAGGGGAAGCAACTCTACAGCGTACTCACGCGCGCATCAAACAAACTCGACTATGTATCTCCGGGAGGGCCTACATACTGGCCAGCAGATCCAAAGAAAATACCCGATCTTATAGACTTTGCCATAACAAGAAAAGTTCCACAAAACCTGGTAACTGCAGAAGCCCTTGCAGACTTGTCGTCAGACCATTCTCCAATAATATTCACCCTTCTTGAGTGCCCTCAGATCAGACAATATCCTCGGAGACTGACTTCACACAAGACAAACTGGCTCAAATACAAAAAATAAATCAGCAGTCACATCGAGCTGAGCCCGACCATAAACAGCGAAGTAGACATTGAAAACTCAGTACAAGCCATCAACTCTATCATTACTGCTGCTGCTCATCATTCAAACCCTCAAACAACAACAATAACACCTAAGCAAGATAGATTAACGAACAGCTACATAGACCGACTGGTGTCTATAAAGCGGCGTGCAAGAAGAGAATGGCAGCACCATAGGTCGCCTGCTTCAAAAAAATTGTCTGAGACTTGCGGAACGCATTCTTCGCAAAGCACTCGAAGCGGAAGAGCAGCTGGCCCATAGCCGTTACATAGAAAAACTATCGCCTACAAGCACCAAATTTCCCCTATGGAGAGCACATGCAAGCATAAAGCCCCCTGCAAAGGTAGACACGCCTTTAAGGGACCAGAGTGGAAGTTGGGCCCGCAGCGACGAAGAGAAGGCAAATGTCTTTGCACTTCACCTTAGAAATGTCTTCCAGCCAAATCCACCAACTAATGGCTATCCACTTCCATTGGTTCCCATCGCCGCACAAACTGACCCAATTAAAGTTCATTCACTTGAAATAAAAAATGCTATCGGAGATCTACAACCCAGAAAAGCGCCTGGACATGATCTTATTACGCCAAAAATGATTATGGAACTTTAAAGTCCTGCCATAACATATATCTCAAGACTTTTCAATGCAGTACTGCGATGTGGATACTTCCCAACCCAATGGAAAAAGTCCACAATCATAATGATCCATAAACCAGGAAAGAATAAAACCCAAGCGTCATCATATAGACCCATTAGTCTGCTACCTTGCTTATCAAAACTTTTTGAGAAGATCTTACTCCGTAAAATTGATTCCCATGCGCAAAATATCATTCCATCACACCAATTTGGGTTTCGAGCTAAACACGGGACTATTGAGCAAGTCAACCGCATAACTTCAGATATTCGGACTGCGTTTGAAAACCACGAATACTGCTCTGCCATTTTCCTAGATGTTGCCCAAGCATTTGACCGCTTATGGTTGGACGGTCTTACATTCAAGATAAAGACAATGCTTCCACCAAATACACACAAAGACCTAGAAAGTTACGTCAGTAACAGAGTATTTACAGTTCGTCAAAATGAGTACACAACAGAAGAGTTCACCATAGGAGCCGGAGTACCGCAGGGAAGTGTTCTTGGTCCTTTCCCATACGTACTATACACTGCCGACATACCAACAGACTCTCGACTTACAATAAGTACTTTTGCGGATGATACGGCAATATTAAGCAGATCACGATGTCCAATTACCGCAACAAGACTTTTGGTAAGCCATCTTACCGACGTGGAAGAGTGGCTGGCCAACTGGCGTATTAAAATCAACGAGCAAAAGTGTAAGCACGTGACGTTCACACTCAACAGAAGCACCTGTCCCCAGCTATCACTAAACGCGACTTTGATCCCGCAATCAAACGATGTTGTATACCTAGGTGAACACCTCGATAGAAGGCTCACATGGCGCAAACATATAAACTCGAAAAAACAGCCTTCACTGGCTAATTAACTCCCGTTCCCCACTAAAGCTGGAATATAAAGTCTTACTGTACAAGAGAATCATAAAGCCTGTCTGGACCTATGGCTCGCAGCTATGGGGAAATGCTTGTGCGAGCAGCGTGGACATCCTCCAAAGATCACAGTCGAGAATCCTAAGAACCATCACTGGAGCGCCATGGTACATTCGCAATGATTGTATCCACAACGACCTCAGCATCCCACTGGTTGAAACTGAATTAGTGGAACTTAAGCGCAAATATTCTGAGAAGCTTCTTGACCACCCAAACCAACTTGCAAAATCTCTCACTGCGAAGAAACGACCTACCAACCCAGCGACTGACTTGAAGGGCCGTAGAACACAAACTATCTCCAATAGGGGATAGTTTTTTTTTAAAATAGTTTCTAGATTAAGATTTGAAAAATTATTGTTAGTCTCTTTAAGAGAAGATCCAATAAATGCCAACCAACCATAAAAAAAAAAATAAAAAAAAAATCGCCGCGCCCTGTTCCTCCACAATGCGTAACGAACAGATCGGGAGGCGCAAACTACCATTGTCTATAACCGATCTCGTCTACCTGAGCTTAAACTGCCTGAATTTAGTGGTGGCTACACCAAGTATGCTGACTTCTTCCAAATGTTTTCCGCAATCATCGATAAGGATCTTGACTTATCTAATGTGGAAAGGCTGCAGCACTTGCGGTCATGTCTGAAGGGTTCTGCGTTGGAGACAAATTCGTCGCTGGAGATCAGCAATGCTAACTATCCTATAGCCCTTGAATTGCTGAATAAACGGTTTAATAATAAACGACTTATATTCCAGGCACACGTTCTGTGACACTTCGGGAAACTTCATATACAATTGCTCTCGATTCGGCAACTTGTCACCCCAGCTGCGCCTCCGAGAAGCCAAGAAGCTTTCCCTTTGTATCAATTGCCTTAAAAGGGGACATCAGATGATAGCATGTAGTTCTGGATCGTGCCGATTGTGTGGTGTCAAGCATCACACTCTACTTAATTTTGACTCTCAGGCCGCGCCGTCTCATCCACAAACCACTCTATCTGCTCCACCCAATGCGCAGGTGGCCCAATCCTCATCATCATTCGTCGCCCAGAATCTCAGTCCTGACGTTGTGCTCTTGGCCACAGCTGTCATTAACGTTAGGAATCATTCTGGGACTTTGGTTCCATGTCGCGCCTTGCTCGACTCTGGATCGCAGGTGCACATCATTACCTCTCGGCTAGCTCATCAGCTACAACTTCGACAAAACCAAAGCGTCTGCCTCTATCTCTGGTTTAGGAGACTCAAGTTTTATTTCTGAGGGCTATTCTGTCAACATCAATTTGCAATCACAAAATTCCGATTATTCCACTAGCATCGTTGCTCTAGTTGCTCCTTCTATTACTGAAAATCAGCCTAACTACTCAGTGGTTATCGATCATTGGAATATTCCTTCAAATATTAGGTTGGCGGATCCTGCATTCAACAGGTCCCAACAAATTGGCATGCTCATCGGGGCAGGTCTCTTCTTCGATCTTCTCTGCGTTGGCCAGATTAAACTGAATCCTGGTCTACCTCTTATTCACAAAACTCAACTTGGCTGGATTGTCACTGGAGGCGGTGCTCAAGTAGACAGCTGCTTTGAGTTGTCCAGCAAAACCACCAAGGAGGAGCTTGATTGTGAAGCCCATTTCATCGAAAACTTTTTTAGGTTGTCTACTGGCGAATATTCGGTGCGGCTGCCTGCAAAACAAAGCGTAAGTCTACTTGGAGACTCCAACCAGGCAGGCATAGCGCAAACTGGATCGCAACCCTCAACTCAAAAATCAGTATGCGGCTTTTATAAAGGAGTATTTATCGTTGAACCACATGTCCCTCGTTGACTCAAATTCTTTAAGTCGTTGCCAATACTTTTTGCCTCATCATTGCGTGTTCAAGGAAGATAGTACAACAACTCAGCTTAGAGTGGTGTTCGATGGGGGTGCAGTTACAACGTCTGGTTATTCTTTAAATGCGGTGTTAATGGCGGGGCCTACCATACAGCACAAACTTTTTAGCACCCTGGTGCAGTTTCGAACCTTTCTGAGCGCTCTTACTGGAGATGTTGGAAAAATGTATAGGTGCGTAAAGATGGCAGACTCGGATAGCTGTTTTCAGTGCATACTGTGGCGCGACTCTTCGTCTGAAGATATGCAAGTTTACAAACTCGATACTGTCACTTATGGCACGAAGCCAGCCTCGTTCCTAGCTATTCCGACCATGCATCAGTTGGCGATGGATGAAAGGGAGACTTTTCCCATTGGAGCGGAAATACTTTTGCGTCATTTCTATGTAGACGATCTCATTTCCGGAGGCAAATCGGCCCAAGAAGTTCTCGAAATCAAGCGCCAAACGACAGAGCTCTTGAAAAAAGGAAATTTCAAGCTTCGAAAATGGTGCTCAAATGATGCCATCGTACTCCAGCAAATTCCGGAAGAGGACAAGGAGACTTTTCTAAAATTCGATGATGGGAGTGACATCACTAAAACTCTCGGTTTAGCCTGGGATCCATCCTCAGACAAGCTTCTATTCTAATTTTCGTCGATGTACATGCCCAAATAACCAACTAAAAGATCAGTTCTCTCTTCAATCGCTCGCTTCTGTGATCCGCTTGGTCTTATTGGGCCCGTGATAGCTAAAGCCAAGATATTTTTTCAAAAGCTTTGGAGGGAAAAGCTAAATTGGGACGAAAGTCTACCTGAATCTCTGAACTCGTCTTGGCTTACTTTGTGCGCTGATTTTAGTCGTACGGCACAATTTGAAGTAAATCGCTTAGCCATCGTACCTCAAGGTGTTATAGAAGTCCATGGATTTTGCGATGCCAGGGAAGGGAAGCGTAAAGTGCATCTCCTATGCGCTAAATCTCGTGTGGCTTCCCTGAAGAATCTCACGGTACCCAAATTTGAGCTTTGCGGTGCTGTAATACTGTCGACGCTGATTGACATAGATTAAAGAACCTATTCTCTTGCCCATTCTACTGTTGGTCAGACTCCGTCGTTGTTTTAGCTTGGATTCGTGATGAACCGTCTCGCTATCAAATATTCACTGCTAATAGAATTTCTTTAATCCAGGAAATGACACCCAACATGGAATGGCGCCATGTTCCCACTGCCTTCAACCCTGCCGACATTCTTTCTCGAGGAGCACTTCCCAGTGAAATTATGAAATCAACGCTTTGGATTCATGGTCCAGATTTCTTGGCTAAAGAAAAAAGTGATTGGCCATCGCCAAGTCTTGCCAAGCAACCGCTTCCTGAACTGCGAATGAAGGTCCTCGTTGGAATCACTGGATGCGTTGATCCTACCCTTGGCTGCAAATTTGCCAATTCATTTGAGATATTGAGAAGAGTCTTTGCCTATATATACAAATTTCGACATCGCATCAGGCTTCCCAATCTCACAGCTTATTGCTTGCGTATGGGCACTCAAATGCTTTTACGTTCCATCCAGATGGCTCACCTTGGGGATGAGTATAGGATTCTGCAAGATGGTAAGCAGGTCAAGGCATCCAGCTCGATGGCTTCTCTATCGCCAGTCATCGATGAGTTTGGACTCGTGCGTGTTGGTGGCCGCTTGAAGAACTCTACTTTGGACTTCAAGGCCCAGCACCCAATCATATTGCCTCGAAGCCATCCAGTGACGATGGCAATCATAATGTGCTTTCACAAGTGCAACTTGCATGCTGGACCACGTTCACTCTTGGCGCAGATTCAGCTGGAATCCCATTGGGGGCCGCAAAACCGTCGCAAGAGTTGCAAACAAGTGCATTACTTGTTTTCGAGATAAGCCAAGCTTGGCTGAAACCATCATGGCAGCCCTTCCCGAGGATCGTGTGTGCGGTTCTTACACGTTTATGGTCACAGGAGTGGATTTCTGTGGGCCATTCTACTTCAAAAGTGGGGTTCGAAGCCGGGCTCCCCAGAAGTGCTACGTGTGCATTTTTATCTGCTTCGCAACAAAGGCAGTGCAGCTTTTCTGAATGCCTTGAAGAGGTTCGTGCTGACTCGTTGTAAGCCTGCTCGTATTTAGTCGGATAATGGGACCAACTTCGTGGGAGCCAGGAATGAAATGGCTGAACTCAAGCAACTCTTTCTAAGCGATGCCCATATCAATGCTGTTCAGGAGTTCTGCCTTGCTGACGATATCGAATGGCGATTCATCCCACCTCGGTCTCCACACTTCGGTGGACTTTGGGAGGCAGCAGTGAAAACAGCAAAACATCATTTCTATCGGTCGGTCGGACCATATCTACTCCCTTTCGATGAACTACGCACGTTAATCTGCCACATTGGGGCAATCATTAATTCAAGACCTCTTGTTCCAATTTCAGAGCATCCCGCAGATCTTGATGTGTTGACGCCAGCTCATTTCCTAAGCACCGTGCCTCTTATGTTGTTTCCTGAGCCTGACGTTACAAAGCTAAACTTTAATAGGCTGGATCGCTGGACGAGAATGACGTACTACCAGCAGACTTTTTGGGCACGATAGCGTGAAGAATATTTGACGCTTCTTCAGCAGCGTTCGAAATGGCGAACACCTCAACCTGGGGTGCGTCAATGATGTCGTCCTGGTCAAGGACGAAAACTTGCCTCCTCTCAAATGGCCACTAGCTCGAGTGGTCGAGCTTATCGAAGGAGCTTAAAGTAACTTCTCTTATTATTGTTTTGTTGTGCTAAAGCGCTCTCCTTGCAACTCTCTTGCTCTGTTAAACTCTTCTATTTTGCTTGCCCTTGGCCTTCAGCTCAAGGGGCAGCGCACGTTATTATCAGTTTCGCTTTCGTTGTGCTAAGTATCAGTTGTCGTTCTGATCCGCCTTAGCAAATATTCTTTCGTTTTGTCGTAACAGCACGGATCAATTTGGATTCGCCTGTTTGTTAACAATTTGAATTTCGGTTTGAGCACTGCCAGTCAGCCTGCTTAATAATTTACCCAACCTAAATCTGCCCTGTGCGGCAAATTAACAAATCTACTCGTTGAAAAAACACAATTCGGTGTTAACTTATTCGGACAAATTTATTGCAAAATTTAATAGCTATTGAAAAAGCTCAATAGCTCAACAGTTACTGCTACATAGAATCTTAACAACTAAAGAACCGCACTATCTCTATAAAAACATACAACTTTCTATGTCAGCACGAACAAAAAATATAGTCTGCCAGCGCGTAAACCTGGCCAGCTCAGAAAAACACTTTTTTATTCAATCTGCTCGCTATTGGAATGACCTGCCGTATAACATTAAGACCATTGGGAACGTAACGCAATTTAAGTCTAAAGTAATTAACCATCTCATAAGACAAACATAAGACATACTATTTTTTAGAATTAAATAAAAAAAAAAAATTACAAAATTAAAAAACAAAAATCAACAAAAAATTGTTGGGTTAAATTATATCAGTTAGGATTCTTAGTTTTTATTTACATTTCCATTATATCGTCCTTTATGTTTTTGTGACCAATGCACTAATTTATGGTACTTATGTATCTGTAGCGCTGGGATAAAAAGTATTAAAATTAAATTAAATTAAATTTGAAGTGGCACCAAATTTGTTTCAACGAATGATGACCCCCGCTTTCAGTGGTTTGTCCTTTTCACAAGGCTTCTTTTATATGGACGATCTGGTCGTATTGGGATGTTCACCTTATCATATGCTGAACTATTAGTTAGTTTATATTTAGGGGCACATTTATATATAAGCTAGACATTTGAGTTGTAACTACCTGAAATCATGTTAGTATGTCATTACGAAAGGAACATCTCTAACTCAGTTAATCAAATGTAACTCTCTCTTGCTCTCTCGTCTATTCGTTTGAGGCAAATTGAGCAGCATACGAACCCATTGCATGTGGCTATTAAGGACTGCTTTATAACTGAAGATCAACGCGTGCAGTTCAGTGTTTGCCTTGGTGTGTGTGTGCACAAATAAATTAAAAATTAAAGTTGCTTGTGCCTTACCGGCACATTGGGTATACATACTTGCCAATTGGGGAAACATTTTGGCGTCCCCGGATGGACACCACGCACAAATACTGGACATCGTTGGATTCTTATCGCTTGTTGGATTCATACTCTCGCCCTGAGTCAGCGTTGGACTTCCCACATAATCTCAATCGGAATCATTGTTGCATTCCGACTCTCGATTGTGATCGTCATTCTATGTTGGATTCCTGGGTTGGTATGAGCCCGCGCAGTCGCTGGAATTGCTGGGAAGCGATTCGCACCAGGTAGCAAGTGCAACCCAAATCATTGGTTCAAATGTATTAATCATATATGTAGATGTATTAAATCGCATAAATACATACATATGGGTCATTCCATGTGAACTCAGCCACCCGAAAATTTTGTATGTCAAAAAAAAAAATTGCTATTCCAGCCTTAAAGCTCTACTCATCGAAAGCATATTTATATTTTTTGACGTCCCCACCACTAACAGTTCGCGAGATAAACGACGAAGAATATAAAACTTTGAAAAATTATAACTTTACAACGGTGTATCCGATTTCAACGGCATAAATTGTGATTATACATATATGGGTCATTCCACCCGAAAATTTTTTATGTCAAAAAAAAATTGCTATTCCAGCCTTAAAGCTCTACTCATCGAAAGCATATTTATATTTTTTGACATCCCCACCACTAACAGTTCGCGAGATAATCGACGAAGAATATAAAGCTTTGAAAAATTATAACTTTACAACGGTGCATCCGATTTCAACGGCAAAACAATTTATTTATACTAATTTCATCTCTTCTATCCATGAAAAAATAAGAGAGTCCCATGAGTCCATTCTTTAACATAGTTTTAGCGAAATTTACTGGTTTTTTTACCATTTTCTCAAAGAGGGCCCACCGATGTTTTCATGAACTATTTTTTTTTCATGTAAAGAATGTCCATATACACATTATAGGAAAAATCTCCTGATGGCTCCGGCGCTTAATTCGCGGAAAAAAATATATTTCTATTATTACATTATTTTTTTATTCACATTTTTAAATATCTAAAATCAAGGAAATAGTTGAAAAAATTAAAATCAATTTTTATCTAGTTAGAAAACTTTTTTATATATTTTAAATTGACGAAAATCTTTTCCTCAATAGTTTTCCTGACAGAGGAATAAAACAATGGTCTTTTTGTATTCCTCGAACTGGCTTGGCTTCTTCAAACCTTTTTTTTAAATTGTTCTTGACTTCGTCATATTCTTTCTGGGGAAAAAAATAGACATGTATTCCTGAAAAATGATTGCGTGAGGATGGGTTCACCGACAACTAACTGTTGCCTTTTCCGTCTTGCTTCACGTTTAAACATTGCACCTACTCCGTCACAAGCTCCTTTGCCATGTGATGTTGCATGAAAATTAGCCTCTGCATCGATACCAAAATCTGATCTATGCTGCAGGAGATTATTTATTTATTTATTTATTAATCGTCTACAAAAAAAGCTGTCAACAAATTTGATATCACGTTAAAAAAAAGGGTTATCAACTAGGATGCCTAACAAAGATAGCCTAACAAAATACAAAATAAACTAATAGCGACTCCGACTCGGTGGGGGAATTTTAATTGCCTGTCCGGCCAGCTATGCCCCGATTCACAGCCTGTTGTAGTCAGAGACGCTATTAGAGCTAACAAAAACATGTAAAAATTAAGCGTGAAGAGGGAAAAAAAAATCAAATAGAAAAAGAATTAAAAAGTAAAAATAAGAAGAATAGAAAAAAAATAAAACTTAACCTCTACTTATGTATGAACAAGAAACAAAAGAAAACAAAAATAATAAATTAATAAATATATGAATACATAAAAAGAGGTAAGCTTAAAACATACACAGGAACAGTGAAAAGAAAAAAAAAAACAATCAAAATTAAAAAATGTAATAATATAAAATAATAAATAACCGAAAAGTCTCTGAACCGGTTGGGGATGATTCATTAGCCAGTCCGACAAGCTATGCCCCTATTCACAGCTGGGTGCGGTCAGAGACTTTCCCGGATATAGGTGTAAAGGGACGTTCTTAGTGAGAAGATAGAGAGATCTGTTGAGAGCAAGTGATAAAGATCATTATAGTTTTGACATAAGACCCGAAAACGATTGTGTTGGGCATAATCAGTTGTGCATCTAGACAAGATTAAAGGTAAATAGTTTCTAGTCGGTCTAGAAAGAACAGAAAAGTTAAGACGACATTAAAGTGAAGAATCTACATCACCGATAATTAGCTTATGCAGAAAAGAAACACCTAAGACTGTCCTACGGTTAGCTAGCGAGGGTAGGTCAATAAGCCAGAGTCTGCTGGAGTACGATGGTAAACGAAGATTGGGGTCCCAATTTAAGCCTCGAAGGGCAAAAAGCAAGAATTGCTTCTGGACTGATCAATACGATCAATATGCTTTTTATACTGCGGACACCAAACGGACGAACAGTATTCAAGAGTGGGACGGACTAGAGCAGTGTAAAGTAGTTTTGTGGTTAAATTCCTTCGACCAACGTTTAATGAATCCAAGTACACCATTCGCCTTATTAACCATAGAAGTGATATAAGGATTTAAAGTCAATTTGTGGTCAAAAAGAATTCCAAGATCAACGACAGACGATATACGTTGCAACGGTTCATTTCCAATCATATAGGAAACCAGCAAAGGTTTGCAACGGTGGAAAGTCATAAACATACACTTGGAGCAGTTAAGGTGTAAATGATTAACCAAGCACCAAGACCGCAAAGAGTTAAGATCATCTTGCAATCTGGTATAATGCATCGGGACGTTAAAAGATAAAATAAGTTTTACTTCATCGGCATACATACTTATGTATGTACATATGTATGATACTTATCGGAGAATAGGATAATATTTTGGGGAGATCATTTATGAAGAGAGAAAAAAACAAAGTACCTAGGTGGCTACCTTGAGGTACACCAGAGGTTACAGAAACAGGTTTTGAAATATTGGAACGTAGCAGAACTTTTTGAGTTCTATCTTTTAGATATGACGAGACCCACAGCAGAAAAGGGGTGGGAAATCCTAGTCGATCGAGCTTAAAGAGGAGGAGATCATGACTGACAGAGTCAAAGGCTTTACTGAAGTCAGTATAGATGACATCAGTTTGCTTTTTCATAAGGAATCCATCATTAACCAAAGAGCTAAATTCAAGCAAATTGGTCGTAGTTGACCGACGCTTTATAAAACCATGCTGGAAAGGTGATAAAATCGACTTACAACAATGCTGCAATGTTGCGGTTACAATCGCTTCAAATAATTTAGGAATAGCGGATAGCTTAGCAATGCCTCTGTAACTGGATATCTCGGATTTTCCACCCTTTTTATGAAGAGGAATAATATAAGATTCTTTCCAAAGAGTTGGGAAGACTGAAGAATCAAGAGATAGATTAAAGAGTTTAAGCAAAGGTTTGCATGAAGAGCTAGAACACTCCTTGAGCACACAACTAGGAATGTTGTCGGGCCCAGGAGAGTAGGAAGATTTAAGTGATTTTAAAAATGAAAGCAGAGAGGTTTCGGATATAATGGGAGCACATATTGAGTTGGAAGAAGAAATGTTATAAGGATAAGAAGTGTTAGCACATTGGACAGGGGAATAAGTTGATTGGAAGAAATCAGCGAATAAATCAAAGGCAGTGGAATCATTGCTAGCCTTTTGGTCACCTAGAAAAAAAGAGGAAGGTAAAGACGAAGATCTACGTTTAGAGTTCACAAAACTATAGAATTGTTTAGGTTCTTGTGCGAATTGGATTTTGCAACGGACCAGATATTTTTTATAGCACTCAGAGTTGAAAAGTGTTAAATTAGATTTTGCTATTGAGTATTTGGAATAGTCAATTGCAGAACGAGTTCTCTTATACTTTTTGAAGCATCTTGTCTTAATATTTTTCAAATTAGAAAGTCTAGGACACTACCAAGGGGGATTCAGTGACGCGGAGGTAGGATGGCTATTAGGGATGCAGATATCTAAAAGAGAAATAATAGACTCATAGACAAAGGTAACAGCAAAATCGAAATCAACCGCATTGTACAAAGGAGACCAGTCAGTTGCGCAAATAAGTTGATTTAGCAGAGTGAAGTTTCCTTTGCGAAAACCACGACGAGGTTTATTGGGGAATACGGAAGATGGGTAGGTAGGTCCAGATACAGAAAACGAGATTTCAAGTGTAGGATGGTACGAATCTTCGGGGAGTGATAGAGGGGGAGACCTAGAGACTACAGCATTGGTACTATCAGTGACAAAAACAAGGTCTAGTAATTTGTTTAAATTGTTTTGTACAGTATTTATTTGAAAAAGAGACAAGTCAAGCAGACAGTCCAAAAAATCATGCTGTACTGATGGTACAAGATAAGACGATCCATTGAGATTTGACCATGTGATGTTTGGTAAATTAAAATCACCTACAACAACCATTGAGTTAATATCTCGTAATTGGGTCAAAACATCTTTGATACAAGCTATATGTAGCATATAAACTTGAAAATCGGATGAAGGTGGGATGTAAGAACAAGTAATAAAAAAAGAAAATAATGGAAACGATACCTTAACGGCAACTAATTCAACATCTGCAGGTGTATTGACAATGATCAGTTCGGAACTGTGGCTGGTCTTAACTGCAATCAGAACACCTCCACCTCTGCGAGCCGGTCGATCATGTCGATAGATAAAAAATTCATTTGACAAGATTTCACAATCAGAAATGGAAGGTTTTAACCAAGTCTCTGAAATCGCAATTATGTCAAATTCAAATGATGCACTATTCAAAAATAACATAAAGAGCTTAGATATATGTAAGACCACTAACATTTTGATAGGCAATAAGGGTACAGACGGACGGAACCAGTTTTTTGAAACCCTATTAGACGCTACATGTGAGGATGAACTATTTGAGGGCAAGCTGATTGGCATTGACCTCACTGGATTTTTTGGCCTGAACTCATGCACAATCATACCTGGCAACCAAAATGATGGGTCACATATGATTGGAAAAGATTCAGGCGGAACACTAATTGTAAACGATGCGACGTGGCGAGGTTGGGAAATGCTAAACTTTGAAACGGAAATTCTTGCTAAGCATTTGGTCTCAATATATGCGGCAATTAACTCGCAAGTAGTATCCGGAGACAACCTAGACACAAACACTAGCTTGCGCGGTGCCACAACAGAAAGAAGAGAAGGTTGAGTAGGAATCGAAATAGAAAAGCCCATCAGCAGGTTCAGGCGACGCTATTGGTGAAATTAAAAACATTTCCAACATCTTGATTCAGGGAGGGGGAAGGAGACAAATCAAGCATATTTCCTGGCGAAGCGGACAATGATAATGTTGGAGTCATTTCATTACTTAAAGGGGATAATGAAACCGATGACGGAGGTTGTTTCGAATTGCCAGTCACAGGAGGTGGAACATCTAGAAATTGAGGCTCCAACCGACGTGCGGGTGGTGATTCGAACTTAAATTCGCTAAGCATTTTGGAGCTGGCGTCAAACTCACTTGTGAGATGCTTGGATATTTTACGCAACTTATAAAATTTGTTTTTTAAGTCGGAAGCCATCCGCGAGAACTTAAACTGCTTTTCAGTGCAGACAGGGCATGTCCAGCACAAAGTGCCGTTTTCCTTTTTAGGCGAGCAGACTTTGTCCAGTTCGCGTCCATTCAGTCCTGCGCATTTAATGTGCATAAAGTTCTCGCACAACCAAAAGGCAACAAACCGAAGTTGGTCCGACTCACGACTTTTTAAATGTACAGGACTTTTTGCAGCATGATATTTTGCACCGAATTTACCACAAGGTCACAAGACTAAAGAGAAAGCAAAAGCAAATCAAATCAAAGAGCGTATCCATAGATCACTCGCAGAGCGAACGTTCTGAGCTTTGAGTGCCGATCAAGAAGCATCAACAAAGCTAAGTGGGAGCTACGCACAAAGAGAATAAGCACGGGCGAACACACACACAAAACCTGTGTAAAGAGGGGGAACCGCCAAAAAACAGCACTTGCTTAAGCAAAACAAAAACACAAACAAAATACACAGCACAGACGCCGCAATATTATAATTTGATAAAACAATTATAAAAAGATGCACAACTCGAAAGCAAAGCACAAACCGACAGTGGGTTATACTTATGAGAAAGTTTAAGTTGTAATTTGAAAATAATAGGCACGTTAAATGACACAAATAATATTTAATTGCGGAGCACAAAAAAGCACGTCAATCACTCACAAGAGTCTCTCTCTCATATCGAGAGAGAGTGTTGTGCTGCTCCGTCAGTTACATAAATTGTTTTTTCACATCTGCGCAATTTTCTTTCAAATGATGAATTAATATTTTTTGGATCATGTAAAAAGCTGCAGTGTCGTGCACCAGGTTATCGGACAAAACAATTAAGCTGCGATGTCGAATTTTATAGCCTTCTCGATAATAGTATCCGATTGGGTGAACAGTGCATTGATCATTATTGTAATGAAATGATTGTGCGGCATCCTGAGCAACAAATGCATAGTTTTCTGAAAAATCGCAATGTGCAAGTACTTCCCCATCACATAAATTCTCCTTTCTGCTTTTTATAAAGGTGGTCTGAGTTTTTGCGATGAAATCGTGAGGCTTTAATAATCAAGGCTGCAATCCGGTCCGAACCCGATCCCATGAGAACCGGTTCGGTTCGGCTTTTTTGGGGTTCGCGAACCGGACCATGAACCAGGCGTCTTACATATTTGACTCCTCGAACGTGAGCCCGAACCGGACCACATTTTCGAAAAATGAGTTTCGGTTCTCCAATTTAATATGCTTAATGAGAGTTTTCAAAATTCGACAAATCACTGACTCAACATCTGATTGCGAAGTCGAGATGTTTATGAAAGCTATAAGCAAATATCAAATATAAAATCTGTGAATGATGTTATAAATTCCTTTAAAACATTGTCCAAGATTACATCCATCGACAAATGTTTCAACATTTTGGTAAGGTCATAATAACAAAGGCTTATAAAATATTCCTTTTACTATACTAGCTGTACCAGCAACTCAGGTATCAGTTTAACGAGCAGTTAAGAGCTAGTATAGATGAACAGCTGCTGGAAGATATAGTGCCAATTAACCTAAACTAAGTCGATTCTAAAAGCTGATAATTGAAATAAATTAAGTAAGGATCATTATGATTAAGCATATGGATAAAAGGTAAATATGTTTCATTTTAAACGTATTTTTGATTCAAAAGTCAAACTATTCTTCTATGTGCAAGCGAACCAAGGTTCGAACCAGAACCTTGGGTTCAGGGGTTCCAATAATCGGTCCGCGAACCGAACCTTGGATTTTACAATGGGTTCGAACCCCCGGACCGAACCTCATGGATAATTTTAAAGGTTTGCAGCCTTGTTAATAATCTTAATTTTTCGACGAGTAAGTCAACAAATTCATACATTGGAAGCTTTTGAGTTTGTAATGTGCATTTGTCAGTACTTTTCCAAACTCGGAATTCAATCGCTTCTATGACAGCCTTCGACAGCAATTCTTTTAATGTAGAAGAAGACCGTTTCTGATCAGGGCAACTGGAAATAAAAATGAACAATATATTATAGACCAAAACATACGATTCACGTCCGTGAAAGTAATTTATCGAAGTGAATATTGTTGAGAAAACGATAGTCAACTATGATTGAAAATCATTTCTAAAACAATTTTAGCCACATCTAATAAAAAACTTTTATTAAACTATTTCCTTGATTTTAGATATTTAAAAATGTGAATCAAAAAATAATGTAATAATAGAAATATATTTTTTTCCGCGAATTAAGCGCCGGAGCCATCAGGAGATTTTTCCTATAATGTGTATATGGACATTCTTTACATGAAAAAAAAATAGTTCATGAAAACATCGGTGGGCCCTCTTTGAGAAAATGGTAAAAAACCAGTAAATTTCGTTAAAACTATGTTAAAGAATGGACTCATGGGACTCTCTTATTTTTTCATGGATAGAAGAGATGAAATTAGTATAAATAAATTGTTTTGCCGTTGAAATCGGATGCACCGTTGTAAAGTTATAATTTTTCAAAGTTTTATATTCTTCGTCGATTATCTCGCGAACTGTTAGTGGTGGGGATGTCAAAAAATATAAATATGCTTTCGATAAGTAGAGCTTTAAGGCTGGAATAGCAATTTTTTTTTTTGACATAAAAAATTTTTGGGTGGCTTAGTTCACGTGGAATGACCCACATATGTCGTTGCTTTAAACACCCTCGTTCTTAGTACATACATACATATATACATTTGTGCATTGGCATCTTTGCAGAAGCACATACATATTGCATTTTGGATTTTGGAGCGGCTAGGCTAGAACCGTTCCTTTCTCAGAATTATCACTGGGCACCAACTTCGTCGTTGCTAAACGCAGAGTCTGTCGGCAAGCCACATAGTCAATCCCACACATCTTGTTGTTGTTGTTGCGGCCTTACGGTTCTTCGTTTCTCTCTCTCGCACTCAGTTCCTGTCAATTCGCTACAACACCAAAATCAGAATATTCGCTACAATAAGTCGCTTCGCAATTATTCTCGAGCTGGTAGAATAGGTTAGAAGCAGAGACATTGACAGCATTTGGAGTAGTGACGAAAGCAGCACTAACTAATTGGAAGGCCGTGGTAACTTGCAAGTAGTTGATCGTTAAGTTGGACGATTGTAATTATTTTAATTCAGAATATATTTAACTGGTTGTTATAAAAGTACAACTAAACCAAACAGCCATAGCTGGAAAAAGGCGTGCTGTTTCTAAGCAAGGAAATTGACTGTCTTAGCCAACTGGAAGCTGTTAAGCAGCATATTGAAAGGATACAGAAGTCAATCAAGGAAAAAACAATCTCGTTCAACAAAGTGGAACTAGAATGTTTGTAAGCAATTCTAGATAAGTTCATTGACCGCGCATTTGAGCTGCAGCTCACAATTTAAAATACAAATCCATTTCTGCCATCACGAGACGACTTGGAGGATTTATGTGTGTCAACTAAGGCAGTGTTAATGTCGGCCGGTACCCGCCCTCACGTTCAAGTGCATAATGAATCAATTTTGAATGCAACTGTCTCACATAACAGGCATTTGGCGCAAATTAAACTGCCAAAATTCGGTGGCAGTTATTCTGAATTTAAAAATTTCTTTGGATTGTTTGAGAATTTTATTGTCAATGATCCAAATCGAGAAATTCAATCATTTGCTAAATTGTTGAGAGAAGGAAGCTTTAGGCACAGGTAAGGCCTTTCAGGTGACTGATACAAACTATCCTAAGGCATTATCAGCATTTAAGCAGGTGTATGACTGTGAGTGTTTGATTTTCTTCGATAGTATTGCGAAACTTTTTGATCTTCAGCCCATTTAGAATCCATCTGCTGCATCTTTAAGATCTTTAATTGACACTGTCACCTCCATTTACTAATCCCTATTGTCAGCAGGCGATGGCAAGAAGATTGCCAACGCGATGTTGATTCATGTCAAAAGTTGATGCCAAAACAAGGTCTAGATGGGAAGAGTGTTTCGACTATCAGAATATGCCGTCGTGGAAGGATTGTGAATCCGCACTTAACAGGCGGTATCAACATTTGTCAGCTGAGGAAGTCGCGTCAGGACATTGTAAGTCCCGCAGGCTAAATCAGGAGACACAACAAAAAACTTCCGGCTAAACTTCCATTGTCAGTATCTCACACTATTCAAGCTGTTGATCAGAAATGCATATTCTGCAAACCGAATGATTATTTCATTAGTTCGTGCTCATCCCTTGAGTCATCCTCGGTTGCCAATCGTTTTAAATTCGCTAAATGGTTCCCATTATGTCTTAACTGCTTGCGAAGGGACATAGTCTGTCAACCTGCAAGTCGTCACACTCCAGAGTTTGTTCTAAGCCCCATCATACATTGTTGCATCGATACTCAAATGAGTCCACCACATCGGCACCTGCTAATCAGCCAATGCACTATGGGCAAAAAGCTCGAAAATTGTGCATAAAGTATTTATTTTCAAATTCTAAAAACTCAAAATTGAATGTGTTTTCCAATTATGCATACTCAAAAGAAAATAAAACTGTTCCAAAAAAACTTTTAGAGCGTGTGGTTTGAAATTGACGCGCAAACAAAGTCAGCTTACTAAATGCATGCATGACCTATCGAAATATAACCGTGAATGTCGATGAACTTTGCGCGTTTGTTGTGGCTTTTTCATTAGAGTGAAGACAAGTTGGGAGTATGGCAAATGATCGTACAGGTATGTAGATTCAACGTTGTAAGTTAGTTTTTTATATGTTCTGTATGTTTTGTCGTGTATCGCCTATTTTTGTTGGAGTATTTTTACAGCTAAAATTTAACAAATCTAATTGTGTTCTGTGGTGTGTAACTTATTTGCCGCACGCTTGCGAGCAACTAAAACTGGTATGTTTTTCGTAAAAGTATATAGAATACGGTGTTAATAATATTCTTTGCCCGTTTTTGCCCGTTTTCGGAAAAATGACATATTGCAGCCGAATATGAGTTTCGCCGCTTAACACTGCTGGAGGTTTGGGACAACAATGGACGCGACGACTCTGCAGTAACAATGTGTATGTTGGAGAAAATGAAAATCTGTCAACTCATCAACTCACACGTTGATCAAATTGAGCAAAAAGCTTGCAGTTTTATCACACATACTAAGAAATATTTGCCTAAATGCAACCGTATGTTGGCAAGGTTTAAAGTTACTCACTCAAGGTGGCTTTCGCAGGCGATTATTATAACCTTGGATGAAGAGCTTACGGATCCATCTCCATCTAAAATGGGTAGACCAACGCTTAGCTCTACACAGATTGGAATGCGTTTGAAATATAAATTAGCAAGTGATCTTGCATCGGACACTGACTTTTCAACGCAGCTAAGTGCTAAGTGCATGTAATAAGCATGCTGCTTCTGTTTCTGCGAAGAAGGCTAAAGAGGATGATTTGTTTAATGCATTAAAAGTCGTTAGGGAAGAACAGACAGGAAAAACGACAGGAGGCCGGAAATCTCAGGTGATTTTCCCCCAAAAATTTTTTTAGTGAACTGTTGCCGACATGCTCATTGCCAATAAATGGGCTGAGTTTTTGAAGAGCAGGTTGCAAGCACAACGATTTGTTTACTTTGTCAATTTCAATTGCATGAGAATCAGTGACGCTACATATTTTCTATGTCTGCAGTCAATGAGTATTTGCGACAGCAAAATTTAGGTAGAATAGCATACAGACACGGCTGTATGAGCCACGGCCATGAGCAGATCGTTCAACGAAACTTGATTTGTTGTTTTGCATGAAGCATCGAACATTGCTCGCAACTTGGTGAATGTGCTTTGAGGTCGTTCCACACATTGATGCGGAATGAATCAATGTGTCGTAGAGGGTATGGAATTGTTTGTTGCAGTCATATGGCCCAGTGTTATATATTCCTCCATGAAATTGATAAGCATATCCTTGACATGTGGTTTGGACTGCAAACGTCTTTCTAGTGACAAGAATCTTCTTTTTGCAATGTCGTATGAGGAACCAAGGCTTTTTGGGCTTGCTTTAAATGGCAACGATACTTGCAAACGACCTAAGGGCAAGCGAACAATGTTTCAATGAATGATTTTTCGCACATCACCTGTTCTGGGGTACAGAGATTGACTCGGTTATGTTTGGAATTTGTTCCATCTCCCGGTGAAGAAGTCTTTCAGCTTTGTAGAAAACACAACTTGAAGGTTCAAGTTGAAACTACACCCAGATAATTGCAATTTCTTCCAGCATGAGGTTTTAAATTTAGTCCATAAATGCACATATAACGGTGTCTTACCGAATAATAAAAAATACGAAACATTATAATACTACCCAAGACCAACCAACCACGAAGAAACCAAGCGTTTTGTAACATTTTGCAAATATTATAGGAGATTTATCGAAAATTTCTCACACAATGCAGTAAATCTTACTAGACTGTGCTGGAAAAATGTTGCATTCAAGTGGTCTGACGAAAGCGAAAAATCTTTCCAATATTTGAAGCAAGCTCTAATAAGTCCAATTTTTATGCAATAGCCAGACTTCCAAAAACCATTCTATATAACAACAGAAGCTGGTAATCTTGTTTGATTAGCGGTGCTGAGTCAGGAATTCGACAACATCCTTAAACCAATATCGTACGCTTCCAAATCACTTACAAAAGGCGACTGCAGCAAACCAATTATTGTAATAAATTGGGCAATAAAGTTCTTCCGACCGTATGTTTATAACGCAGATTTATAGTTCAAAGTGATCACAGAATTCTTGATTTAGAGGAATCTGATTTTGAAACTATTAGAACTATTAGATTAGAACTATTAGACTATAAATGTCTCTGAGCGACGAATTTTTTGAATATTTGAATATTATCAAAGTCAAAGAACAAGGCAATCAAGTTCTTAGGAATTTGATGATAGCACTAACGCCACAAGTCACCATTATCGAAACGACGAAAGAAAAACATCAAATTTTAAAAAATAACATGAGGATCCCCTTTTAGAAGGACATCCAGGTGTAAACAGGCTGAATAATAAACTACGCAGATATTATTATTGGCAAAACATGAAAAAGGATAAAAAAAACTATGTTAAAAACTGCCTTGACTGCAGCATAAATAAAACATTACAACATTTAAAAGAACCAATGGTCACAACAAATGGATACCATTGGGCCATTTCCGAAATCGTTAGAATATAATGAATATGCAGTAACCATAATTTGTGACCTAAGTAAATATCTCGTTACAATAGCAGTAAAGGGCAAAAGCGCCAAAGCAATAACCAAAGCAATATTTGAAATTTTGATAATAATTTTTGGGTCTATGAAAACTGTATTGTCTGACATGGGAACAGAATAAAATAATAAAATAATTGACAATATCAGTAAACTTTTTCAAATTATAAAGAAAACTTCAACGGTTCACAATCACTAAATGCTAGGTTCAATAAATAAGAGACTTCTTCTCTGAACATTAAATAAATATATACGATACTATATATCAATTCAGAATGACGACTGGGACGCATGGGTGCAATATTTTACAAATTGTTATAAAAAACCGCCATCAACTACTCATAATTATTGACCATTTGAATTGATATTCGGAAAAATACCACCTCAATTAGAAATAACGAACACAACTAAAATAGATCCACTATATAACTTGAAGGCTTATGATAAAGAAATGAAATAAAGGTTACAAACAGCCAGACAAAAGCAACAATTATGATAGACAACAAAAAACAGAAGCAAACAAGTAAGGGAGCTGAAGTCGAATTTCCCGACTACATAATATCCGGTTCATTTGTTTTCATTTTTTTGTTTTTGAAGATGAATGTAACTGGTTTTTTGTTACAGCAATTAAATTGTCATCCTAAATGTAGGCAACAACTGACTAACAACTGGGGGGGTGCCCTTATCAGCTCAATTGTTTCGCTTATAACTCCGGTGTTTTTTGTCCCATCTGATTGTACTTTTCAGAGTAAATAGGTGCTGGGCCTAGCTTGATGTAAACTTAACATCGGTTTTTTTAGGTCTAGGATCTGACGGTCTATTCGATAAGAGGGGACGGGTGGATTTCCAAATCTGGAACAAACTTGATCTGCGTACAACTGTCCCCTCTCTTATCAGCACCAAATTTAAATATGCGACAACCTTCAATGAGAACCTCTGTCTGCTAATCTTGAAGTCTGATTGTCGCTATTGGAGTAGAGTTATGAGGGCGGAAAGTTAAATCAAAATACTGTTTTTTCTGAAGAACGGCTTAACCGATTTGGTTGAGCTAAATAAATATTGTAAGTGTCTACAATACAATTCAAAAAATAATTTTTCCATATATTTTTTATTTTTAGTGCTACAGTAAACATCTTGCTCGGTGCAAAATTCAATTCGCACAAGATCCAAAGCAATTCTATAGCTTTGTGAACTCTAGGCGTAGATTTTCTTCTTTACCTTCCTCTTTTTTATGGGCATCCAAAAAGCTAGCAATGATTTCACAGCTGTTAATTTATTCGCTGATTTCTTCCAATCAACTTATTCCCCTGTCCAATATACTAATACTTCTTATCCTTATAACATTACTTCTTCCAACTCTATATGTGATCCTGAAATTTCCGAAACTTCTCTTCTTTCATTTTTAAAATCACTAAAATCTTCATTCTCTCCTGGGCCTGAAAACATTCCTAGCTGTGTGCTCAAAGAATGCTCTAGTTCTTTATGCAAACCTTTGCTTAAACTCTTCAATCTATCACTCAAAAAGGGTGGGAAGTCGGATATTTCAAATTACAGAGGCATTGCGAAGCTCTCCGCCATTCCGAAATTGTTTGAAGAGATTATAAGCTCCACATTGCATCATTGTTGTAAATCTATTATGTCGCATTTCCAGCATGCTTTCATAAAACGTCAGTCAACAACGACCAATTTGCCTGAATTTACTTCGCTAGCTAATGATAGATTCCTGGTGGAAAAGCAAACTGATGTCATTTACAGTGACTTAAGCAAAGCCTTTGACTCTGTCAATCATGATCTTCTCCTCTTTAAGCTCGATCGATTAGGATTTGCCTCTTTTCTGCTTTGGGCCTCGTCCTAACTAAAAGATAGAACTCAAAAATTTCTGCTTCGTTCTAATACTTCAAAACCTGTGACTGTAACCTCTGGTGTACCTCAAGGTAGCCACCTCGGTCCTCTGTTTTTCACTCTTTTTATTAATGAACGCCCTACAACATTATCATTTTCTCGATGACGTTAAAATTATTTTGTTATTCAACATCCCAATACATTCAAATGCATGTTTAGGACTTTCCATCGTTGCAAACCTTTTTTGGTTTCCTATACGATTGGTAATGAATAGTTGCAGCGTATTTCGCCTATCTTTGATCTTGGAATTCTGTTTGACCCTAAAGTGAGTTTCAATCACCATATCTCCACTATTGTTAACAAAGCGAATGGTGTACTCGGATTCATTAAACGTTGGTCGATGGAATTAAATGATCCCCACACCACCAAACTCTATTATACTGCTTTAGCCCGTCCCGAACAGTATTCTAGTTCATCAGTATGGTGTTCGCAGTATAAAATGCATGTTGATCGAATTGAATCAGTTTACTAACAATTTTTGCTTTTTGCCCTTAGTGGCCTAAGCTGGGACCCTAACCTTCGTTTGCCATCATACTCCAGAAGACTCTTGCTAATAGACCTTATTTCGCTAGCTAACCGTAGAACTGTCTTGGGATTTTTTTCTCTCTTCTCCTTAAAAACGTCCCTTTACACTGTGAATAGGGGCATGGCTTGCTGGACTGGCTAATCAATCATACCCCACCGGGTCAGAGTTTTTTCGGTTATCCAATTAGTTTTATATTTATATATTTTTAATTTGTAATTTTTTATTTTTGGTTATTCTTCCATTTTATCTTTATTTATAGTTTTAGGCCTTTATTCCTCTCTGTATTTGTAAGCCTGCATTTTCTTTTTCTTTCTTTTTTTACCTCTTTACATTTCTTAATTTAATTTCTTTTTTCTTTTTAAATATTTATTAAATTTCAGATGAAATTAAAATCGAACGATTTTGCGTTCACTTGCAATTTGAATGTTTCAGTTCCAAATTGTTTTTTTTTAACAACTCGCTGAACTTAATCAGTTGGATGAATCAATCAAAATACAAACTCTATCTCGCTCTATTTTAATAGCACTTTATGAAAATTACGAATTTACTTCTGATTTCACAGGGTCCAAGCAATGTAAATTCAATTCAAGTAGTTCTATCAAATTATGAAAACCAAAACAGGTAGCCAAGTCAAAATAGAGAAAATTTAGTGTGAGTGAAAAACTGAACAGGCCTGTACATTTGCCAAATGGTTTTGTTCGCGCTAATATCGACTCTGACCACAACAGACTGTAAATCGGGGCATAGCTGGCCGGACCGGCAAATAAAAATCCCTCACCGAGTCAGAGTCGTAATTAGTTTATTTTGTAATTTTTTTAGGCTTTCTTTTTAATGCAGACTTAGTAAATACGCCTTTTTATAACGGGTTTACAATTTTGTTTTTGACAGCTTTCAATTGTCGACTATTAATAAAGTTTTTGCAGTTTTTGTCCTGATAAGAGAGGGGGCAGGTTTTGTATGCTTATTCGGCTATGCCCTTTATGGCTCTATCTAGTATAGTCTCTGAGATTGACGCGTTCATAAAGACAGACGGACTGACAGACGATTTTTAGGATTCTTAATATATAAATAAAAATTGTAACTATAAGCACTTGTATCTAATCTTTTGAACACTATTCTAACTAGCCTAAGCTTTTGTTAAAGCGAAGTTGAGTCACATGCTTGACTCATTTGCATATGCACTAAGCATAACAAGTGTTTATCACTCAAGCGCTGATAGCGCAGGATCCGTTACCTCAGTCGGTCAGTGTCTCATTGCACACCCAATTCTTGTAAAGTGATTCAACATAGCTTACCATTTCAATCATGATAAAATCATATAAAAATAACAATTGAATAAAATATCATTCAAAGAATCGCATTCATCTGCGAAACAGCTAAACCTTCGCCTTTATTATTACACTATAACCTTGTCGTCGATTTGGAGGTTTCTCGAAGAAAGCCATTTGTTACGCCTATGCAACTTCTTAAGGTATTCTTCCTTCTACCGGAAGCAAAGTTGTTGGTTTTGAGCATTGAGACGATGCCACCGATTTATGATAGACGCCGCGCTTTCACTGATCTCAGGCTCTGAAATAGATAGCAGTGGGCCACCAACTTGGAAATGGACTGGGGTGAAACCCAACAAAAAAGAAGGGTCCTCTGACATGGGAAGTATTGGCCTGGAGTTCAAACAGGCTTCCGCTTTTGACAGGAGAGTCAATAGTTCTTCAAACGTGTACTTGAAGTTGGAGGTAGACTTGTAGAACAAAATCTTAAATCATTTTACTCCGCCCTTCAGTACTCGTCATCAGTGAACCACCAAGGATTCACCGATTATTCATGGGAATTAGTCATGGGTATCGAGGAATCATCGGTGAATTCCCATGCAAATCATACGTGAATTTAACATTGGCATGTCCTAGGCGGTCACGCATGACTGCTCATGTGTGAATCACTCATGTAGTTTCTTTCGTCGATGATTCGCGCATGATTACTTATTTGAATTCATTGATGAATTCACCTAAAAATATTTGATTCACTTATGATTCCCTAATGACTTTTGCGAAGAAGTCACCGATCAATTTAGTTTACATTGACTTTAATTTGATTTATGTGTTTATTTAAATAATTTACCAAGAACTTCTCCCTGATTCACAAACACGCATCACTGTATAGTCATAACAGTTAAATTCATTTTATTTAACAATATATATCAGAAATTGAAATTATCAAAATAAACAAAAAACTAGTGTATACAGAAAAATAAATTGTTGAATTGAATCAAAAACAATACATAAGACGAGAAATCACGTTACATCACAGTAACTAGTCTACATAATATTTTTCATTCACTTAACACAAGCAATATAATATAATATATTTATTTTAGTAACTGGAACATTATTTGAATTGTAACTCGTCACGAGCTGCCAGTAGAAATGAAAAAAACAAGTGTTTAGATTTTTCTAAAACGCAAACCAGAAAAACCAAACGATGCACCGTTAATCTGTTTCTCCGTGTTGTCTTTTCCCTCCGGCGCGCGTCATTTTTATCTACTCAGAGTATGAAAGTGCATATCCGACTACTAGAATTATTTGTATACATTTGTTTATGATCCATATATAATTGATCGTTTTTGGGTAAATAATAATAAAAGTATATCTTAAGGCTTTTCCATTATCGATCTGTCCAATGGAATCATTGTGAAATGAATTGGTGACTATATGTTGTTGTAATACACGCTTTAACTACCATCAGGAAATCACTGGAAAGGGCTTTACAGGCTCCAACAAAGGTTTTACCGTTATCGGAGTCAACTTGTCTTGGGCAGCCTCGCCTTGCCATAAATCGCGCGAATGCTGCGAGTAACTTGAATGGGATTATACACTTTCGTTGAGCACGCTTGTAATTTTATATTTGTACCAGGGATGCAAACCGGTTCTGAACCGAACCGGTTTTGAACCGAACCGAACCGCTTATTCCAGCCTGTGAACCGAACCGCAAACCGAACCGGCTTCCTTTCAGAATTGCTGAACCGAACCGAAAACCACAAATAAAAATGGTTCGGTTCGGTTCAGTTCTCTGACTGAAATCATGCCTAAAAACAACTAAGGTCATGACGTAGTAGGACATGTCAGAGTAAAATCCATGGCTAAAATTCATAAAAATGATGTCATGAATTTAGGACCAGCCCTTTCATTTCTGAGCTGATTCAGCTATGATTCAGTTCTAAGCCTAACTTAAGGGATATGATAAATAGAATAATTAAGATGCATAGTACGTATTCTTTTCAAGCAAACATTCTAAATTTTCGAGAGTATTTATCTAGGAACTTATAGAGATTCCTGGAAATCCGACATAATATGCATTGGACATTCTTCTGAGGATTTAAGAAATATTTAAATTGATTATAAGAATTAAATTTCAAAAGTATTCGACAAGTCACATTACTACAACTATCATAATATTTCATAATGTGCCTTTGTGAACCACTGAACCGAACCGAAACCGCGGTTCAGCTAGCTCCAAAAACCATGTAATGAACCGAACCGGCGGTTCAGAAATTGTATGAACCACTGAACCGAACCAGTCCTTATTTTCGAGTGGTTTGCATCCCTGATTTGTACTGAATCTCTCTTTATTATTGTATATAAATCATCATTTAAATCCATCTTATTTATTGCTTAGTTTGTAAGACAAAGCATGTGTTTGATTATGTGTATTTGCGTTGGTAATTATCATATGCACAGTGTGCCGATAAGGTCCTTAACAAATCGCATCATGAATGATTCCTTGACGAGTGTACAAAACAAATTTAAAAATCAAAAAATTTTAATTTATGTTTTTAACTCTGCGCATTGGATTCAAAGTTTCCAAACATATTACGTATGCGACACGTTTGCCTCATCGAAATTCCGTCAACACATTCTACGTATCATTTTAAAAGTTGTCAAATCGAAATTACGTCAACACATTCTCCATATCATTTTAAAAGCTGTAAAATTTGACTTTAATTGGTTAACAAATAAATATGGAGCAGGAATCAAATGGATTTTTGGCGCAACTTTGCCGGGCCGGCCCAACTGGTTGCTCGTTTCCAACCCAGACGTGCGTTCTATCCACGCTGTTACTGGGACACAATGTTTGAGTCTGACCATTTCGGAAAGTGCGACTAACGTGACTCGCAGGTTGGAGTCAGCATGGTCCACGAGCGGGGTTCCCACTAAGACGACGATAGCCAAAGAACTATGTGTTTATAAAAAAACGGTCTCTTGCCCATATAAAAAACGAGAGCGTAAGTTAAAGTCGGCCCTGCCCGACTTCGAAATACCCGTTACTCAGGGCAATTAGTGTTTAATAACCTCATGCGGCTCAGATAAGTATGCAACGTTTTTTTAACTCTGCCATTTATTATCCGATCTCTATAAAAATATAGGGACGGACGGACAGACGGACATGGCTATATCGACTGGGCTGTTGATGCTGATGAAGAATATATATTCTTTATGATATCGGAGATGCTTCCTTCTGCCTGTTACATACATTTGCACGACTTTAGTATACCCTTTTTACTCTACGAGTAACGGGTATAAAAAAGACTCCTTATACCATACCATTTTTTTAATTTCTTACATATAAAGGGATGTTTTTATTCTTTACAACATAGGTACAAAGCGTTGAATGGGGTTGTGCAAATGTATGCAACTGGGAGAAGGAATATATTCTACATATTCTAGATCAGCAGGTGATTGAGCCATGTCGCACGGACCTTCTAGACATGTTTAATAATTTAATAAAGAAATGATCAGATAGATAGTCTTTTAATAAATAGCACCGTATAAACAACGGCAGCAACCGTGATGCGCAGTACATAAGTTCAGTGCGTGTGACGCCTCACTTAAGAGGTATACTAGTAGCCTAGTAGCCCAAAAGACTAGAAATGGCTATTACGCATAAATATTTATTTAAATATTGCCTTGATTATATTAAAAGTATTTTTTTCAACGGTCGTGATACCTTTTTGCCAAATGTTTTGACTTCAAACCAAGTCTACGCCAACTACTTTAAACTCAAAATTGTAATCAAGGGCAACAGTACGTATGAGTGATAAACATTAAATCCATTGCGCAGACACTAGCACCCATTTTTTTCTATTTATTTTATTTGTTATGCCTTTTTTAAACCAAAACGCATCGTACAAGAAGCGATTATTATGACCTTTCATTTTTCCATACATCAAATGTCCGCCCTAATGCACACATATGTGTCGGTCTAGTGGGAAGAGGCACATCGCTTGTGCATTTCATATGGTTTTTAGGGTCAGATACATCCTGACCCTCGTCAATATTTATTGTTATTACTAAAAGACATGGTGATGCATACGACATCTATCGCTGCGTGTGATTCGAGGGATCGTGGACTTATGTTTAGATTCTAAACATTCTCCGGGGCCTAAAATGCGTCAGCCACTCATCCATTGAATCTAGCGAATTTCAATGAAGTCTGATCGTCCCATGTTGTCACTCGAACATTTTCCGGGGGAATCCAATTCGACATCCACTTATCCAGTTTGTATCTTACTCTTCCGTAACAATCATAGACTCTAAATAAATGTCTAAGTTGACGCTTCGATTTCTTTGTTTTGTCCTACGTAGTCCCATTTGGAGGTGCATCTTTTATGGTGCGGAAAGAATACTTTCCCTGAAAAACATGAAATAAATAAATGGCTCTAATGGGCCCATATGGCCTCGACCGCATTGTAGTCCTGCGGTGTGCGTCTGTTTTGGCTGTGTCCACTGTACAGAGCCGCCCTTGGTCAGATCTTGGTTCCTCCCTTTTCTTGGTGCCTTGAGGCTTAGTGGTTTCTTTGTCCTTGTCGAAGACGGCCGTCTGTTGCCCACCGTTGACCGCCGTTTCTTTACGGGACTAAAAGACATCCTTGTCCTTCATCTCGATGGTGATATCGCTATTCTGCTGAATGTGATCCACCTTCATTACTTGCAGTTCGAGCTACTCCACATTTTCTCCATTGGGTTGTTGATCCAGTTTGTTGGACTCTGTTGCTGGATGCGTGGACTCCGGGGCAGCCTGCGTGTTGACCTGGGTGATACTAACATTTGTCGCTCGCTGGTGTTCTTTGAACAGACTTCCACGATTGATCGTTAAAGTATGCTCCTTGGGGGTTTTTGCTGTTGCCCTCAACGGCGTACGTGCTGGTTTCAGATTAGGCTGACTGATTTTCAGCATTTCTATGAATCTACTCCAGTTTTCATTATTGATCTTGCATATACGGTCCCATGCTGTTGTATAATACGAAGATTGGTTCATAAGTGAGGAGGTGAGTGAATCTATTCCAGTTTTCATTGTACGGTCCCATGCTGTTGGGTAGTACGAAGAACTATTCATAAGTGAGGAGGTGAGTGTGTTTCTAGCTTCTCCTTTCAGACACGAGTTCAGATAATACATTTTAATTGCATCTCCAAAATCTGGCACAAAGTCGACCAATGTAGCCACAGAGTTGAAACTTAAAGGATTTAATAACTATGTATAGATAAACTAACATGTGGTAAACACTTTGGACCGATCGGACCACGCCCACTCTCGCCGCCCATATGATCACATATTGCGTATACGTAATTTTATTTTTAAGATGAACATTTTTTTATTTACCCCTTTTTGTTCAATTTGAGATCTTGTTTTAACACAATTACATCATCTCATCTAATTCAAATGAATATAAATCGTCACCTTCGCACTCGGAATCAAAATTTTCTTCGCAGTCATTAAGTGGAAGGTCGTTCTTATTTTCAATTTCAAAGTAAGGTACTTCTAAAAGTGCAATGACACTTTTCGGCAACACTTTATTTTTGTAATGACCAGACTTTTTCTTAATCGTAATACTCGAAAGAAGAGGATCTGACGAGTCCATTGATCTGTGGAAGACATCCAACATATTATTAGCCCGCGAGCGTTGACGAGCATGCGACTGTCTATCGCGCTTATAAAATTTGTTGCGCGCTTCTGATGCGTTTTCCCCAAGGCAACCTACTGGGTCTATTGAAGTCTTTATTATCTGGGATCCATGGATTAGAATTTTATGTAGAGTAGGCGACATTGGATACCACGGGTATTTGACCATGTACAAAGCAAAGGTTTCTCGCAGAATTGCTGGAATTTAAGTGCATCAATAGAAAATTCACACGAAATGGCGATTAAAATTGGTCTGAAGGCTTTCTTAAATTTCCAAGTTAAATTCCAAAATTGATGCAAATAGCTTTGGATTTGAAAATGCCTTTCTTGCAGTGTTGCCATCGATTGTATTCCCGTTGCCGTTTTGCTTTGGCTTATCTACGTGTAACCCCATCTCCTGCCACATTAGTATATTCTGTTTTTTTTTTATAATGTATAACTTTTCCGATCTATCCTTTACTTGCCATTTTTTGCATCCCAGTCTATAAAAAATTTTAAGCACAAGCTCGAACATTCGAATCCAAGCGTGAAGTGGACTCATTCCATATTGAAGGCTTCCAGGTTTTGGTTTGTATATATGTGAGCATGGATCGGCAATTTTCAAAAATAGTGTAGGGCCTGCTCCACAGATTCGGCACAATTGACAAAATTTTGTCCCGGTCAAAATTTTTAAAACCTTTCCATCTATTAGAGTCATATAAAGGTCATATGACACGGTGATTTTCCTCTCCCTTAAAATGTGACAAACATAAGGCATCAGGTTTTTTATTTGTGTATCCAAATTTTATTTTTCCTTAAGAATGTGCTCTCTGCTCTCCTTGAACTCCTTGAAAGAACTTGAAACTCCTTGAAAGAACTTTGCCCAAGTCATCTATTACATTAAGTGGTATTATGGTTGTGACAAATAAAAACTGGTCAAATTAATCGGGTTCGCTGTCTTCAAATCTTTGCTTTTACATGCTCTGTCCAGTAGACCCATCAAATCCATTGCTGGCAATTAATGTAACGTTCGTAGAATTCGCTAAGCTACAAAGTAGCTCCTTTTGTAAAAAAAACGATTCGGCTGGCAGTGTGGTTTAGGAGATCTTGCAAGGGAACTTCCGCTTTGGTTGCAGTAGCAGCCTCCTGAATTTTTGGATAACTTGGAAATATGTCACAATTTAGTTTATTGCTTAGATCTCGAATAGCAATATACTGATTTTTGCATAGCGATTTTTTCGAGCAAAAATTCCAAAGCTTCGTCAGATGTAAGAGGTTGGTTCCGCAAAAAGCTACTTTTTTCTAATCTCACTTGATCCGCTCGGAGTAAGCATCGAATTTTTTAATACAAACGCCATATCCTTTTCATTAGATTTCTTTGCTGAAACCGCGGCTGCATGCATAAGAAGACTTGTTTCATTTTTCTGGATATCTGCCAGTTCAGCTGCTAATTTTCTCTTCAGACGTGGACCAGCTGCCTCATATGAAAGATGTGGACGTCCAATTTGATTGGACCCGGGAGTTACCACTTCATCTCTGTCCAAAGTAATCGTCATTGTCGAAGAAAGCCAATTTGAGTGCTTCAACTTAAAATTGGAGATTGGTCTGTTGCACTTGGGCAAGTTTTTATACCCGTTACTCGTAGAGTAAAAAGGGTATACTAAAGTCGTGCAAATGTATGTAACAGGCAGAAGAAAGCATCTCCGATATCATAAAGTAAATATATTCTTCATCAGCATCAACAGCCGAGTCGATATAACCATGTCCGTCTGTCCGTCCGTCCGTCTGTATGAACACCTAGATCTCAGAGACTAGAAGAGCTAGAGCAACCAAATTTTATATGTAAGCTAGTATTGTCTGTGGGCAGATCAAGTTAGTTTCAAATTTTGGCCACGCCCCCTCCCGCCGCCGCAATACAAAATGTTGAATATCTCCTACAATTTGTAAGCTATCGAGCTCAGATTTTGCAGTATAGTGCATGTGTCCAATCACATGTGTCTCACAAATTTTCATAAAGATCGGAAAATAAATGGCAGAGTTAAAAAAACGTTGCATACTTATCTGAGCCGCATGAGATTTTTAAACACTAATTGCCTTGAGTAACGGGTATTTCGAAGTCGGGCAGGGCCGACTTTAAGTTACGCTCTCGTTTAGTATGAAGCGTGTAAAATTTCTGATTTTTTTAATAATATTATTTTTTGTCTCGACGCTTATATTTTGTATGTGGCCTTGCTCAAAAATCCAATCCGAAATTGCTTTGTCTTTCCTGTTATTGGCAAGCCATACATCGAGAAAGGTCGCATGGCTGAACTCAATCTTCCCTAAAAATATGAAAATTGACGTAGAACGGGCTAAATCGGGCAAAAAGTGTTAATAACAAGTTCAAGAACACATTCAAGAACACATTAACATAATTACATTTTGGCCGAAAGTGGGCGAAAGTTAATTTTAACTCCACAGTGCACAGGTGTTTTTGTTAGATTTTCTATGGCTAAGGACGTCACAAAAAACAAGTTAAAAATAAACATATAACATATAGAACACAATTGTAACATATTATTTGCAAATTACATACCTTTAGCTGTATTTTCCATATTTCACACAAATTTTTTGGTCACCAGCTGTCAATTTCTTTTATTGCAAAGTTGTGGTTTATTTTCCCGCTTTTTTTGGTAAACAAACAGAAAAGCCAAGTTCAGACTTTGCAGCCCTGGTAAAAGCACACTATCCACTTTAATAATATATAGCCAATATCAAACAATTTTGCCATGAAAAATTCGACTTTATGCCAAAAATTTGGCCATCCAGCCTACTGTGCACCCATAGAATGTCATCCACTCTTTGGGTTTTCCACTAAATGTGGGCATTTCCATTGCTGGTACTGGCTTAGGTGGTCTTGCATCCTTTAAGTCTTGCAGGCGCTGTTTTCCTTCCAGTCTTTACATCATCGCCGTGGCCTTAATTTTCATCTCAACAAGCGTTTCGTTGTTAATCTCATTGAGCTTATGGTCATTACCGATTTGTGCTTCTCGTCTAACACCGTCATTCTAACTTTAATTTTCAATTTATATTCCAGAATTCCACTTCTGTCCAATTCCATGAAGCGTCTCCTAGCTTCATCAATATCCTGGTTGTAATATAGCCTGCAAGTAGTTTCAATTGAATATTGGGCTTACAGAGCCAAAATTGTCCGATTCGGTAGCATATGTGGGCGTCGTGTGCCGCTGCACATCATTTCGTTCTGATGGCCTTGCGTCCTGCATGGCGTAGAGTTGCGCCATAGTTCTTTCGTATATTCAAATATTCGGACCCACTTTACGGACTTCAATAAACCAAAAATTGTGTATACGGTTACATCAACTTTCGCGAATATCAAATATCCGGCTCGAAGGACCAAAAAGAATGTAAGAAAAGAAAAAAGAATGGTGAGAATGTAAGTGAGAGTGTGTAAGTGAGAGCTAGAGTGACAGGCCACATATACACAATTTTAGTGTGTGTGTGGGTGAAAAAAAAGATTTTTAGAATCACATTCGCTGCCTCTCGCGAGTGGTCGTAATCGAATACAGCTGCTACTTTCATTTCGTCAAAAGAAAGAACGCATACTTTGTCTTCGTCGGATAAATCTACTGCGTTCTTCATTAGCTCCAAAATAAAATCCAATGTTCCTGGTTGAACATCCAGCTTCTGCGAACAATTTCGCAAAGTCCGTTCGCTAGGCAAAGGAAGTCCCTTTTTTAACAGATGTCCATATGCGCGTGGACCAGCAGCATGGAGACAAATCCCTTGGGATATATATTCTTCTGTCCAATGTAAACGTTTCCCCCCAATTCCTTTAAATTGGACGCCATTGTCTGACACTATGGTCTCTGGCACACCGAAGCAATGAAACAACTCTTGCTCTAAGTAGGGAATAATGGCATCTGCTGTGAACTTTTTGACTGGTTTTAGAAATGGAAACTTGGACCGATGGTCTAAAACGACCAATATTCCTATGTAACCAGACCGGCTGCGAGGGTACGGTCCCAGGAAATCTACGTATACTCTTTTTGGAAAAATCTGTCGGATTGGCCAGTATTTCTTTCTCAGCGACAAGTACTCTGCGGCCTTAAATGAGGGTGACTGCAAATTCACGAGGCTGGCGAGTGACAACTCTGACAGGTCCTCTGTGTGTGTGCGTGACAGAGCATCAGGAACAATGTTTTGAATGCCCTTCTTATGGTGAATCTTAAAATCAAAGCCTTGTAATTTTAAGGCCCATCTGGCTAAGCGAGAGCTAAGATCGCTCTGTGACATGAGCCACTTAAGTGAGGCGTGGTCTGTTATTACGGAGAATTCCTGCCCTTCTATGTATGCTCTGAATTTCTTTATAGCCAGCACAGCCGCCAAACACTCTCGCTCAGTGACCGTGTACTTCCTCTGGCACTGATATAATTTGCGTGACATAAAAGAGATGGGAACCTCATTCCCCTCATTATTTTTTTGCATTAAAACGGCATTCACGCCAGTGTTGCTCGCATCACAATGAATGGTAAAGGGTACTGCAAAGTCTGGGCTATGTAGCACAGGAGCAGTGCTCATTTAAATTTTTAAGGCTTCAAATGCTTTTTGAGCATTTTCGCTCCAGACAAAATGTCGCTTCTGCTTCAGGGTATCGGTTATTGGGGAAGCGAGCGCAGTGTAGTTTCGAATAAATTTATGATACCAACCCGTTAACACTAAGAAACGACGAACTTGCTTTATGGAACGTGGTACTGGAAACTCCATAATAGCCGCGATCTTGTCAGGATCAGTACCCATTGTTCCTTGACCAATAACGTGGCCTAAATATTTGACTTCATTTAGGCAGAACTTGCTTTTCTCGACGTTAATAGTCAAATTCGCAATATCCAGTTGAGTGGTCACAATTTTTAGAACTTCTAAATGACGTTCAAAGGAATCGTACACAATTAAGAGGTCATCGAGGTATATGAATACTTCATTCTTCAAGTTGGCAGGTATAATTTTGTCCATAAGCCTAGACATGGTATGAGGCGAATTTGATAGCCCAAATGACATGACTGTGAACTGGTACAGTGGTCTACCAGAAACAGTGAAGGCAGTTTTGTCCCTCGACTTGGAGTCAAGCGGAATTTGCCAGAAGGCGTCTTTCAAGTCCAAACTGGTGATATATTCTGCTTTCGGAAGTCGGCCCAAAATTCCATCTATCAATTGCATCGGGTAAGTGTCTTGAATGGTAGATTCGTTCACCTTTCTGCTGTCTAGGCAGAGACGAACTTTACCGGGCTTTTTAACCAATACTACGGGAGAGGACCATGCACTGTTTGACTCTTCAATAACTCCCAAGTCTAACATTCTGTCCAGTTGCTCGTACATTAGCTTCTCTGTGGCTGGCGAAACGGCATAGTGCCTCTGTTTAATTGGTTTGGCGCCTGCCACGTCAATTCAGTGAGAGAGAAGTGAAGTTCGCCCCAGCCCTCTTTTTGCAAAAGATGGAAATAAATTTACAGATTCTTTCAACTTTTGTCGTTGCTGGACAGTTAAAGGTCTCATCTGAGGATCTTCAATTGACGCAACAGAATGTTCCTGTACCACCAGATGTGATGGCAGTAGTTCGAATTTGGTCCAAAAATCTATTCCTAAATATAGGTCTCCAGATAATTAACGAACTAGATACAGTGTGATCGGGTTTTTCTCCCCTTGATAGCAAACGTCTGTTTTTATTCTACCAACTATCTGCTGGGACTGGCCATCTGCGGTTTTCACCATAGCTGCCAAGGATTTATAGGGCAGCTTTGCTTGCTGCAATTTGGATGCAAACTTTCCACCTACTCAACTAACCGAAGCGCCAGTGTCTAGCAAGCCGAATATAGTTTTTCCTAGCATGGTGACTAGAGCATATGGCCGATAGTCCCCAACTTTTCCTACTACGGCTGAAAGGAGAACTTTCTTTTCGGCCTTAAGACGCTGCTTGAAGATTTTTCTCCGATTCTGAGAACGAGTGATGGGGCATATTAAGTGGTCTGTATGATCACTAGAGGGTAAGTCCGGGTAGGTTGTATCTTCTAGGGAGTTCTGACTGTCTATATTTGTGTACGAGTTTCGTCTGTGTTTTTTCCTTTGGACACCATCGGTCTGCGTGCACTTCTCGGCTGTATACGTGCCGTATAGTTGTTTGCTTTATTTATAGAGCAAGTGCGGCAACTAGGCTTGTAGGTGTCCGGATTTCCGCACCCATAGCAAAAGATTTTTCTTTCAGCGACACATTCTTGATATCGGTGTCCTTTGACACCACAATTCCAACAAGGCGAATCAATTGCAGACAACTCATAATCCTCATCCTCATCTGACACAGAATCCTCGTTATCTGCCTGAACTCCTATTGCGCTGACTTGCTTTCGAGGGACGCGCCAAACCTGGATGTGGCTTGTTTAGCGACTTCATAAATATTTCCCGCGTCTTTACGAGAGTACGAAGCTGAGCAATGGAAGTCGCTGGTTTGTAAAGAATCTCATGTTGGATTTCTTAAAGAAGATTTCCTCGCAGTGTCTCAACCAAAGCGGATTCTGTCATAGGCTCTGAAAGCTTGTCAGTTAGGGCCGCTATTACTCCATAAAAGTCATCAAACGATTTATTTTTACGATGCTTCCGTTGCTCAATCTCTGAGCGAATATTCTTATCTGTTCGGGAGTCTTTAAACTGCCCTCTGAGGGCTGCGCGTGGTGTTTGCCAGCTAACAAACTGTACACTTTTATGGTATCTCCAATACCATTCGCTAGCATTTCCCTCAAATAAGTTGCTCGCATATCGAGCTACCAGATCCAGATCTCCATTTAAGGTTTGATTTGCTAAGGCTTCAGTTCTATACAGGAAGTCGTCTACCGATAACGAGCCTTTTCCGGAAAATCTCAACTTCCAATTTGCCATTATTTGGGTAATTTTGTCAGGCCTTAAATCCGACAATGACGGAGTGTTTGCCTGCCTTTATGATGGAATATGCTGATGTCGAATTTGATTGTCGACATAGGTAGGGTCTGCATTTGGTCGGGGGATCTACCTGGAACTGAGGCTGAAGAGCGCATTTGAAACCCCGCTGCTATAGCAGTGGACAACCTGTCTGTTTGAGCAGCTAGACTGGCTGTAATTATTCGAGCCTGTTCGGCCATGGCGGTTGCCATCGATTCAGCTATGGTTCGCCGTAGTACATCCGCCATGGAATTCTGATCGCTTTCCTGACTATTTATTGGATTACGCGACTGCTGTTGCTCGCCTGGATTCGTATTGCTTAGATTTAAATTTTCGTTTCTTTTGCTTTGGAACCTAGTCTGGAGCGAATGTGGAATTGAGGGTCCTCGTCCTTTCGAAGTGGATGGGAGAGGAATGCTCAAATTTTCAGTGGAGGCCGAATCTAAATTTTCCAAAGCTGGCGGATAACAATTGAGCTTGGTACGAGATTAACTCTGAACAAATAAAACAATGATGTCCTGTAGAAGACGATTCGGAAGAAGAACTTAGATTCTCCGTACTGCGAGATAAGACCATTTCCAATCAACAACTGTTAACTAACTAATTTTAAATAAATAAATAAACTATCCAAAGTTCATTGAAGGAATAATATCCCAATATTATCTAAATTAAGAAAAAGAATTTAAAAAAATACATTTAAGCCAAAATAAAAACAACAAAAAATCAACTCAAATCAATTATATAATGTAAGAAGGAGTCATGCAACTGAGTTTGTATGGTAAAAGGGTTGCATCAGTAGGGTTACGGTAAGGAAGAGGAGATTGAACCAAACGAGTTGTGTTGATCGGCAGGCTGTAGCTCTTGTCCACCAGTCCTGTTTCCAGATTCAATTAACTTGTTCGGTCTCATCTCACTTTCGAAATTTCGCATTCCAAACATTTCTATCCAACACGAAGCACAGCCGAACATTCCTTGGAAAATATCCAAGGCGATGTCCCCGTCACTCACGATTATCAAGAATTATTTATAACGAAATTGGAAACAAATTATGGCTATAGATAAGGAAATAATGAAAGTGTATAGTTGGGAAAGGGTCTGTTGACTCTTTAATACCTGAGAAGAAGTGTAATTTCAACAGTAGGGTGTGACTGCTAAATTATACAAGTAGGCGGGATGGCCGTAGCTTTTAATCCACGTATAACCAATAAACTACGCCTTCTGTGTACATTTAGCCGACACACAAGGATATAAATGATTTTTGCAGCTATCTGTTTCGGAGTTAATATTTATTACCTATAACGTATCCAGAAACTTGACAAAAATTCATAATTTAATTCTGTGAACCTAGGCAATAACGAAAATGATATATTGTCTCCACAGAGTTCAAAAATTAAAAGGACAAGGGAATGACGAAATTAAAATGAAACTCAAGGACCGATAAAACAAAGTCAGGTGGAGTTGACTGCCTAAAGTGTGTATTTGGTTCAGGGCAAACCGGATTGTGCCCCATAGTTGGGCGCCAAATAAAGTTATATTATGAATTAAAAATACTGTAACATATAATGTGGCCGTATGTTAAGCTAGACGAGCGGATGACATTGTAGACAAGCGGAGCACGCGCTGGTTCCGGCTTCATGTATGTCGGCAAAGGTATGGATTCGTATGTAATGGGGTACCACTGTACTACTTGCTCGCATTAACAATATACAACTTCATTAAATTTCGCGTGCGAAAATCAACTCTTGAGTTCCAAAAAAAAAAAAGAAGAGGGCCAGCTTTAGGATAGAAAGAAGGACAGAAAGAAAATGTGACAAGAAAGAAAGTCGGTCAAACCCGACTATAGCAGACCGGCTGCGAGGGTACGGTCCCAGGAAATCTACGTATACTCTTTTTGGAAAAATCTGTCGGATTGGCCAGTATTTCTTTCTCAGCGACAAGTACTCTGCGGCCTTAAATGAGGGTGACTGCAAATTCACGAGGCTGGCGAGTGACAACTCTGACAGGTCCTCTGTGTGTGTGCGTGACAGAGCATCAGGAACAATGTTTTGAATGCCCTTCTTATGGTGAATCTTAAAATCAAAGCCTTGTAATTTTAAGGCCCATCTGGCTAAGCGAGAGCTAAGATCGCTCTGTGACATGAGCCACTTAAGTGAGGCGTGGTCTGTTATTACGGAGAATTCCTGCCCTTCTATGTATGCTCTGAATTTCTTTATAGCCAGCACAGCCGCCAAACACTCTCGCTCAGTGACCGTGTACTTCCTCTGGCACTGATATAATTTGCGTGACATAAAAGAGATGGGAACCTCATTCCCCTCATTATTTTTTTGCATTAAAACGGCATTCACGCCAGTGTTGCTCGCATCACAATGAATGGTAAAGGGTACTGCAAAGTCTGGGCTATGTAGCACAGGAGCAGTGCTCATTTAAATTTTTAAGGCTTCAAATGCTTTTTGAGCATTTTCGCTCCAGACAAAATGTCGCTTCTGCTTCAGGGTATCGGTTATTGGGGAAGCGAGCGCAGTGTAGTTTCGAATAAATTTATGATACCAACCCGTTAACACTAAGAAACGACGAACTTGCTTTATGGAACGTGGTACTGGAAACTCCATAATAGCCGCGATCTTGTCAGGATCAGTACCCATTGTTCCTTGACCAATAACGTGGCCTAAATATTTGACTTCATTTAGGCAGAACTTGCTTTTCTCGACGTTAATAGTCAAATTCGCAATATCCAGTTGAGTGGTCACAATTTTTAGAACTTCTAAATGACGTTCAAAGGAATCGTACACAATTAAGAGGTCATCGAGGTATATGAATACTTCATTCTTCAAGTTGGCAGGTATAATTTTGTCCATAAGCCTAGACATGGTATGAGGCGAATTTGATAGCCCAAATGACATGACTGTGAACTGGTACAGTGGTCTACCAGAAACAGTGAAGGCAGTTTTGTCCCTCGACTTGGAGTCAAGCGGAATTTGCCAGAAGGCGTCTTTCAAGTCCAAACTGGTGATATATTCTGCTTTCGGAAGTCGGCCCAAAATTCCATCTATCAATTGCATCGGGTAAGTGTCTTGAATGGTAGATTCGTTCACCTTTCTGCTGTCTAGGCAGAGACGAACTTTACCGGGCTTTTTAACCAATACTACGGGAGAGGACCAAGCACTGTTTGACTCTTCAATAACTCCCAAGTCTAACATTCTGTCCAGTTGCTCGTACATTAGCTTCTCTGTGGCTGGCGAAACGGCATAGTGCCTCTGTTTAATTGGTTTGGCGCCTGCCACGTCAATTCAGTGAGAGAGAAGTGAAGTTCGCCCCAGCCCTCTTTTTGCAAAAGATGGAAATAAATTTACAGATTCTTTCAACTTTTGTCGTTGCTGGACAGTTAAAGGTCTCATCTGAGGATCTTCAATTGACGCAACAGAATGTTCCTGTACCACCAGATGTGATGGCAGTAGTTCGAATTTGGTCCAAAAATCTATTCCTAAATATAGGTCTCCAGATAATTAACGAACTAGATACAGTGTGATCGGGTTTTTCTCCCCTTGATAGCAAACGTCTGTTTTTATTCTACCAACTATCTGCTGGGACTGGCCATCTGCGGTTTTCACCATAGCTGCCAAGGATTTATAGGGCAGCTTTGCTTGCTGCAATTTGGATGCAAACTTTCCACCTACTCAACTAACCGAAGCGCCAGTGTCTAGTCCTGTTTCCAGATTCAATTAACTTGTTCGGTCTCATCTCACTTTCGAAATTTCGCATTCCAAACATTTCTATCCAACACGAAGCACAGCCGAACATTCCTTGGAAAATATCCAAGGCGATGTCCCCGTCACTCACGATTATCAAGAATTATTTATAACGAAATTGGAAACAAATTATGGCTATAGATAAGGAAATAATGAAAGTGTATAGTTGGGAAAGGGTCTGTTGACTCTTTAATACCTGAGAAGAAGTGTAATTTCAACAGTAGGGTGTGACTGCTAAATTATACAAGTAGGCGGGATGGCCGTAGCTTTTAATCCACGTATAACCAATAAACTACGCCTTCTGTGTACATTTAGCCGACACACAAGGATATAAATGATTTTTGCAGCTATCTGTTTCGGAGTTAATATTTATTACCTATAACGTATCCAGAAACTTGACAAAAATTCATAATTTAATTCTGTGAACCTAGGCAATAACGAAAATGATATATTGTCTCCACAGAGTTCAAAAATTAAAAGGACAAGGGAATGACGAAATTAAAATGAAACTCAAGGACCGATAAAACAAAGTCAGGTGGAGTTGACTGCCTAAAGTGTGTATTTGGTTCAGGGCAAACCGGATTGTGCCCCATAGTTGGGCGCCAAATAAAGTTATATTATGAATTAAAAATACTGTAACATATAATGTGGCCGTATGTTAAGCTAGACGAGCGGATGACATTGTAGACAAGCGGAGCACGCGCTGGTTCCGGCTTCATGTATGTCGGCAAAGGTATGGATTCGTATGTAATGGGGTACCACTGTACTAATTGCTCGCATTAACAATATACAACTTCATTAAATTTCGCGTGCGAAAATCAACTCTTGAGTTCCAAAAAAAAAAAAGAAGAGGGCCAGCTTTAGGATAGAAAGAAGGACAGAAAGAAAATGTGACAAGAAAGAAAGTCGGTCAAACCCGACTATAGCATACTCTGTACCAACGAAATTATACGCTCAGCATAAATTTTGATACTGCAGTAGTAGCTGAAAGCAGCGCTGCTTCTGTGCTGCTGCAGCGAACAGTCTTTTGATCATAGCTCGAAAACCGTTCATCCAATCTTCACCATTCCTTTGGCTGATCGATAAGTTATCCTTATTACTAAATATAGAATATCTAGAAGGAACAACCCACCTATCTTTAAAACTGTAGGAGATATGACGTTTTTCTAAATTGCGGGGGCGGCAGGGGGCGTGGCCAAAATTGAAAATAAACTTGATCTGCCTGCAGACATAAGAAGCATATGTCCCATACATGTCAAACCTCTATCTCATACCATCTCTGAGATCTGTGCGTTCATACGGACAGACAGACGGACGGACGGACAGACGGACATGGCTATATCGACTCGGCTGTTGATGCTGATCAAGAATATATATACTTTATGGGGTCGGAGATGCTTTCTTCTGGATATTACATACTTATGCACAAACTTATTATACTCTATATACCTTTGGTACAGAGTATAAAAATGTGAAAAGGATTTACCCTACGTTTACCATTTGGCAGCTAGATGGTCCTCGCCACTGCTGATGCATAGGTGTTTGTTCTACAGCTGCGCAGGTGTAGTGTTGCCAGCTGTTGCCCACCCTACCGTGATCACCATTGCCGCTTGACCTTAGACAGATCGGTGATCCCTTAAAACACCTGCAACAATCTCACCCCCACATATCTCATGCATGACTCCTCCTCCCTTCAAAAATTAACACATCATTACGTTATAATGATTTATTGTATAACTAGAATTCATGATTGCTTCTAACCAAAACAAACTATAATAAGAAGGTATTAAAATTAAGTAAAGTGGCATTGGGTTCTCTACACTTCCAGTGGCAGAAATAGATTGTAAACGTAAGTAAATATAATGAAATATAATAAAATATGAAAAAATATATGGAATAACTGATATAGATAAATTAAAATAGTGAGTGCACAAATTAACTTAAAGCCATTTAGGTGTATGATAAAATTCAGTTATTTGAGGAATGGCTGAGTGTACTTGGTCGTGCAATAAATGGCTTTGTTTGTGGATCTTAAGTCGAAAGCAAGCGCACCGTATTCTCGTAGAGCGCAACAGCATCACACGCATTAGAAAAAGTTGATCGCAAGAGAACGCAGTCAAAAGCTTAAACGTTTGAGTGGAACGACATCCACAATCATTAGAAACTGCAATTGCCTTTATCTTCATTCAGCGCTCTCTAAACTCCCCAAACTCCTCTAAACTCCCCAATATTCTCTTTGGTCATATGTATTTAAGAGAAAACCCAATAGATAATCTTAGTTCTTTTTCTCGTACTCACATGATCCAATCCAAAATTGAAAGCGCTTTCAATTCGCATTGATGAGTAGCTGTAAATTTTGTCGCGAAGAAAGAAACTATATATGCGGCCAAAGAGGGGACAGAAAAGGAAAATTCAAGAGAGCGATTCAGCCGCTATGCTCTTTCTCCTTCACACTCACTTTACTGGATAAATTTTTTCTTTTCTTAGGCCAATATGGCGAACCGAAAGAGGGAAGGGAGAAAAACCATAAATTTTCAAAGAATAATTTACTTCTTTTATGAAGTTTACGCAAATTAATACAAGTCCCTATTGCACTGCCATGTCACACACACAAAAAAATTTAACATAACCAAAACAAATAATTTTTGTAAAATTAACTCACTATAACTAAAAAAACTAATATTCTGGACTCAGAAGTAAATGTTAAAACGTCTTTTATATAGGCAATATCGACATTTTTGGACTTTTGCGCAAAAGCAGTGTTTAAAGGCAGCTTAACGGCCGGCTTAGCTGCATGTCATTGTGGTACTAATTGCAGCTGTTCTCTTCGTCTCTTCTGGTGCTTGATCCAAATAGGCGGGCGGGAAAGGCAACAAGGGCAAGTTATTGGCTTTGCCAGCTGATTGGATCGTATGCTGAACGTATTGGACATATGTACATGTATGCGGTTTACGATCGGTTGGGTGACATAATTGACACAAGCTGCTAACAGAGAAATGGGAAAGCTACCCTCTTATACAATGCTCTCAGGGAACTCCGTTATTAGTATTTTCCTGTGAACTTCTTTGACACCCACAAGAAGGAAGCTAAACCCTTTCGTTTTGCATACTTTCAGGCATATAAGTGATTTTTATTCTAGCCATTAATGAGTTTGAATATCTATTGAAATAGTTTCCTTTTGTAATTCTGGCTCAAGCGCCACTACAAGCACATGCGTAGGGCATAAGCATTACAATTTGGTACAGCCAAGAATCATTCGATTCAGATCTGCAAGTTGGTTCGTACGTATTAATTCGTACTTATATATATTTTGGCTGCTTCCTATAAATTGTCAAACACGTGGACCTTATTCTTAATGGCTTAATTACTAAAGTGAAAGAAACTGTCTAAAGAAAGGAGAAAGTGACTTAAAGTGTTTTTGCTAGTGGAGAAAGGTATGTGATTAGTGAGCGAGAAAAGCATATGTTTATTATGTATTAAATTTTCAGCCAGGACCACGTGTCCTCGGCGACAATTCATCGCAAGGCTGCAGTTGTGGTATTTCTTGGGCCAGGAACAATTTCTGACCAGTTTACTTAGTCTGGCCAGGTAAATCTTCCACGTGATTGCCAGCGAAGTAGATCCCACCCAGCAGAAGCTTCCCTCTGACACATACATCATTCACATCACCACTACCTAAAGAGAAATTTGTCGTCGATGGAGTTCAATTAAATTGTTTAAGGGTTTAGGCCACCCGAAATGCGTTAACACGTGCTTGCGTAACTACAGCCAACCTTAATCATATGCCTCAGCTAGTCACACAAGTGAACCTTTGCAATGAAGAAGCCGGAGTAAATGATCATGTGCAGTTAATTACAGCCTTTGTCTCTTTTCTTTTGCACAAAAATTCAAGTTCAAGTTCATCATGATGAAGTTCCAGCCTGAACAGAACATGAAAATGAAGTCCTAATAATATTTAAATTTATTTGAGCACATACAAGATCAGCTGCTAAATGCACAGTGGTTTCCAATTTTTGTGAATACCTTGAATTTTGGTTTATCTATTTTTTTTTTTGTAAATTTAACACTGTCAATGAACAGTTGATCATTCCTCACAATTATCTTTAAGTTAAGTAATGGATTCCATATATTTTTGCTGAATCATATGACTCTGGTAGCCAATGGAGTTTAGTCCTGTACATATTATATATATATCTAATTAATTTTATTTAATAGCGCAACCAGATCATCTACGTCATCTTGGGCCCAACGATTACCGCGATGAGCAAAAATGCATAAAAAGGTTGTGGGTACTGAAAATAATTAATGGTAAATTGTGTATTTTGGGTATATAGCCAACCTTAATCATATGCCTCAGCAAGTCACACCGTGAAACCGTGAACCTGAACCTTCGCTTTTGGATGATAGCGAACCCAGTCGGTTTCTGCGTGCTGCAAATGCTCTTTTTGGAATGTGTGCTAACACAATGTGGAATGTGTGCTAACACACAGGTCCAGTTGCGTAATGGGAAAGCTGCCGCATCAAGATCCTTGCGTAGCTCATCGATGGCTTGAATCGCTCTCTGTTTGGTATGCGCTCCTGCCAGCACGTCATCAACATATATAAAATTATGCTTAAAATTATGTCGCTTGCTAGTAAAAATTGGTAACGAAACTACGAAACTACCACTCTTATCTCTTGTTGTGGTGCCGACAAAATTATTTCGCGTACGGAATCAGACTCCTCTACGAAGATCACCGATTCTTTGCCCTTTGCTGGCCGAGATCCAAGTAGAAGAGGACGACACGGTTGTCAAGATAGATTATGACACCTGCCCCTAATGATCCACCCGAAGCCGTTACTCAACCTTGGATAGTGCTTTGTAAATCTTTGATAGCGGCTCCAGATTCTTGGGAAACTGACTGAAGGTTGAAAAAGAGTTTAAGTTGACAGTTGACCAACAGCCTCTTATTTTCAAATCTATCAGTCAAATCTCTCCTCGCTGATGCAAAACCGTCATTCCTAAGCGGGGATTTGGCCACATCTGTCTTTGCTTCACCGCTTTTCTTCGCAATGAGGTGGAAAAGCTTTTCGACTTGCGTCAAACTGGGATTATTAATATAGACAGCAGTAAAGTAGGCGACTTTACAAAGTCTCCTCCACAGGCTTCTGTTTCCACAGGAGGTAGTCTACAACCTCTGGGCTGGAAACTGACAGGGGCAGGTGCCGAAACGGTAGCGTTCTCAATATTTTACTTAAATAGGCTACACAACGGTCGTTAACTGAATAGCAGTGGTCATATTTTGATTGGATAACTTGTCTATCTTCAAGATTGCATTCAGTCTGACAGAGTGTGTTGTCATTTATGTGTGAGTCATTTTCAACTTTTTCCCATAAGGACTGAACTTGTTGTAAACGGATCTTATGAATTTGAAGAGAGACGTCAGCTGATAAATCGATCTTCGACTCAAACTAACTTCGTTTGTCAGTGACAGCGATCAACTTTTGAAGAGACATTATTTTGGCTTTGGAAATTTGTTGACCGATTACTCGAGTAGTTGGCTGGCTATTTAACATAATTGCTGGCACCTTAGCAGGAGTGTTCGAAAACGTTTGAGACTTAGTTGGGAGTTTGTCGAAAGTATCGACTTTTTATCGTAGCGGGTGATGAATTTCGTACAGGTAGATTGGCAACAGAACTTGATTTTCCATGCTAAGTTACAGGAACAGAGACTTTTCTAAGACTCTTAATCGATATCTACTCTAGGCTCTTCTGGAAACCGATATTACTCAAATTTTTAAAACCAATATAAATATTTTAGACTGGCGTAAAATGAACAAGTGGCACTATGGAATCGGAGCGTAACAAGCCCAAAAAATGTTTTTCGTGTATATACGCGAATGGATTGTTATATAAATAAAAGCGCACGCGTCTTAGAATTCATCTAGGAATAAAATCCAAGATTTATAAAAACTATTGTAAATCTTGGTTTTTCGTGTGTGTTGTGTTTGTAGACAGTTGTTGGTAACTAAGTTTCATTTTTAACAAGTTATTAACTTTTCTTCCGAAATGAATTCTAAGATGCGTGGGCTTTCGAATTGATTTTAATCCAATTGCAGCGTCGTTTTCTCTGTCTTCTCCCCCATGATTCTAACTTAGCGCTATATTACACGCTACTACTTTATTAGCAATTTCATTTTATTTAATTTCCTAAGGACTCCGCCAACACCAGCCCCTTTGAAGGGACATCTTCCTTTAACAAGCGGGGCCAGGCGATGAATAGACCGTTTGTAGGTCCCAGAATTGGTCTTAAGATTGACCACTCTGACCTATCCATCCGTGCCGGCGTGGGTGGCTACCACTCGGCGACCGGTCGCGACCACGACGCGTGTTCCCACAGCGGCATTGGGTTCCTCCTTGAACCATTTGGCCCGCACCTGCAGGCTGGAGATGTACTCTCGGGACCATCGGTGCCAAACCCTGTCGGTCTACTTGAAGATTGCCCATTATCTGCTTCAGCAATATGGGTTTGCATCTGAAGCAAGAGATACATGAACGCAATGTTCGAGAACATAATGCTATTGCATTCACAACCCATATACTAGAGCTCGAGGGCCAGCATGACAATTCGTCGTGCGCAAATGCGGCACGTATGCCTTCATGAACTGCTAGCTTTTCGAAAGCAACAACGGAAATTTGGCTTCATAAGGGATAGGGGCAATTAACAATCTGCCCCCACTCTTAATTACGAAAACAAACTCCAGTCTTCTTTATAATCTTTTATAAAGGGACTCAAGCGCTGAAGATTAGGGCTGAGAATTGACTTTTTTCTTAATTTTTAAATTTCTTCAGCAAATTCTTGAATCTGTGTGAGTTCGACAATCTTGTTGAATACAAAGTTCAACTCACGTTTCTGTTCCTTTTTTCAGAAGGCACATTAAATCGTTTGGCCCTTCTGATGAATCGGAACACCCAAACGAATACTCTGAGCAAACCCACATGCGATCGAAAACGATCTACCACTTCTAACAAAGTATTAATTTCTGGCTCCGCCACTGAAGCAAGAGCGAGACTTCTAAGGTAGCTAAATGGCCAGGAAGCTCAAAGTGACGATTTACTAGCCAGCAATGTTCTGGTTTCATCAAAAATTGTGGTCCAATGTCGAAAGAATGAAGTATTAGAAATTTATGATTATAATGGGAAAAAAGTTAGAAATTTTATTACGGTTTTGGTAGATTGCTATGATGTTCAAGAGCAAATGACCAAGCGCGCATTATTTTTAGTTGTTGACAGCGGACTTGACCCAATACTTGGGTTAGCAACGTGTATTAAGTTCTTATCAGCTCAACTCTTTCGCTTATAACTCCGGTGTTTTTTGTCCGATCTGATTGTATTTTCAGAATAGATAGATATTGGGCCTACCTTGATGTATACTAAACCACGAGGCTCTAACTTGAAAATTGTGGATCTGACGGCTATTTAGGTCTAGGATTTCTAGAGGAGGTCTAGGTTTTTTGGGGATAAAAGGGGGAGGGGGTGGAATTTTTCAAATCTGAAACAAACTTGATCTGCGTACAGCATAAATCTACCTTCATGCAAAAATTTGTGGCTCTATCTCTTATAGTCTCTGAGATCGACGCGTTCATACAGACATACAGACGGACAGACGGACAGACAGACATGGCTATACTGAATTATCGGCCAGCAACAAAAAAAAACAAACAAACCAAAAAATATAAAAGAAAATTAGGAAAAATTATGCGCTCAAAAAAAAATTGAAAAAAAAAATGAAAAAATGATGGAAAAATAATGAACAAAAATTAGGTAATGCTGGGATATATAATAGCTATTGCTAAGAGAGTTCCTTGGACCGCTGATCGCGTCGACTGCTCTTGCTAGCTCACACACACTTTTTGCGCGTTTGGGGTTTGCTTTGGCTGCGTTTGGTTCACTGTGCTTTTAGATTTACACTTTTCTCGCTCTTCTCGTTGAGGGACTGATGTCGCTGGAGCATATGATGCTGGAACATGCTGCTCAAACTGTGCCATTGCCCAAATGCCAATACTTGCAGTTCGCCGAAGCCAATGCTTGAAAACTGCCACTGTGGGCTGCTGCTGCAGCCAGACCAGGTGCCTCTTGAACTGGGTGAACCAATCTGCACTTGGCTGGCCGAATAATGAAATGCAAATAAAATCTGCCCACTAAATTAGAAAAATAAGATAAAAGGGGACTTCGCTTTAGGACTGTAAGACCGAGTGGGTTTTTTAACACTCTTACCTAGGTGAGAGCACTTGATGGCCACAACCTAAGTGAAAAGCTTTCTTTTCTCCTGCCACGAGGAATTTTCGACGTTGAAAATACAATATTATTTTCACCTCCAGCCAGTATCCGATTTCTCCGCCTGAGAATCGCTCTAGAATCTTTCTAGTATGCCGGATGGCCAAAATCGACTTAACTTGGGAGGTTAAGAAAAACTAAGAATTGATCGCAACTGGATGTTGGATGATGTACTAGTATGTCTGGTGGCGTCGAAATGGAAAAGAGACCGGATGCCGTTGAGGCTGCTTTATATAGGCCAATGAGAGACCGCATTATTATAACCAGTTTTATGAACAATTGAAAATTCAATAAAAATACCGCAAGATTTTTTTTATAATGGGACGACATAAGACATTAAAAAAACTGGATTGAGAAATATTAGTGTGTTAGGAAAAATTGTAATGAATGTATGTTTGAAATGTTATGTAAATGTTTATTTGTGTTTAACGGAAAAAATAAAATGCAGGCTCCCTGAGGAAGGCGCAAAATGCACCGAAACGCGTAGGAGGACAATGTAAAATAAAAGTATTTTTATTTTGTATGAAGCACGACGGCCATCAAACCCACAGCAACAACAATCAAACATAGAACAAAAATTGGCCCAACAAATATCATCAATCTAACTCCCGGAGGATATACCGTTTCTAAAAATCAACTACTTATTTTTAAACAAAATTAAACATGAAGGGTTACATGCAATACATACGTTCCACATATGGGGATAGCACAGTGAGTTATGTAAAAAACTATTTCAAATGCCAAAAGAGCTTGGCAAAGTAAAATGTAAGTATTTTAACATAATACCGAAACATCTTAGGGCAAAAACCTCGGCACTGAGGTACAATTTTACACTACACGACACAAAAAAGGAACTTGCGAAACTGGAGACAAATTTTCTACTGAAGGCATAACAACTAGAGATAAAAGAAACACATAGACATATATTTATAATCAACAAAACCCAGACTCATCACTATTACATTTTAAACAAGAAAGAAAGTCGGTGAAGTCCGACTGTAGCATACTCAGTACCAACGAAATTATACGCTCAGCATAAATTTTGATGCTGCAGTAGCAGCTGAAAGCAGCGCTGCTTCTGCGCTGCAGCAGCGAACAGTCTTTTGTTCATAGCTCGAAAACCGTTCATCCAATCTTCACCATTCGATCGATAAGTTAACCTTATTACTAAATATTATATATCTAGAAGGAACAACCCACCTATCTTTAAAACTGTAGGAGATATGATGCTTTTTCTAAATTGCGGGGGCGGCAAGGGGCGTGGCCAAAATTGAAAATAAACTTGATCTGCCTGCAGACATAAGAAGCATATGTCCCAAACATGTCAAACCTCTATCTCTTACCATCTCTGAGATCTGTGCGTTCATACGGACAGACAGACGGACGGACGGACAGACGGACAGACGGACATGGCTATATCGACTCGGCTGTTGATGCTGATCAAGAATATATATACTTTATGGGGTCGGATATGCTTTCTTCTGGATGTTACATACTTATGCACAAACTTATTATACTCTATGTACCTTTGGTACAGAGTATAAAAAGACATTGAACGAATATGACCTTTCCAACTTAGAAAAAGACCAGAAGCTAGCGTACCAAAGAATCAGGACAGACACAGATCAGAATATTGAACGGAAACTAGACAATATGAAGGTGTCACTAATGAAAGACCACAACATCACACTGAACAGAGACTGGTTTGTCAACCTAACCGAAGTATATTTTACAGAGGAGACGCAGTGGTTATTGTCGCTTGGACCCAACTTTGCATTACCAATCACCAACGGAAATATATCACCCATACATATAATTTCCGACCTTGAACAAGGAATACAAACCATACACGATGAGAAACACAGGAATACAATTAGAAGCGAATTAGCCTCAAAACTAAATAATTTTAAACACAGCAGGAAATTAAACCAAATGGATAAAGTGATACTGACCATTGCCAAGAACACGAAAGACCTCATTAAAGAACACCGAGACAAAGTCATTGTAAAATTTGATACAAAATAAACGAAAAAATTAACCAATGTATGGTTTTATGAAACTCGCGGAAAGTGAAAAGAATTGATTAGCTGCTGCGCTTGACAAAGAGAAGACGACCGTTCGATTTGCTTATGTTAATCCGAAGACCCATTTATTAGAGCTAGTAATGAGTGGCTAGGCTCTGAGTAGCGGCAAGAGAGATAAGCTTTCACTTATCCAAAGCTTATTAGGTTTGTTTACATGCGCGTGTTACACTTCATTTATATACGCGTTTTGTACATGATTAATTTCATTTAACAATTCAAAGGTTTATCATAATAGTAAAATATATAAATAAATGAGAATTCAAACTTAATTAATCTGTGAATTAACATTCCGGCCACGTTGAAGGACCTGCCACCACGCTGATAACTCTGCCTGTGATCCAACGCTGTGGCGGAGTGTTGTCGTCGTGGACGATGACCATCAATCGATCTCCAAATTCGTTTGAGGTGTGTGCCATTTGGTTTTGGTTTGGAGGCTGTGGATGTAGTCCTTGGACCAAGCTTGCCAGAACCGTTGTCTGAGCATGGACAGCAGCTGCCACCTCCGCGTATAGCTAAATTTTTTGCCTGGATCGTCCGGCTCTAATCCTTGCGGCAGCGTACGAAGGGCCTGCACGATCAGTTGGTGGCCCGGAGTGAGCACCTCTCCATCGTTGGGGTCGGCGCTCGAATGAATTAGAGGCCGAGAGTTGAGGATGCCCCCGACTTCCGCCAGATGGGCTCTGACTTCGCTCTCGATGAGTGAAGCGTTAGCTATTTGGCGCGCGAGAAGCTGTTTTGCCGACTTGACCGCCGCTTCCCAGAGACCTCCGAAATGTGGTGCGCGAGGTGGAATGAAACTCCATTCCATTCCGTGTTCCGCAGCGAACAACTGCCGACGGGATTGCTGCTCCTCGAACGCTATCTGTAGCTCCTGATTTCGGGCTCCGATGAAGTTCGTCGCATTGTCCGAATAAATTTTCTTCGGAACTCCACGTCTTGCGATGAAGCTTATGAGGACCAAAAGAAAGCAATTAGTTGAAAGATCGGAAACGAGCTCGAGGTGAACCGCCTTTGAAGCAAAACACACGAATACTGCTATATACATTTTGATTGGAGCTCGTCCTCTAATCCGTAGCGATACATTTATAGGACCGCAAAAATCTACACCGCAAACGAGAAACGGTCGAACATTTGTGGACCTATCCTCAGGCACATTTCCCATAACCTGACTCATTAGCTTAAGCTTATAGCGAAAGCAATGGATGCATTTTCGAACAACTTGCGTGCATTCTCGGCGGGCATTTACAATCCAAATTTGTTGCCTAAGAAGGCCAAGCATTGTTTTCCCATTTGCTTGACAATTCCTATAGTGCAGGTTCCTAAGGTACAAGGTGACAAAATGGTTCTTGTTTGGCAGTAAAATCGGGAATTTTGATTCAAATTCCAGAGGAGCATTAAGAAGCCTGCCTTCTACTCAAATCAACGAGAGTTTTCGTCCTGCTTTACTAAATTTCTGAATGAAAGGCGTTAGCGCTTGTAAACTTGGCTGAAGAGCTAGTTAATTTTTAAGTTTCGAAAATTCTGGCTGAAATTCGCTTCTTTAAACTATTTCCATTAGTTTCAGCGCCGATAGTTGTAACTCCTGCGCACTCAGCTGCAGTGAGTCTGAGCGAGATTTTGAAATATTGAAAAATCTGCGAACATATGCGAATACTCTAAGTAGCTTGGCATTTGATGAAATTCGACAAATGATATTTGTGAGGAAGTCTGGTTTGGAGACTACATGCACTTGGGCACATTTTCTCGATTCAGAGTTTATCATCTCTTGCGATATGGAAAAGTGAGGATTCTTTGGCCAACTGGATTCTTTCATAAAGAAATTGTGGACCTTCGAGCCAAATCGATTTAATCAGTTCCTGAACCTTGCAGCCACGAGATGCAATATCTGCTGGGTTCGATTGTGATGGCACATGTCGCCAAGCTATACCTTCGGACAGTTCCTGGATTGCTGCCACTCTATTTGCCACAAAGACGGCAAGAGTAGAAGGCGGCGTATTGATCCAATGTAGGGTGATTTTTGAGTCCGTCCAGAAATGCACACTCTCGATTCGACATGTATCCAAGACTTGTTTGACGTATGCCCATAGTTGAGTCAAAAGAACTGCGGCACATAATTCAAGTCGCCGAATGGACTTAGTTTTAAGTGGGGCCACTCTTGCTTTTGCTGATAGTAATCGGCAGAAAACTTCTCCGTTGTAAGTGGCGCGAATATACAAGTAGCATCCAAACGCATGACTGGATGCATCCGAAAACCCATGAACTTGTAGTTCCGACCACCCACTGGCATAAGTATATCGTGGGATATTTATGAGGTGAACATCCAACAGATTTTGAACAAGTTCTGCCCATTTTGAATGTAATGACATGGGAATAGTTTCATCCCACAGAAGTTGCAATCTCCAAAGTTCTTGAAGCAATATAGTTTCATGTATGCTGATGGGGCATATTAAGCGAAGAGGATCGAACAGGCGCGCAGTTACAGAGAGAATATTGCGCTTTGTAGGGACTAATTCAGCAAAACTATTATCCAAATGATAATGAAACATGTCTGTTTTTGGAGTCCATCGCATACCCAATGTTTTAGTCGAATCGGCATCATTCTGAGTGTTTTGATTCCATCAACTATGGATGATTTGAAAACCATTTGGCTAATTGGAAACCGGCTGATTCCAGAATCTGCGATACCTGAGCAATGATAGCTTTCAGCGTGTCAAGATCATCAGCGCCAGTGAGCAAATCATCCACATAAAAATCACACAGATGACTTTAGATCCGATTGCATGAGTATCCTTGTGTCGAAGACCAAGTTCATGCAAACAGCGCATGGCAAGGAATGGGGCTGCAGAGGTACCATAGGTGACCGTATTTATTTTAAGACCGTCTGATGGGTTCTCTCTCCAATTGATGAGTTGAAAATCTCGATCACTTTCAGCCACCATAACTTGCCTATCCATTTTTGCAATATCTGACGTTAAGGCATATACGTTCAAGCGAAATCGTATTAATGATAAAAATAATTCCCTCTGAATAGTTGGTTCCACCATTAATATGTCATTTAGAGACTTTCCAGAAGTTGTTTTGCACGATGCATCAAAAACAGCTCGGAGTTTGGTGGAACTACTATCAGGCCTCAGGACACACTGATGTGGAATGAAATAATGTGGTCCTGGTGGAATTTTATTGTCTGTTTCAGACATGTGGCCAAGCTCCAAATACTCTTTCATAAACTCGAGATACATTTTATATAGTGCAGTATCTTTGGAAATTCTGCGTTCCAGGGATAAAAATCGTCGTTTCGCAATTTCGAAGGAGGAACCGAGGGTGTTAGGATACCCACTAAAGGGCAATCTGACTTGAAAGCGACCATTTTCAAAATTGAGAACCTTGTTCTTAAAGTCCTCTTCACAAGCCAATTGCTCTACCGAATATTTCTCAACCTCGCTTTTATTGGGAATGTTCTCTTATTCCCAAAATCGTTCAACCATAGGCTTTAACGAGCAATCTTCTGATGAATATTTTACAGCACAACATGATGGACCTTGAGTTAGCAGCTTCTTACAACGCCCAGACACTACCCATCCCAGCAACGTTTTTTGCAGTGTGGTGCCCCTTCGGCAAGTTTTATTTGGCCTGTACACAACAAATCGAAGAAAGAATCTGTTCCTAACAATAAGTCAATTCCTTGAGGCTTGTGGAATTCGGGATCTGCCAGGTCCAGATTAGCAGGTATTTTCCACTGATCAATATATAGGCTGCAATCGGGTTGATGTTTGGTGATGCTGCTTAGAACCCAAAAATCTGCACTAAACTTGTGGTTGTTAAACCTTGAGAATACTGTAGCTGTCACTTCACTCCTTGCTACCAGACTAGATTGACCTACTGATGTGACTGTCAAACTTTTATGCGCTCTTGACAATCTCAGAGCTTGAGCATACTTTTCAGTCATAAAGTTGACTTGGGACCCTGAGTCCAGTAATGCTCGTGCTAAATGCACTTGACCACATCGATCTCAAAGTTTCACAACCGCAGTTGCAAGAATAACGTGCTCTACTTCACTAGCAACATGAGTGACGTGGGCCGGATATGACGATAGTTGTGTACTCGATGGAGAATGATCCTGCTGACCTGGATTCGAAATGTTTAATAAAGTGATTGGCACTGCAATACAAACATTTTGGCTCTGCACTAGAACACTTTGAACAAGAGTATGAGTATGAGTAAGAAGAGAGAGAGAGGTTGGAAGCAGATGCATACCCCAAAGGGCTCCCGTAAAAATCAAATTTAAGACTCTTAAAGGCAGCGGAAGCACAAAGAAACTGTGACATACTTCGATCTGGCCAAGAAGTGGATCCTCGAGTGGAAAGGCAACAAATATCTGGACTGCATTCCTGCCGCGAATTTTTGGAAACAACAAAACTTAAAGACGGTGAGAGAAATTGCACACACACAAAACATTGTAGCATATTTTTTGTTGGACACAGCCTACTACTGGGCACACAATCAACAGCTGATAGTGTTGGAAAACGCGCATATCAGCTATTATAGCAGCTTTTGGAAATTTATGGCAAAGCGTTTGGCGCCAACATAACTAATATTTGAAATGTCTGTTAAGTGATCGCCCATCATTGGAAAAATGCACAACGATAAGCCTGTTGCAAACCAAACAAATCAGGATACGCCAATGCAACTCGAGAAACGTAAGAGGGGTGCTCTGTCGCCCGAAGTATCTCTTAATGACCTAATGGCAGCTATTAATCAAATGAACACTAATGTTGACTTGAAACTGGCGAATCTGGAGAGCACACTCGCATCAAAAGAAGACATGTGTCAAACTAAAAATCAACAATCTTGATCCGAAAATGTAGCAATGAAATCGGAAATCGCTCAACTTAAGATGGATAGAAAAGCAGATAGACGGGAACTGAATAAACTGTCACAAGAAGGAAGAAACAAAAACCTAATAATAAAAGGACTTCTTAAGGGTAATGCAACTAAAGAAAAGATAGAGCACCTGATGCGCGACAAAATGGTACTTCGCAATGCTACAGCTAGGGAAACCCGAGTTCTCTTCGAAAGGCAAAACAAAGTCGGCGTACTGGCAAAGATGGAGACAACAATATAGCAAAGGATCTCATAAAAAACGGACGTACTCTATCCGGCACCGCCATTTACATAGAAAAGGATTTGGACAAAAGCAGAACAAAAGCAGGAACAGAAAAGAGGTCTACTGATATTAAAAAAGGAATTAGCAAAAATCAATAAAAATGAAAAAGTGTTTGTAAAAAATGAAAACATTAATATTGGCGGCAAATGGATGAGTTTTAATGAACAGAACATTTTAAAGTCTCAAGGACAGCCGGCCGAAAAATCCGTTGAAGAAACTTTTGGCGAAAAGGCAAAGCACATAAGTTTGTCTTACACCGAACTGCTTAATAAGGCAAAGAACTACCACGCTTAAACACTTCCATCACAAGAAAACTATCACTAAACCCTGCAATAGACCAAACAATAGAACCAGCAATAGAACGATCAATCAAAATTTTATCCGTTCAATTATATTATTTTATAACATAGCAGGACTCGTAAACAATCAATTACATACTCGATTTTTTGAACTCGTAAACTCAAACGATACTTTCTGCCTATATGAAACTTTCGTGGAGAAAAACCAGGAACAGTTCGAAAACTATTTTACAGAGCACTTATTACACTGGGAGTTAGCAGTAAGAACAGCAAATAAAGGAAGAGCAAGTGGAGGGATTCTACTCGGCATAAAAAAAGAACTTAGAACACAAGTAAACTGTGAGTTTATAAAATCCGAAAATGCAACTACCATAAAACTTGGCACTGTAGAAGGAACTTTCTACATAGTACCAACCTACCTCAACTGTAACAAATGGACTGGCGACTATAACAAACTGAATAATGCTCTCTTGGAGGTGGGATCGGAAAAAACAATGATAATTGGAGACCTTAATGCGAGAATAGGAAGCGAACAAGTAGAAATGGAGAGTCACCACACAGCACACAGTATCGCCGTGAAGCCAAGAATTGCGATGGACATGCAAGTTGACAGAAATGGGAAAAAACATATCGAGCTGTGCGAATTGCATCACCTTACCGTGCTTAATGGTAGAACGGTAGGGGACGCCCAAGGCAATTACACTTTTGTGAGAGCACAGTCAACACCAACCAATGATTATTGTCTAATTGGTTCTGACTGGTCTAAATATATAAAAGACATGAAAATAAAAAGCGAAATATTCTCGGACCATATGCCTTTGAAAGTAAAAGTCAACTTAAATGTAACCCATGAATCCACAGCAAGCAAACTTTTGCCAAAGCTACGCTGGAAGATCAATCTAGCCAATATATATGCCGAAAAACTTAAAACGAACCTGCGCAGAACGGATGCAAGCCCAACCCAGGCGCACAGTGAAAACCTAACAGAATGTTTACAGGAAGCCGCGAAGTGCATGCAATCTACAAACAAGAGCAATCGGAAACAACCCTGGTTTGATAGTGACTGCGAAACGCTACTAAAGAGTTCTATGAACCTTTTGAAACAAATGATACGAGAAGCCACTGCTGAAAGTAAAACGTACTACCAAAATTCAAATTCACAGTACAAGGCGCTATGTATACACAAGGAGTATATTTATTTCCAGAATATGGAATCGGAGATAAACAGTGTGAGAGACAGCAAAGCCTTCTGGCAACTTGTTAGGCTCTTAAATGGACAAGCGGCTAGGCCTAATATTAAAATAGATGCCAGCATATTAGCAGATCATTTTCGAAACATGCTATACTCGCACAACAAGCCAGAACAACTAAGCATTGCGATTCCTCAGATTATCAGCGAAGAAATGGACCGTAGGATATCTATGGAAGAAGTACAACAAGCACTCAGAAATGCAAAAAACAACAAGGACCCTGGAGAAGACAGAGTGCCAGTGGAATTATTAAAAAATGCTAAAACAGAATTTATTGAGCGCCTTACATGCGTGTATAACGATATTTTTGATAGCGGAATTATCCCAGATAGCTTTCGTAAGAACATAATTTTTCCGATCGCGAAGAAAGGCGACCTCATGAATCCAGCAAACAATAGAGGCATTTCTTTTATAAACGCAATAATGAAAACATTTGCAGCGATCTTACTAGCACGCTTGACTGATTGGGTGGAAAATAACAGCATATTAAGTGAATACCAGACTGGATTCAGAAAGCGATGTTCAACCGTAAACAGTATATATGTACTTACCGCCATTTTTAAAAGAGCGCCTAGAAAGTAAAAAGAAAATGTTCACTTTCTTTATTGATTTTAAAGCGGCCTTTGACACTATCGACAGGCAAAAATTGATTATGAAATTGAGTTCTATCGGGGTATCGTTTAAAATGGTAAATATCATCCAAAGCTTGTACTCGAAAAACCAAACTGCAGTATGGGACGGAAGCACACTATCGGATTGGTTTAAAACAAATAACGGGGTAAAACAAGGTTGCCTACTGAGTCCGCTTTTGATTGCATTATATATCGACGACATAGTTATGGCACTGCCAGGAGAAGTCAAGTTTGGAGATCAAACAGTGAAGATCCTGATGTATGCGGACGACATGGTCTTATTAGCCGAAGAAGCGCGAACACTACAAAAATGATAGATCCGGCACAACGGTATTGCGACACCTGGGGATTGCAAATAAATATCCAAAAATCTAAGGTGATGATTATAAAGGAGCGAGGAAGAACAGCTAACGAGGAGCAGTGGATGCTAAATGGGGAGAAACTCGAGGTGGTAAAGCGATTCACATATCTAGGAGTAACACTTACACTTAATATGAATTTCGCAAAACATATTGCCGAAAAACTAGCAGATGCGAAGAAGGCGCTGAACAGCTATAATATCTCGATTTAATGATTCTTTATTGAACGTAGAAAAAGGTTATATAAGTTTTAATTTAATGTAAGTTTCGCCAGGCAGAGCCAACATGGTCTCAGCCAAGCGATGAATAAAAACAGACTGAATTAATGTCTTGCTGGTGTTGGGGTTAAAGTCATTGGTGTCTTTGTATGTGTAGTTGTTTTGGCTTTTTGACATTTTAAACAAGTCTTTACATACTGTTTTATCGTTCTAGTCATTAAGGGCCAATAAAAATGTTTTTGTATTTTTGAAAGGGTACGCGTTATCCCTGAGTGGCCTCCTTCTATTGGTTCGTCATGGTATTTTAACAGGATTGCTTTTATTTGAGCTGTATCTTTTATGTCTGTTTTGGTCACCTTTGGGAAAATGCATACTCGTACTTCTTTTAAAGTACTATTGCCCATTTTTTTAAATATATTTAGTGATACAGATTCGAAAATTTGATCACTTGGTGACATTTTAAATTTATTTATGTCAAGTATTCCGGCTTCGTTTTCAAGCCTTTGGAAAAACTGAACTAATTCGAGTTTTCCATTGGAGTACAAATCATCAATTGTAAATCGTGAAATTACTCGTTTTCCGCGTTTGAGCAAACACTTGTATTTGTCGAGTTTTAATTTCGCATATTTTTTGACAGCATTGTTGTTAATTGCGTCATAGACATTGGGCTTTTTATTTTCATTTTTCTCATGCAATTTTTTAGCAGTGCTACTAATAGCTTTACTGCTTTCTTTGTCTGCGCAGACTTTCTCCTGTCTTGTTGAAGATCTAGTTGATACTTTTAGTATTTGTCGGTGTATTTCTTTAAGCTCTCCAATTGTTATTCTGGATAGAGCGTCTGCAATGTGATTATCTTTCCCCTTGAGATATTCTACTGTAAAATCATATTCTTCCAAGTCAAGCCTCATTCGTGTGAGCTTGGAACTTGGGTTTTTCATTGAAAAAAGATATGTTAGTGGTCGGTGGTCAGTTTTTACAAAGAAATGCCTTCCATAAACGTAAGGTCTGAAGTGTTTTATTGCCCAGTGTATAGCAGCTAATTCCTGCTCTGTAGTTGATTTATTGCTTTCACCTTGTGTGAAAGATCTTGATGCATATGCAATTGGAAGTTGCATGCCATTATGTTGTTGTGTTAGTACCGCTCCGCAAGCGTGTTTGATAGCATCTGTGATTATGCAAAAATCTTTGCTGAAATCTGGGTACTGCAGTAATGTTGGTTTCATTAGTGCTTCTTTTAAATATTCGAATGCTTTATTGCATTCGGGAGTCCATTGGAATTGAACGTTCTTTTTACAAAGACTCGTTAAGTGGCGTGAATGTTCTGCGAAGTTTTGGATAAATCTCCGATAATAATTACAGAAGGCTACGAATCTACGTGCACTATCTGCATCTGTTGGAATTGGATAATTTTTGATGACTTAAAATTTTTTGTCATTTGGCAGAATGCCCTTATCGGTCAATTTGTGTCCGAGATATGTAACTTCGTGCATGAAGAATGAACATTTTTCTGGATGTAGTTTTAAGTTGAATTTGCGACAAAGTTCAAAGACGTTTGTCAAATTTTTGAACATATGTTGTTCAGAACATCCGATGACTACTAGGTCATCCATATAAAGGAATGCCTGTGATGGTTCTAGACCTGAAAATGCAAGTGTCATCATGCGCATAAATGAATTTGGTGCGACTTTAAGACCATATGGTAATCGCGTGTAGCGATAAGAGCCTGTGCTCGTTGAAAAGGAGGTCATATTTCTTGATTTTTCATCGAGTTCTATCTGGTGGAATCCAGACATAAGATCGAGACATGAAAAATATTTAGCTCGACCCAATTGGTCAAGAATTTCTTCTATTCTTGGAAGTGGAAACTTGTCCGCTAGTAATTTTTTGTTTATTTGGCGATAGTCAACTACTAAACGCCATCTTTTTTCCGTTGAATTTGGAAGTGATTTCTTGGGTACCAAGAGAAGTGGGCTGTTATATTCGGATATGGATGGTTCAACTATGCCATCTTTAATTAATTTTTGTACCTGATCGTTTATTTCCTGCTTTTCTGACTCAGCATTTCTGTAATTTTTGATGTATACGGGTGTTTTGTCCTGCAATCTAAGCTTTTGTTGGTAAAAATTATTGGCAGATATGGGTTCTGTTTCTAAACCAAATATATCACTGTATTCAGTGCAAAGTTCAGTTAGTTTAGACTCGAACTGTTTTGGGAAATTTAATTTTTTCAAAATTTCTTTTGTTCTTGTGGTATTTTTCTTATTTGTTGGAATGATATAGTAATCATCAATTGACTCGAATTGTATATTCTGACTGTCAATTTCTGTGTTGTTCGAAGTAGTATTTATTATGCGAATGTATGCATTACTACTGGTTACTATTGAACTTGCTATTATTATACCCGGTTGTATCTCCTGATTGGGTACAAAAACCGTTTTGTCACTAGTCTTTAATCTTACTTGTCGTATGACTTCAGATCTAGCTGGTAACAATAATGAATCATCCTCGAGTGAGTGACTTATTGGTATTTGGATATGCGTATGGAAGTTTTTTGGGCGCAAGATTAGAGTATCTTGCTCCTCTTGAAAATCTAATAAACAATTATATTTTCTGATAAAATCAGAGCCCAGAATACCATCAGTTGGGATAGAAAAATTTTGGGGTACTACATGGAAATCATGTGGTACTATGTACTTGTCTCTAAGTAATTCTATGGATACTAGGCCATAAGAGCTTGTTTTGCCTTGTCCAATTCCTGTTATATTGCTTATTATATTTGTATTTAAGTTTTGGTATTCATTATGTTGGTGTTTTATCACCGAAATGTCTGCTCCAGTATCTAGCAAAAATGTTAGAGTGGATTTTGTTTCTTCATTTTGAACTGTTATTATGTTGCTTAGATTGAGATTTATTGCGTATACTTTTACTGGTGGCTGTTGTTGTTGTTGCTCAAGGGGTGTTGCTGGTTTTCCGAATTTGCTGTTCGGATGTTTGCGTAGTTGTTATTGTTATTCTGGCCTCTATAGTTGCCATTGTTTTGGCCTCTATAGTTGCCGTTATTTTGGCCTCTGTAGTTGCCGTTGTTTTGGCCTCTGTAGTTGCCGTTGAAGGAACCTCGGCCACGGTTGTTGTAACCGTTGTAATTATTCTGTCTATATCCTTGGTTACCTTGGTAACCTCTTCCTCTATTTCCTTGATTATTATACTGACCGCGTCCATTATATCCGCGATTTCCTCTATTTGTATAATAGAGTACTGTGTCAGTTTTTCCCGTTGCCTCTGTGCAACTGTTTACAAATTTCGATATGACATCGTTCATTGTTGTGAACGTGCCTGCCTGCATGATAAGTTTGACCTTGTCAATGCTGCAATTCTGTGTCATGGCTTTTACTGCCTGTTGGACACTGTATTTTGTTGCTAGTTCTGGGGTTAGTCCATCATGGATATAGGCTCCTTCCAAGGCTTTTACTAGATGTTCTATTTCTTTCGTGTATACGTTGGCAGTCTTACTTTTCTGCTGCAAATTTAAAAGCCTGGCTGAAATTACTTCAACCGATTCTCCTTTTACTGTTGATCTTAGTTTGTCTATAATCTGTTGAATGGTACTCTCGGTACTAATCAGATTTCTTGCGTGTCCTTTTAATTTTGTTTTAATGACTGCAATAGCTGTCAACTCGTGGTTCTCTTTAATAGAGTCCACCAGTGTAAGTGAGTCTATGAAGCTTTGTAAGTTTTCGGCCTTACCATCGAAGTCAGGCATTAGGCTCGAAGCTGTTTTAAGAAACGCAACTCACTTGTCCCTCGCCATTAGGGTCGAAGCTGTTTGTAAGAAAGCAATGAGTGTTTCTGAAATGTTTATTCTTTGTCTTATTGTAGGTGTGGGTGGTGTTAATTTTACTTCCTCATCTGGTTTACTTTGTCCCTCGTCCATAAGTACCGAAGGGTCAAAATATGCTGGTGTGTAGTGTAGTATCATTTGGACAAGACAACTGTAAGTTGTGTCTTTCTGAAATATAGTTTAAATTTTCCCTTAGTCTGCTGACTTCATCCGCTGCTTGTGTAAAGTGCGGGGAGGTAAGCCGTATTCTATTGGTATATACAAGTTCTCTTATTATATTGTATGTCGATATTAATATGTCTACGTGCTTTACTTTGGTCTCATTTGAGATAAATGCACTTTTATTCAGACACTTGAATGACTTGTCAAATCTATTTCTATTTTCCCTTATGGTTTCCGCTATTTGCTTCAATTCCATATGTACGCATTTTGTGTACTTGCTGGATCAATTTGTCTTTTTTTTTTTTTTTTTCATATATATTTATGCTAATAGCATGAATGAATGACGAACTATCTTTTGTTATCTATATTTTGTCGAGATCGTTAGCTCGACTGAGATACCTCTTCTTTATTGATTTTTTATGTATTTTATAAATTTTTAGTGCTGTATTGGCAGCGGCCAGTACGACAAGAATCAATAATAGCCAATAAATGGAGTCTAAGTGTGGAGTGTGATCCACAATTTCAATTTCATTAACGACATTGGCAGTGTTGCCAGTCGCTTTTGATTGGGTTTTACCCATTTTAATTTTCCTTACTTTGTTATTTGAAAAAATTGTTTTAGAAGATTGTATGGATGATTCACGCAATACAATTTACAAAAGCAAGTTTCAAGTTTACAATATTTTACTTATTATTTATATTTTAGATTGTATTGCGTGGGTTAGTAATGGTTTTCTGAGAGGAGTGGGTGTTTGTTTAATGATCTTAATTAACGTACCCAGCATACGCTTTTGGGGTACTAAAAAAAATTGCGAAAATTCTATTTCTAGCATCGCATTTTTAAAAAAATTACTGTTGGGCGCACTTTGCTGCGCTGTCGGTCTTGTTGCTTATCTCGTTTTCTGTTATTTTGCGCTCTTTGTAGCGCTGTCGGTCATTTGTTGTTGAATTGTGGTATATATGTATATATATGTGTCCATTCGATGGTGCAGTGGGCGGCCTATATGCCCCCCGCACGGTTCCCTTCGTTGGCAAAGGGGTTTAACCCTTGCTCCCTTTTAACTTAGTTGTTGTGTGCACTCTATGTAGTGCTGTCGGTCATTTGTTGTGGAATTGGGGGCCATCTTCTGTTGAATATTTCGCTTCTCCAGGCCAGTCAACCGGTGCCTCGCTTTGGTCACCGTGTCTTCCTTCTCGCTGTCCACAACCTGGTGGCGGTTGTGGCGACAATTTAATTTGTGAAGATTTTTTTTTTTGCTGGTTATTGGTTGATTGTGTTTTTTATGGGGCAACCACTTGTCTGTGTTGCTCTTTCATTTTAACTTTGTTTTTGTTTTTATTGAATTAAACTTTTGCCTTTTGATTAAAATAATTGGTTTGTTGTTTTGAATCACATTTTGAGTTATTCACTTATACCGTTCGCGTACAACTTGTCACGGTCGCCATATAATATCTCGATTTAATGATTCTTTATTGAACGTAGAAAAAGGTTATATAAGTTTTAATTTAATGTAAGTTTCGCCAGGCAGAGCCAACATGGTCTCAGCCAAGCGATGAATAAAAACAGACTGAATTAATGTCTTAAGAAATGCTTTTGCATATCGAGCGAGTGGCGGACACATACATTTGTATATAAGCCGAAAACTGCTGAGTGCGCGTCTAAGGCAAAGACCCAAGTGGTCGATCATATTTCCTCATGGGAAACAAAGAATGAATTTAAGTGAGCATTGGTATTTGTATGTTTACTTATGCAACAGAGTGTCACATAGTATACTCATATATATGTAGTTATGATTATATATTAAAACATAGTATGTGTACGCTACACAGCACTTGGAAATCGCTTCTCGGGAAAAAACACGTATATCATAGCAAGAAATTTAAAATGTTTGAAGCAACCTCCAACGCGATAATGTGCTTTGCAGGACAAGTCTGAGGTTACCAGTTCTACATAAAGAATATGTTTCGTCTGCCGATCAATACCCCAACAGATGCCATTCACCTTGAAACTGGGCTCCAGCCACTCTTCATCCAAACCCTGGAACAGCACTTTACCTATATAAACAAGGTGATGCATATGCCGGAAAACCGATTGCCCAAAATCGTTACGAATCACTTACTTCGCTCTAAATCGCTATTCTTTTCGACATGGGTAACACTAGCTGAAAAGCACAATATTAATTGGAATGAAAGTGAAGTTCACAACTGGCCCCGAATGCAACAAGCAATAATCCAAAGGGAGGAAGTAGAAGCCAGAGCAAACTACAAGCAGAAAGCAATCCAGTGTAGCACCCGAAACACATACAAATTATTGAACCACAACTTAAACGAGCAAAATTATTTCAACGACATTTATGACTCCTTCAGCATATCAGTGATATTTAAGGCACGAGTTGAACTGCTCGCCTTAAATTTTATGCCACATAAATATACCGACAGCAAACGAAGAATGTACTTTGTGCAACCTACGGGTTATAGAAGACGTATTCCACCTTATCGCAATATGCCCTATTCTTAGCGAGCTCAGGCGGTTACACTGGAAAAAGACGTCGCTAACAAAGGAAGAATACTTGGCGGTTCTAAACGGTGAAGACTGGCACATTTTAGCTGAGTTCTTAAAGGAGACTCTGAGATACGGGCGGAATATTATGAACGAATACACTTGAAGGGGACCAGCACTGTCACTCAAGAGGAACGATGTGGTATCTCGCGACGAGCGCGGCAGCTGCATGTAGTACTCGAAAGCGGCAGGCATCCTCGAAGTGAGCTGAGTTTGGCAGACGGAAATATTCCATGCCAATTAACTTTTAATATCTTTATTTTATAAATATGTTTTTTCTCTTATAAAAATGTTTTAAATAAAGATACAACTACTACTAAAAAAAAAAAAAAAAAAAACAAGATTATGACGACTTTAAATTCTTTTTAGGTTGTATTTCAAACTTTGGCTTGCTCCTAGCTCTAGAAGAGTCTTCTGCCGATAGGTGCTGATATCGTCTGTTCAACATTTCAACGCAATCAGACCATTTCGGCAGTTCATTATAATCGAGTTGCTCTTCGTATGAAGATTTTGTGGATTTTTTTGGATTTTGTGACATAATCTACTTTTGACATCACTATATGGATGAGTATGGCATTGGCAATATCCGTTTCATTTCCTAATGACTACAAGGAGTCGAAAATTGCGGACACGGTATCAATAATTGATCGCAAAAGCAGACGAAGATGGCTTGGCTATCTGCAAGAGTATCGAAGAATATTAAGCATTTGTTGTCAAACAAATCAAACCCGCTTTAGGCTTGCCAAAGCCTTTGAATAATTTTCATCTGAAACTTGGAACGCTTTGACTGTGCCCAAAGCTTCATCAGAAAGGCATGATAAAAGGTGATTAAATTTCTCTATGTTAGATAACGAGTGATCAGAATTTATCAAGCTCTCAAACAGGCTAATAAATTGCTTGTAATCAGCATGCTTCCCACTAAACCTTGGTAATTTCATTTTTGGCAAATGAGAATGATGAGCAACTGCACCTGATTGACTCTGATTTTTACTCAAAGCTGACATGTACAACGCCTTAGTTGTCACACAAATTTCTTCTAACGAGGGACGATTTGTATCTGGGTCTATACCGTCGATTTCTAATTGTAAGGCCATTGCATTTGAAATGTACGAATTTAAGAGATCCAAGCGGCATTGGATTTCAAGTGGATCAAGCGAGTTTTCTTTCCGTTGAAATGTTCTTTTCATTCGATTAATGTCATCCCCAACTTTATCAAGTTTAGAAAACAGCTTTGTTAACTCAACGCTGCTTACTGATCTACTTGTCTGATCTAAGTTCTCTTGACTTGAACCAGCGTCATTAAAACGGTCTTTATTGGTAATCTTAGCGATCCCCATATTATTGGAATCCTTTTTAGGTGGCATATTTGAACTTTAACTTGTATAAACTAATTTAAATAAACAGAAAAACTGAGCCGCGAACTTAAGCAAATTTTTAAGAGAAGATGGTGCTCTTCCAAGCGAAGAGAAATAAGTGCAGCTTTATCGTAACTAAAGTCAGCCACTTTTAATTCCACTTTATTTAATTTTTGTGCCGAGAATGTATGTGTTGCTTCAAATGTTCACAAAATTTTGTGTCAATGCCAAGACAATAGAATTTTACTTGTATGTATGCATATGTAACAAGCTTTTGTATGTTTTTAAACCAATTGTTTGTGACTTGCAAACTTGTATTATTGATTTGGCATTGTTACCTGGTCATCTGACGAACATCCATCCACTTCCCTTATGTTGATATTGCGGCTCAAGAGTCCAACGAAGATGAGGCAGCAGCAATTAAATGTCACAAAAGGGAGTGGGTGCGAGAATCCAACGCGCGCAGCTAACCAGACTTTGAACAACTTATTGATTTTAAATTAATTAATAAACGAAAACTTTCCGAAGTCCCTGCTCGGGCGCCATGTAAAATTTGATACAAAATAAACGAAAAAATTAACCAAGGTATGGTTTTATGAAACTCGCGGAAAGTGAAAAGAATTGATTAGCTGCTGCGCTTGACAAAAAAATACTACCGTTCGATTTGCTTATGTTAATCCGAAGACCCATTTATTAGAGCTAGCAATGAGTGGCTGGGCTCTGAGTAGCGGCAAGAGAGATAAGCTTTTACTTATCCAAAGCTTATTAGATTTGTTTACATGCGCGTGTTACATTTCATTCACATACGCGTTTTGTACATGATTAATTTAATTTAACAATTCAAAGGTTTATTATAATAGTAAAATATATAAATAAAGGAGAATTCAAACTTAATTCATCTGTGAATTAACAGTCATAATAACAAAAGCTGACAAAGGAAATAAAACGGTAGTTATGAACAAAAGAGATTATGTAGATAAAATGCAGGCACTACTTAATGATACAACTGCTTACAAAACAGCACGAAAAGATCCAACACAAGCACTAATTAGTAAAAATAACGCAATTATCAACACAAACAAAAATATATGGACACAAGACTGAAAATGAACCTATATTGCTCCGGAGGACATGCACCGAGAATGTATGGACTGCCAAAGATCCACAAACAAGGCACACCTCTCAGACTCATAGCTGCGTCGCAGAGCGTACCTTGCTATAAATTGGCAAAATATTTGGGCGACATTCTGGGAGACATTGTATCTGAAAATTATAATATACAAAATGCGTTACAATTGAAGGAGAGATTAGCGGACATCGAAATTACAGACGACGAAGTGCTGATATCATTCGAAGTAGTGTCACTCTTCACAAATATACCGGTAAAATTAGCAATGACGAATATAATGGATAGATGGACGGACATAGCCGAATACACAAAAATACCAAAGACTAGACTGATTTATAACGAGATATACGGCATGCCTATGGGGAACCCTATCTCACCAACCATAGCAAATATAGTACTTGACAAAATTCTGGATGATGCAATAGGAATGCTAGGCAAGAAACACATTGAAATTAAACAATTAACAAAATATGTGGACGATATATTTTGTATAATAAAGAAAACAGATGCTAAGACTATACTGGAAACACTTAACAAACAACACCCACGGATTCAGTTCACGATGGAAGTAGAGAAGGATAACAAAATATGCTAGTTCAAATAGGCTGCTCGGCGGAGGCCGAGTTCACCTAGAAGCCTTTTGGCCCATTGTGATACGGTTGCAATCCCCACTTCCTACCAAAGGTCTTTTTGCAGGCATAGTACGCGCCTAATGCCTTCTCATTCTTTCCTCAGAGCAATGGATGGGAGTGTGAACTCAGGGATCTTGTATCTCCTTGTGAACAGCACCAGTTGGGTCTTCTGTGGGTTAACCCCTAGACCGTTCTGGTGTGCCCATCTTAGGGTTCTAGCAAGAGCAGATTCTAATAGCTCTCTGATTGTGGGTATGAATTTAACCGTTACCATTAGAACCAGGTCATTTGCATATGCTGTCACCGTACATCCGTTACGTTTCAAGGTATGAAGAAGCTCGTTGAGAACCAGGTACCAAAGAAGCGGGGATATGACTCCCCCCTGCGGAGTGCCTCTCGTTGTTCTTCTTCTTACGTTGCCTGCACAGAGAGTGGAGTTGATTACTCGACTGCTAAGCATGTTCCTTAGCCAGTGAGTAATCATCGTGTGTGAGCCGATATTAGCAAGAGCTGCCTTAATCCACTCGGTCCTGACATTGTTGAAAGATCCCTCGATGTCGAGGAAGGCAGCCAACGTAAACTCCTTCTGATTCAGTGATTCCTCAATGCTCCCTACCACTTCATGTAGTGCGGTGTCACCTACCTTAAGGTAGGTGTGCTGCGCACTGCTGAACATTCGTGCTGTGAGCTTGCTTCTCAGGAAGAGGTCCAGGAGTCTTTCCATCGTTTTTAAAAGAAACGATGATAGACTGATGGGTCTGTAGTCTATCGGAGAGTTGTGGCTTATCTTCCCTGCCTTGGGGATGAAGACCACTCTCACCTCTCGCCAGCTTTCTGGGATGTACCCCGTAAGGAGACAACCCTTGGCTGTTTTTTCCATTCGTTCCGTCCGAGTTACATAGTAACTCCGGGTTGGATGGATCTTTAGCCAGCACACATCGAAGTCTGGACGCTTCACTGGTGCAGGCAATATCCTCTCAAAATTTAGCCCAAGAGTCTCTTCTTGCCTTTCGACACGCCCCTTTAAATTTCGAGAAACCCAGTCGGTAGGCGTGCCAGTCTTCTTGCTTGTTGGTCGGTTTTGCTACGTTGAAAAGCTTCCTCGTTTCCTTCCTAGACTGGCCGAGCTCCGTTGTCCACACCACTTTGTGATTGGGCTTTGGGGGTCGACTAACCGGGCAGGATTTAAGAAACGCCCTGCTTAACACGTCTGTTATCGTCAGGGTGCATTCTTCAAGTGCGACAGGCTGCAACAACTCGACGTCCGGAGGGTCGGGGAGTGTTTGACTGACTGTTCTTGCGAATTTTTGTACAGTTTGTTCTTTTAGGGTTCCTATAGGGAGTTGGTTTCTCTCTGCACCAGTTGACATCGAACAGTATCCTGTAGTGGTCCGAAAAGGAGCACTTGGTGGATACATGCCAGTTGTCAACGGTCAGAGAGCCTCTGCTTAGCGCTACGGTTATGTCTATAGCCTGAGCACGATCCTTATTCCGGAAAGTGGGGTATTCTCCCCCGATACACAGTATAAGGTTTGTGCTCAAAATGTAGTCCAGCAGTGCCTATCCTCGATCGATAATGACCGTACTACCCCATATGGAGTGGTGGGCATTCGCATCGCACCCCAGGACAGCTTCGATGCCCTCTTTCTGCGCGTGCCGAATGAAGGCTCTGATGCTTTTCGATGGAGGATTCTTTTCCTCTTATGGAAGATAGGCCGAGGCAAGGTATAGATTTCTCCCGTTCCTTCCCTCGATCGTCACCACTGTGAGGTCCTTGTCGCTGTAACGAGAAGAGAAAAGCACGTTAAGCTCGGTTCTTGCCACGATGCATGTTCTCGGCTTACCCACGTTTCTGGGGAAGAGGAGATGGTATCCGCGAGCACTTAGTCCACGAACCCTTTCACCCTGGATCCAGGGTTCCTGGACGAGTGCAACATCAACCCTCTCCTCCTCCTTGAATCGTAGTAGGTCAACAGAGGGTACCATGGAGTGATGCAGATTAATCTGCACCACCCTAAGATTGTTCTGTTGACCTAACATCCTAGCTTAGAATTATTGCCCGGAGACAGCCCAATCCAAGCTTCATCTCGCCTTGCTTCTTCAGAATGAGGCTCTTGGATTCCCGATCAATGCTGATCCAGAGATCCTTGCCGTTTCCTTTGTCGCTCGCCAGTCCTCTCAGGATGGTCCAGTCGTCGATTCCGCACTCCTTTTTCTGACCTTTGATCATATTTAGTATGATTCGGTCCTCCAGGATTGGGGGTGGGATCCATAGCTTCATGACTGAACGTACAGGAACTTGGTCCGGTGGTACGACTTCAATCTTTGCGCCAGGAATGAATCTTCGCCTCGTGTCATGGCATCGTGGATGGCCTGCATGATGACTCCCTCCATGATGAGCCAGTTATCGGGTGAAAGCTTCTCTTCCGGGTTGCTTCGGTCGATAAGGGCTATCATAAGCTCCGGTTTTGAGCTTAGACTGGCCAGAAAGTCTTCTGGTCTTCTTCGCTTGTTATCAGGGGCCTTGGATGAGTCATCGGATCTTTGCCGCTTTGAAATTCCACCCCTTCCGCCATCCGGTCCCTCCTTCTTGTAGAGTGTGGTCGACGTAGGGGGTGGTCTTCTGCGGTGCTTCTTGTCCCCAGTGGATGCTTTGGTTGCCTTCGAGGTGGACGGAGATTCCGTCTTTGTCGCAGTTTCCGGTGCTTCCACTTGGGCCGTACTCTGTGCTGGTGCTTGGTCCGAGCTATCCTTAGACAGCCGGTTATGGCGGCGCACTTTGAACTCATGTTTCTTTTTGAGTGCTTTCTCCCTTGCGGTCAGCGACTCCAGGGTGCGGCCCTCCAGTATTCTGAGAAACCTGAGCGATGCCTTGTACCCTGAGCGCTGTTTGCGGTGAGAGGCATCTTCCTTCTTTCTCTCCGCTGGGGCGGTGGCCGAGATAGACTCACTCACTTGCGGTGGCTCGTCGTCGATAGGCATGCGAGCAAGCGCAAGCGCAAGCGCAAGCTCTTCGTCTGTCATTGACGGGCCTGTGAAAATGAATTTTCCATTTTCAACCTCTGGCTCCATGTCCATCCCATCTTGACGATGAAGCGCACCAAGTGGCCAAGTGGTCCACCTCCATACTGGGTTTGCAGTTGCTTGATGTCGACGCCGTGGGGCCTGCGTTCTCAACCCAATCCGCCGCCGGTACTGGGGATCCGACTCCCTGCACCGTAACTCCTGCTCCTTCAATGACTTTGGTCATTTTGCCTATTGGCTGCGTTGCGTTTTTAACCTATCCGCCAGGTTTGGACTGCTTTTTGCGTCAGTGCTCCGCCTTGACCTTACCGGCATGGGTGGCCCTGCCGGTATCGATTGCTACCGCCGGCATTGCTCATAGGTTCCTTACACCTACTAAGCCCTGCCACCACGACATGGTAGCAGTCCGTGAAAGGGAACAAAATATGCTACCTGGACACGGAAATAATAAGAGACAGCGGAAAACTAAAATTCAAATGGTACTCAAAAACCATAGCGTCAGGAAAACTAATGAATTTTTATTCAAACCAGCCCATAGCACAGAAAATAAACACAGCCAAGAACGTCATAAACAAAGCCTACACTCTAAGCGACGCATCATACAGACCCGAGATCTACATAAAATTAAGAACAATACTAGGGAAAAATAGTTATCCAGACCAGCTGATAGAAAGATTAATAGCAAACGCCACCCAGAGAAAGAGCATTGAACCTGAACAGAGAGAAAAGACTGATAAGACCCAATATATTAGCGTACCTTATGTGGACAAATTAACATGCAAACGTACGCTGGCAAAAATAATGCCAAAACATTCAAACTTAACGTTCGCCTACAAGGCCCACACAAATTCAAGGAGACTGTTTACAAACACAAAGGACAAAATAAGCAGAGAACAACAACAGAATGTGGTCTACGGAATATCGTGTAAGGGAAAAGAAGGAGAGATTTGCGAAAACAAAACAAATATAATAGGACGACATAAAACATTAAAAAAACTCGATGGAGAGAAATTAGTGTTGTTGGACTAGTGAGCCTTTTCACTAGCCTTTGGCTAAAATAGCCAGCAAATATTTGACCACGAAATTTGGCCACCAAATGATTAGACGAGACAAAGGGTTTAAAAATGTTTACTCAAGTTTGTATTGTTCGATTTAGCGATAGTTTGATTTGGTTAAAGCTGCAAACGAATTATTGGACAACGCGCCAGGCAGATCAGACGTGATCCCTGCCGGTTACAATGAGTTACGATTTTCGACTGTGTGCAGCGTCCAAAGTTGCCGGCACAGCTTGCATGCAGACGGCAAGCAGCAAAACAAAGGCGAAAGAAGAGCAAGTAAAGCGACAAATTAGAGCGAGGGTTGCAATTGTCTTTACGTTAATGGCTATTTAAATTTGACTATTATTTTGAGATCTTTGGGGAAGGCGCTTAGCCCCCCCGTTGGAGGACTCGGGCCTTCAACATCCTTCTTGGGCAGCAAACACAGCTTGGCGACAGCTCTTGGTGTAGCACCAGTGGCAGTTCTCAATTCCGCAACCCGGGCAACGCCATCTGCACGATCAGTTTGGTCACCCTAGCCGGTGGCCACTTGAGTGGAGGTAAGTTCTCATTTTTGACGAGAACGACGTCGCCAACATCAATCCCAGGTAGATCAGTTCTCCATTTCGACCTCTGTTGAAGAAGCGTGAGGTACTCTTCCCGCCAGCGCGCCCAGAACGTCTGTTGAAGATGGCAAATCCTCTGCCATCGATTAAGGCGACTGAAGTTCAATCCAGTGATGTCTGGAGCTGCGAGAGAGCTGAGGTTTGCAGTACCCAAAAAATGTGCTGGTGTCAGGACATCAAGGTCATCGGGATGCTCTGTAATTGGAAGTAATGGTCGTGAATTTATGATTCCGGTGATATGACAAACAAGAGTACGCAAATCATCAAAATTTAGCAAGGAACTGGCAGCAGAACGGTAAAAATTATGCTTGGCTGTCTTTACAGCCGCCTCCCAAAGCCCTCCAAAGTACGGAGAGCGAGGTGGAATAAACCGCCAATCAATCTGATCGGCGAAGCAAAACTCCTGGATCGCCTTCAGATGCTTATCCTATAGGAACAGCAGCTTCAAATCTGCCAACTCGTTTTTCGCTCCCACAAAATTAGTTGAGTTGACCGACCTGATCTCTCGAGGACGACCGCGAGTAAAAATGAATCGTTTTAGGGCGCATAGAAAAGAAGCCGTAGATAAGTCCTGCACCAGCTTCAAGTGCACGGCCTTGGTAGAAAAACAAATGAACAGGCAAATGTAGCATTTGATGGGAGGCCTTGTGCGAGGAAAGCTGATGCGCTGAGAGTTGGACAAATTCTCGCAGAAACTAAGCCACGCTGAAGAAAGGGCTGCAAGGCTCTCATCCCAATGGAGCTGCTCCTTCCACAATTGCTGAAGGAATATTTTTGCCTTGGTTATGACAGGCCCAATCAATCTTAGGGGTCATAGAACCGAGCAATTGTTCACAACAAGGATCGCTTTGTTGGCTTCAAGGAAAGCTGGGTGGGTGAAACTGAAAAGAGAAGTTCATCGGATGAAGGATCCCAGGCCAATCCAATAGCCTTTGTGAAATCAGTGCCATCGCCGAACCTTAGTAGTATCTCCTTAACCTTGTCAAGAACCTAGCTCAGCACGGCTGGCACATTTGAACACCACTTTCTGATTTGGAAGTTTCTTTTAGCTAACAGTTCAGATGTTTGTCTCAGAATTTCCTGAACTTCTTTTACAGATTCACCACCAGTCATTAAATCGTCGACGTAGAAACAGTGGCGTATTACCGCAGAGCCAATTGGAAATGATGCTTGCTCCTCTTCAGCCAACTGATGCATAGAGCGAATCGCAAGGAAGGACGCTGGCTTCGTTCCGTAGTTCACGGTGTCCAGTCTGTAGATTTGAATATCCTCTTGTGGAGAATCTCTCCATAAAATGCACGTAGTTATCTGGTTCAGAAACACGAACGCACCGATACATCTTGCAGATGTCACCAGTGAGTGCAACTGAAAACGAACGAAATCTCAGCAAGGTTTCTAGAAGTTTTGGCTGGATAGTGGGTCCTGCGGTGAGAATTTCATTTAGCGAAAAACCTGTCGATGTTACTGCAGAACCATCAAATACGACCCGAAGCCTGGTCGAAGTGCTATCATCCTTTAGAACACAATGGTGTGGCAGAAAATAGAGGCAGCGATTCAGCAACTCTGGAGCCACCAAAGACATGTGGTTTAGTTTCCGATACTCTTTGATGGATGCTGAATATTGCTCCATAAGCTGCGGATGACGTTGTAGCTTACGTTCCAAATTGAGAAAACGCCTATATGCTCAGCATATCCAAATTTCGCTTTACAGGCAACCTTCGCTTAGCTGAACAAGTGTGTTAGGAAAAATTGTAATGAATGTATGTATGAAATGTTATGTTAATGTTTATTTGTGTTTAATGGAAAAAATAAAATGCACGCTCCCTGAGGAAGGCGCAAAATGCACCGAAACGCGTAGGAGGACAGTGCAAAATAAAAGTATTTTTATTTTGTATGAAGCAGGTCGGCCACCAAACCCACAGCAACAACAATCAGAAATGAATTTTGTTAATTTAGCTGTAGATCGATGCATCTACATTCATGATCATGGGGATATTCTGAAAAATATTTATGTTTTTTTGTATGTAGATGATTTGGTAATAGTAACTGAGAGTATTGATACAATGGCTAACTTACCAATGGCAAATCTTACCTAATGAGTAAATTTAGAATGACAGACTTATTAGAAATCAGATATTTCATTGTCATAAAGATAGATAGAACTGATGGCCATTTAAATCTTAGTCAGTCTGCGTATATAAATAATGTCCTAAAGAAATTCAATATGGAAAAATGCCATTCAGTAAGTACACCACTTCCAAGTAAGCTTGATTACGAAGATTTGAATTAAGATGAACAATGTAATACGCCATGTCGAAATCTAATTGGCTGATCGCCCCGACTTGAGTACAGCAATCAGTATTTTGAGCAGATATACCAATAAAAATAATAAAGAACTCTGGCAGTGTCTTAAAAGAGTATTAAGGTATCTAAAGATACTATTGATTTAAAGTTAACTTTCATTAAAAACGCAAAATTTAAGGACACTATTATTGGTTATGTTGACTCTGATTGGGCCGGAAGTAAAACGGATAGAAAAAGGACTACTGGGTATATATTCAGAATGTTTGATTCATGTCTTATATCTTGAAATACGAAAAAACAGAATTTTGTAGCTGCTTCATCTACTGAAGCGGAATATATGGCGCTATTTGAAGCAGTTGGAGAGGCTTTGTGGCTAAAATCACTAGTATAATGTTTGAGTTAAGGAAACATATTAAAATAATGGAGGATAATCAAGGTTGCATTAGTATAGCTAACAATCCCACATGCCACAAAAGATGAAAACACATTGATATTAAGTATCATTTTTCAAGAGAACAAATTGAAAACAAACTAATTATTGTTGAGTATGTTTCCACAGATCACCAGTTGGCCGACATCCTAACGAAGCCGTTGCCTGCAGCAAGATTTTTGAGCCCAAGAGCAGAATTGGGTCTTACAGACTAAAGTTTAAGTAAATCTAATATTGAAAAATAGTATTCAAAGAATTAATATGTTTTTTTATGAAACTACTTAATCTAAAATACTAAATAATAATTTTTTTTTTTGAATTTATCTATTTTATTTCAACATGAAATCTGAAATTAAAATTACATTTAAGTACATTGGTTTAACTTAACTCTGATAAATGCATTTAAAATTCTAATTTTTTTTATGAATTTGAATGATTTTATTAAATTTGTTTTTTTTTTAATTGAATTAACCCATGATCCGATTAAGTGATTTTCCCTGGGTTTTCCTTAATCCTAGAACTGGTTTTTTGATAATTAAAACTATTTCTATACAAAAGTGGATCATCAAAACGCAGATAGCTCTGTACGGTTAAAAAACCATTTTGCTAATTTGGGCCAAGCGATTAACTTTGCAACTTCTTCTTGAATGCGTTGAAGCTCGCTTATGCAACTTGCACCGGTTAGCATATCATCTACATAAAAATGTTGGCGAATGACTTCAACGGCTGCTGGATGCGATAATTCTACCATCTCGATCAGCCTTATTAAACATCGTACTGCAGGCATATTTGCTAGGGAATATTTGTGTAAACGAAAACGAAGCAGTGTAGAATAAAGCTCCTCTTGAATGGTTGGGACACGCATTGAAGGGTCATTCAACGCAATCTGAGTGGATGTACGGCTAGACGCATCAAAAACAACCCGTAATTGGGTAGATGAGCTTTCAGGACGAAGAACACACTGATGCGGAATGTAATAGTGTGGTGTGTCTGGAATACTATTGTCGGTTGGATCACATATCGCCATTGATGCATATTCATTCATAAATTCCAAATACATTTGTCTTAAGTTTTCAACTTTTGACAATTTTTCAATTTGATGGGCCAAGTTTTGTAGAATCAGATTTGAATGGAAAGCGAACCTCAAACGATAATATTTTTGTATTTTCCATAAAATGATCTTCACCATTTTGCTGTTCAGGAGTTCAAACTTTCAATGTTTTCGACAAATCTTCAATCTAAAAAAATGTTGACATTGTCTTATCAATAGATTGCAAACATTCTTCCTGACAATTTAAATTCGAGACTTGTTCTAATATCATTGACGATTTTGAAGTATACTTTCCGGACACGATTCAGTCGAGAACTGTTTTCTGAAGTGTAGGTGATTTAGGGCCGTGTTTTATCTGACCTACTGACAACAGTTTCTACACCAAGCAACATATCATTTTTTTGTGGTTTGTTGAAGAGCGGATCTGTAGATTTTTTGGTCAAAAGCGGTTCAATTAGAATTAGTATGATTAGAATGACTTAACCACTGATGCATTTCTTTTGGCTTTTCAAAGGTTCGTCGGACGTCGAGGAATTCCCCAGAGCGTATTCTGCGATTACGCGAAGAATTTCGTCGGAGCGAATCGCCAAATGGAAGACTTCCGAGCGCAGTGGGACATGAAGGAGGATGCCATACGCACGTTCGCATCCCGAAAAGGAGGCGAGTTTGCGTACATACCTCCCAGAGCTCCTCATCTCGGCGGGTTATGGGAGGGCGGTGTCAAGTGTGCAAAGAGCCTGTTACCACAGACGGTTTGCAACTCTCTCCTGACCGCCGAAGAGCTCAACACTGGCCGTCCTCAATTTCAGGCCAATCGAAGCGCAGCCTGTAGGTACGGGCCAAATTGTTCAAGCAGGAACCCACTGTCACCGTGGGAACACTTGTCGTGGTCGCCGAGGACAACGTGCCGCCGCACAGTGACCGGATTCGCGAATTTGGCGTTGCAAAAATCAATTTTTGATGGTCGATTTTTTTGAGGAGATTAATTTTATTTAATAAAGGGAACCCCAGATAGCCCAAAAAACGTTGGCTTTGTAAATTTTATCAATTAGTTTGGTTGTTACAGTGGTTCAAAGTTGAGCAATTTTTCAAACTGCTGAATTATTAATTTTTTTGGTGACAAATGTCAATTTTGTGAACATATAAAAACCAAACGGTAATACCGATTTGATATTGGTTGATTTTTTTGAAAAGATGCATTCATTTTAACGAAATAAATGCATTAAAAAACTTTATTATTTCAAAGTTGAATGTTCCACATTCAAGTTTAAGGTGGACACTATTTTTTGTTGAGTTTTTTAACTTTGATAGACTTAAAAATATAAATTTCACCCGACTTCAGTTGTTTCGGAGCATAGGTATTATATATTAGTCTATTTATTAATGTATTGTAAAAGTTGCAGCTGCCACTTTAGACGTTATATTGATATTTGCGATTTAATCTACAGGTAAATATTATTTGGGAAGAACAAGTACAAACGAAAAAGAAGAAGATCGTTGCAAGCAAAATTTTAAAGCGTATTTTATGATTTACTGAGATAGGTAACTTTTTTAACCTTTTCTGATTTTGCGCTTTACAACTAGCAAGTGGGTGGATTTTTTACCTACTCACGAGTGACCCTTTCAACAGGTACTAGCTATGTTTGAAGTTTGCTCATTGTCTTTTAATGGTGTTGTGAATTATTACCTAATATTGCGTAACCCTTTCAAAAGCATTTATTTTTTTTCAGACCATGTAGCTGTTGCAATTGCTAGTCCTGTTCGTCTTAAGCGCATTAAGGACAATATCAATACACCGCCAAATGCGCAGCCCACCAAGTACACTCGGGAAGAATCTTTGGCCCTATTTTTGGATGTGGGATTTTCCAAGCAGAAGACGACTCTGATGACATTACAAACTCCAAAACAATGGAAAATAAAGGAAACAGGATATACAACAGAAATTCTTGGCGGAGCTCAGGCTAAAAGTCGACTGCCCAAAGCAGGGCTATGGAAACACAAATGATGGAAATACATCGCGGAGATTCTTCAACGACGATTATGCAACTGCTCAGATAACAGGAATTCATCTGGATGTCATCAAACGGTTTAAGATCATTTTCAATGTCTTAAGCTGCGGCGAAAATGTTGATGCAAGAAAATATGGAAAATATGCCAAGGAGACAAGAGATATTTTACGTGCAAAGTACCCAGAGAAAAAACTTACATACTTAAAACTCTTACTGTTCAAAAATATTGGATCATGGTGAGCAGCTTATACAACAAAAACTTTTATCGATGGGAGAGTTGTCAGAGGAAGCCCAAGAATCCAAAAACAAGGACTACAAAAGGAATACATAGATATGCGAACACGTGCAAAATATCTCGACATCAAGAAAATTCAGACCTTTTCAACATGTTGTCGGCCTCCTCTGATCCTCGTATCTCATCTCTCAGACACATCAGGACACTCGCGAAAATAACCAACGAATATTCCCCAGAAATATTAAGACTATTAAGCACTAATGATATGAATACCCATACTGACAACATTTTACAAGAAAATTAACCACTCCCAAGTTAGAACTAATTTTATATGAAAATACATTTTTTTAGTAAGTACAAATTAACTTGTTATTAATTTTTTTTTTAATTTTTAATATTATTAAAACTTAATTTTGAATAAATCAATTTTAAAAAATTCAAATACTTAGACTGTTTCATACAATTTTTTCAGAGTAATAAATTATTAACTTTGACTTTTTCAACAGCCTATCCCCAGTCCCCCTATTAACCTACAAAGATTAACGTACGCTCATTTTAAAGCTACAGGAATTCTCTATCATCGTGTTCTTGTAATTTTTGAAATATCTCTTTCTGTTCAAAAGTAACGATTTTTGCAACCCCAAATTCGCGATTCCGGCCACTGTGCGCCGCAGCAGTGGGTTGTGGGCGGAGTGGTAGCCACCCACGCCGGCACGTTGTCCTCGGCGACCACGACGACATTTTTTGCCTTGGCATTTACCACTGCTGTAGCAATAATAACCGTGTCCAAAGCTGCTGCATGCATAGTGTAACGAACATTTTAGTCAGCCAGCTTCAGCTCAGGGCAGTCGTGGATTGCTCCAACAAATTTATGAGTATGGAGTTGGAATGGAAATAACAAGACAGTTATGGTTTCGTTTCTTTCCGGTTTATTGGTCTTAAAATCTTAATTGACAATCTGAAGGTTGCTTACACGACTAGAACGCAGCCTACTTGCTTACACGCTAAATTGGTTTAGTTTGCGCCATAAATCTAACACTGCTGGCTTGCCTAGGATGACCACGGATACCGCTGGCACCACGATTTGACCCCGAGTCACACAACTCGTCCTTCGAGTTTTTCCGTCCCCGTCCCCCTTTTAACACCGAAAAACCAAGACCTTCTCTAGACATCCTAGACCTAAAAAACCGTCAGATGCACAATTTTTAAGTTAGAGCCTCGTGGTTTAGTATACATCAAGCTAGACCAGTATAGAATTATACACTTTAGATGAGCACGCTTGTAATTTGATATTTGTACTGAATAGCTCTTGCACCCTGTACCCTGTGCATCTGAAAGGGTACCTATGCGTAGGGTAGGATACATTCTGACCCTCGTCAAGTGCCTATTAATATTAATTGCTTAACCATAAGCATTGACTTGTTTATGTATTTGAATATGCATCTATCGCTACGTGTGATTCGTGTGATCATAGACTTATGTTTAGATTCTAAACAAGGAACAATATCCATCTATTCTGAAAATTACAATCAGATCGGCCAAAAATCGGGTGGATTCATCTTCAAAAATTCAAAAACAAATAAATGAAAACAAATGAACAGGGTATTTTGTGGTCGGAAAACTCGACTGCAGCGCCCTTACTTGTTTGTATTTGAGCCAGTTTGTCTTGTGTAAAGTTAGTAGTCGAGGAGGTTCTCTGATCTGAGCGCACTCCAGAAGGGTGAATATTATTGGAGAATGGTCTGACGACAAGCCTGCAAGGGCTTTTGAATTTACTAGGTTTTGTGGAACTTTTCTTGTTATAGATTTGCTGGCCAGTATGTAGGCCCTCTCGGAGATACATAGTCGAGTTTATCTGATGCGCGCGTTAGTACGCTGTAGAATTGCTTCCCCTTGGGATTAGTCAGTGTGGAGCCCCAGTGGGGATGTTTCGAGTTATAGTCACCCGCAGCGAAGAACCGTTGACCAAGTGTATGAAAGAAATCTAGGAATTGTTTTTCTGCTGTTGTAAATCGTGGGGGACCGTAAACCGCAGACAGAGTGATATTGCCTCTTTTAGATTCTACGCATATCGATGTGCAAGGGCGTAGGCTGGATTGAAAATGGAGGGGGCGGGCAAAACATATCCTTATACTTGAATTAAGTTAGAGGAAGTGGCTTTTATTATTCCTTAAAGTAGACTCTAACTCAACTAAGTCTATCTTTAGTCGTAGCAACCTATTTAATTCGATAAACTTTGTATGGTAAGCCCAGGTATCTAGATAAAAGTTAACCTTCGTGGTTCCTCAGCGAATCTTTGTATAACTTTCTCCACAATACACTTCTCATTTCTTTTCACAGTTTTTCTGTAAACACTGAGCATTCACAGTCCTGTAAACGAAATTTGTGATTTTGAGTTTGTGAATTTATTAATGTAGTAGTAGTAGTAGTGGTAATTTATTAATGTATTTGTATTATTTTTTGTTTACCATTCAAACGGTTTTCCGTCATGGTTGAACGAATCATAGTTTTCACCTTTCTCAATGTGCTGAACGTTCTTTCGATCGAAGATTTAGTACAAGGAAGAGCTAAAGCATTACAAAGTGCTATAATGTTAATTGGAAAAAATTCATCCGCTTCATGTACAATATCGAACAAGTCTAGTTTCTTGAGATCCTCTTTGCACATATTCTTAGATTTCCAGTGATCGTACCACAATTCAGCTTCTCCGCTATAATTTTCTAGGTCGTAAAATCTTGTTAGGTAGGTAGGTAGTTTTTAATCTTGTCGTGGCATTTGCTGGGCAGCTGCAAATGAGATGTTCTAGAGTTTCTGCGACTCCAGGTTCCAAACATTTCCTGCAGGTGTCCTCTGTTGTTATGCCTAGCTTTATCGCATGAGCGGCTGCTAGGCAGTGTCCCGTAGTATGCCAATGAGCAGTCTACAGTCTCTTCTCTGGAGCTGTAGCAGATAGTGCGTAAGTTTTTTGTCTCTTGTCTTGCACATAATTTCAGAGATTCTGCACCCGCTGGTGATTTCCCACCTTACCTCTGCTTCTTTCTCTGCTATCTCTTCCATCTTCATGTTTAGCGTCTGTATGGAGATAGGTATGTTTAGTGTTTCTTCTTGGCCGAGTACGACTTCGGCTTTTGCCAGACTGTCTGCCATCTCGTTTCCATCGATGCCCCGGTGGCTGGGAATCCAGTAGATTTGTACCTTTCTGGAGATGCTGAGGGAATCTAGTGCTTCCCTGCTCGCCAGAACATGTCTGGAGTTGATGGAGTGTCCCTGCATTGCCTTGATTGCCGCTTGGCTGTCCACGTAGATATTTATTTGGTTGTTTGGAGCGTGAACTTCTGCCAACTCCGCTGCCTTCCTTATTGCGAAGACTTCCGCCTGGAATATGGTGCAGTGGTTTAGCAGTTTGTATGAGAGCTTTATTTCTGGCACAGCACTGCTCCGACTCCTACGTCCATCTTTGAGCCGTCTGTAAAGAAGTGCGTTGCTTCTTGGTCCGGTCCTGCACGCCAGTCTTCTGGTCGCAATAGCGCTGATGTGCATATTGAGCTGAGCTTTGGGATAATGTAGTCCGTGCTACTATTGATCTCTCTATCAACTATGCTGTGTCCTTAGCTTTGTAGCGCCATGGTGCCTGTGTGTTCTAATGCTTTGGTTGGAGTGGACCGCAGCGCCCCCGTAATACAGACCAGAGCCTGTCGCTGGGTCTTCTCCATCAGCTTTAGATATGTGGTTTTCTCCATTGCTTGCCACCATACCAGTATACCGTGTAGCAGTATCGGTCGTATTACTGAAGCCAATACATTAGACTTGGTGATAGGCCCCAAGTGCTACTCAGTATCTTCTGGGATGCATATAGTGCGTTGGTTGCCTTCTTCACTCTTTCTTCCACATTCGGCTTCCATGACAGTTTACTTTCAATTACTACTCCAAGGTATTTAACGTTATTCTTTGGCGTTAGTGATATTCCCTTTATCTTTGGTGGAATCCATGGCGGTACCTTGTATATCTTGGTAAAGAGAATGAGGTCCGTCTTCTCCGCATTAATACTAAGTAGGGCTTCTGTGGTCCATTTTAGTATCTCTTTGAGTGTAGAGTCCCTGATTGAGCTGAGAGTCGATGGACATGTTCCCATGATAATTATGCTTATGTCGTCGGCATATGCGGTTATCTTGGGTGCTTTCCTGCGGAATTTTGTTAGCAGTTCGATAACCACAAGGTTCCATAGGAGGGGTGACAGTACTCCGCCTTGAAGCGTGCCGCCGTGTGCCTCCTTCGTCATGGTTGTGGTACCCCACCCTTGTACTCTTCTGCAGCTCAGCAGGTTGTATATCCAAGTCCAAAGCCTTATGTATTGATACAGCTGTTAGGCTGCGCATTATCGCCTCCGTGGAGATGTTGTTGAATACACCAAATATATTAAGGAATGCCCCCAAGGCGTACTCTTTATGGTACATTGCTTTCTCGATGGGGCTACTAGGGAGTGTAGCGCTGTTTCCACCGATTTCCCTTTCGTGTATGCGTATTGGTTGTTCTCCAAGGTCAGGTTCATGCCTTCTCTTATGTGGAGATCAAGTTATTTTTCCATTGTTTTAAGCAGGAATGGAGTGAGGCTAATGGGCCTGTAGTCTTTTGGCTGCACGTGACTGCATTTCCCCGCTTTGGGTAGGAACACAAAACGTGCTGTCCTCCAGGCCACAAGTACATAGCCCCTCCCCAGGCAGACTTCAAAAATGGACTGTAGCCATGGTACGATTACACCTTTGGTCGTTTTTAGCATGGCGGGAATTATGCCATCCACTTCGGGGGACTTGTAGCTCGCGAACGAGTCGATCGCCCATCGGATTTTTCCTGAAGTGAATAAGTTGGTTGGTATCAGGGATGCAAACCACTCGAAAATAAGTACTGGTACGGTTCAGTGGTTCGCACAGTTTCTAAACCGCCGGTTCGGTTCATAACATGGTTTTTGGAGTTAAATGAACCGCGATTTCGGTTCGGTGCAGTGGTTCTCAAAGGCACATTATAAAGTATGATTTCGTAAAGTGGCTATTCGACCATTTGAGAAATTTGATTCCTATAATCCATTCGAATATCTTTCAAATCCTTAGAGCAATCTGCAAACATTATTATGTCGGATTCTTAGAACTCGTCTATCAGTTCCTGGAGGAATGCCCTTATTTATTGGCAGAATAAGATTGAATTAAGGTTAAGAAGTACCACAGAAAATTTAAAATATTGTCTAATGAATAAACAAATTTAGATTGATGACAGGTAATTTAAGAGATCTGCGGGAAATTGTAGAAGTTATATCGATCCTTAAAAGTTATATCGATGCGACAACGCTAAATATGTAGAGGGTCGAACGAAATGTTTGAAAATTATCTTCGGGAAACGATTTAAATTTCCTAATTAATCAAAATCATTGACTAGAGGAAAGCAGTTCCAGTTAAAACTCGTCAGAGAACTGAACCGAACCGAACCGTTTTTATTTGTGGTTTTCGGTTCGGTTCAGAAATTCTGAAAGAAAGCCGGTTCGGTTTGCGGTTCGGTTCACCAGCGGGAATACGCGGTTCGGTTCGGTTCAAAACCGGTTCAGCTCGAACCGGTTTGCATCCCTGATTGGTATGTTAGTTTGTTAAGTGTTGAAGTCCTGAAGCGTATCTGGCTCGGTGGCTATAGTATCGAGGAGAGCGCATGAGCTTCCTTGCTGCTTTGTCCAGTGACCTTCGTCCGTTTTAGTTGACTCTGCATTGGTGGCTGCTTTAAAAGCAGCTTCCTTAGTCTGGCTGCTTCCGAGACCTTCTCTATGCTGGAGCAGAAGGTTCTCCATGAATGTTGCTTTGCCTTCCTTACTTTTTTTTTGAATAAGTGAAGTCTTATCTTATACTCCTCCCAGATGATCACTTCATCCGCTTATTTGGCGAGTTTGAAGCATTCCTGGACGTCCTTCCTCTTCCTTGTGGCGTCCACCAGGGGGGTCTGGTTCTCCTTTTTGTAACTATGAGCTTACACGAGGTTTTGTATGCTTCGATGAGATTGACAGTGAGCGTGTTCACGGACTTCTCAATATCTCCCAACGAGACAATGATCGTTGGCGCCGGCAATATTGATTCTACTGTCTTAAGGTACTTCACTCAGTTGGTGTCAGTGGGTTCTTATAGACGTTTTTAGTTTGGCAGAAGTCGAATTTGATCTTAAGCTGGATGTACTTGTGGTCGGAGAAGGAGGGTTTATCGAGAACTCTCCATTCTTACGCCTGAGTACTGTTCGCTAAGGTCATGGTTAAGTCTTGGGCGTTGGCCGAGGTTGGTCCCATATATGTGGGTACGTCTCCAACGTTTTCTACACTTAGACTGGTTTGTATGATAAAATGGAAGAGAGACTCACTGTTGTGGACTCAGAAAATTTAAATGTGGCGCGCAAGAATGCGAAATATCTCTGCGGCCCTGATCTAGGAATCAGTGCTGGGGACTCTGTTCCAATACATTTGTGCAGCCCTGCCGATAGTAGGTTAAGATCGATAGCACCCGAGTCGTACAGTCTCAATCAAGATGGCGTGGGCTACACACGAATTAATAAACGGCTCGCTCGATTCGCTCACTAAACACTAAACTAAACATTAGTTCCCATAACGTTAAATATCCCTTCACGTCGGGATTTACTATAAACTTATAGACTTAAATAAACGTTACAATAAGTGAATGTACGAGTGTGTTTGTTAATGTGCAAAGGTCTACTCGCCTACTGGAGGCGCAACATTTTTATTTATTCTTGCTCAATATGCACAAATAAATAGTTTACGGCAATAAACTATTGGCTCGATCAGCATACTTGCACACTCTGGAGCGGTGCATCTTTGGCTGATTGAATTGAATTTCATTGAGACTCATAGCATAGCAGCAGTGGCCTTGAATGGCAAGAAAATTGTGAAATTCGAATTCTTGGAATTGACTTTGTGTTTGTGTGTATTCTGGCGAATGCACTAGTTGTCTCGCTCACTCATATTGAAACAAGTGCCCAATCATGAAACTGCGCAGCAGCAAAAAGAAGAAATGCGCGGCAAACTCGTCGGCGTCTACTCCAACACGTTCAAAAGAAGATGATGAAATAGAGATCAATATGAGAGGAGTTGAACAAATTGAAATGGCTGAACCGGATGAAAATCAGACGGAAACCAAACAGGATGGTTTCATGTAGCAAATGATGGCATGGCAACGATCTCAGGAGGACCAACTCTTCCGAACGATGGCTTCCATTCGGAAGTCACAAGAAGAAAACATGGAGTCCATACTGAAGGCACAACAGGAAAACATGGAGTCCATGTATCTATCCATACAGAAACAGATGGCCATCATGAAGAAGGATTTGACTGCAAGCAAGGATGAGACGCAGGCAGCGGCAGATTTAAAATTGGTTTGTCACAAGCATGTTGACTTTGTGGGAGCAGATAAGAGGCTTGATAGTGAAGGCATGGACGCACATGAATATGAACCCAAGCTTCCACGGGGTGGCACCCTATTCAATCGAGAATACAAGGTGGCCCATGATACGACACAGGGTGGCGCCACACACTATAGCGCTTCACAGGGAAGTGCTATTCCGTCTGGATCGTCCATGGTTGGCAGCGTGTCCAATCCGGTGCCCACACAGGGTGGCGCCACACACTATAGCGCTTCACAGGGAAGTGCTATTCCGTCTGGATCGTCCATGGTTGGCAGCGTGTCCAATCCGGTGCCCACACAGGGTGGCGCCAATAGGATCTGCACTCCACAGGGGAGTGCGTCTGGATTCAGAGCCGCAATGGTGGGCGGCGCACACGGCGCCTCACAGAGAAACCTAACAGGAACTAGAGCCCGATTGGCAAATGACTCACATACTACTCTCAGCACCGCACAGGGCGGAACAACTGGCTATGGCGCTTTAACGGACGGAGCAACTGGATTTTACAACTCAAAGGTAGGCTGTACAAATGTTTACAGTGATGTCCGGGAAATTGATGCACCTGATTTTGGTGCCACGGGGTCTCAGAGATTTGACGCATTCGATACAAGTAGAATAGCATTTAACCCAACAATTATTAATCCTACCTCTGAGCCACATGTTTGTATAAATAGATCGCAAGGTTCTGGGCACAAAATTATAGATTTGCCAAATTTTAGTGGGTCGGCAGAAGAGTGGCCAGTTTTCAACTTTATGTATAGGGAAACAACAGCGGCATTTGGTTATTCATATTTGGAAAATTTATTGCGACTACAGAAAAGCCTGAAAGGAACCGCAAGAGATGATGTGGCTTGTATGCTAATAAATCCGGCAAACGTAGAGTACATCATGAAACGTCTTAAGTTGAGATATGGGCAACCAGAACAGCTGGTTAGGAGTCAATTAGAGAAGGTGGCTCAAATAAGTCAGATTTCGGAAAGTAATTTAGAGAGAGTGGTTTCATTTGCAACAAAGGTTGCTAATCTCGCTGTGTTTTTAGAGTCGGCTAATGCATCACAGCACTTACAAAATCCGGTTTTACTAAGCGAACTTGTTAGCAAGCTTCCCATGAGGATGCGTATTGAATGGTCAACATATGCGTCAACAGTTTTTCCATATCCAGACTTAAAACATTTTGCTGATTGGATTGACGATATATCGTTTAACATCGCACGAGCAGCGCGGACGACTGCACCATATCGAGATTCCCCTTCAAATCAGAAGACACTGATGCAGACCACGACGGATGCTACTATAAAAAACTCGTCTACAATATCATGTTATCAGTGTAAAGGAGATCACACATTTGACAAATGTAAAGAGTTTACAAAGGGTAATATGACAGACAGGTGGGAATTGGTCAGAAAATTGAAATTGTGCTTTGGATGTTTGGGACGTGGACACAGTGTAAGTTCATGCAAAAAGAAACGTGATTGCAATATAGAGGGATGTAAGCGATCTCATCACAGAATGCTTCACAAAAAGGCAGAGGCAAAGAATACTAATGTACCCTCAAAGGAGGTGGAAGACAATTCCACATCAACCAGTACGGGTGCAATTGTAAATACAGTAAAGTCAAATACATCAAAGCTGTTGTTCAAGGTCCTGCCAGTGGAAGTAGTCGGACCAAATGGGTCAGTTATCCAGACATTTGCATTTTTGGACGAAGGTTCGTCGGCAACTTTGGTCAATGAGGAATTGGCAAGAAAGCTAGGCGTAAGTGAGACAAAAGAAAAATTGACCTTGAAGTGGATTGGCAGTCACGCAAAAGATGTTACGACGATGAAGTGTAAATTGAGGATTCGATCGAAGGGTCGTATGAATTGGTTGCATTTGCTAGGTAACACAGTTCCTCAGATTGAATTGCCTCTGCAGTCATTGGACATGAGTACTTTAGGTAAACTACACTCTCATATAACCTTACCTCCTATTAAAAGTTATTCTAATGCGGAACCAATGATATTGATAGGGATCGACAATTGTCATTTGGTCAAGACATTAAAAAGTATTGATCTGAACAGTAACCTAGTTGCAGCAAAGACACCACTAGGATGGCTTATATATGGTTCAACACAGACGAATCAACTGAACGCATCGGCTCAATTATCTGTAGTTTTCCATGCGACGGCCGAAAATGACGAGACAGATGATATACATAATATGATGGCTGATTATTTTACAACTGAAAACTTTGGAGTCAAAATTGGTACAAAACCATTGGAGTCGTCTGATGTGTTAAGAGCACGAAATTTATTGGCAGAGACGACAAAAAAGATCGACGACGGATACGAAACAGGACTATTGTGGAAAGAGGATCATGTCCAACTTCCGGAAAGCTATCAAATGGCAATGAAGAGATTGCTTATAATAGAAAGAAAAATATGTGGTACTGATCAGCTGGTTGAATATGACAAAGCGGTACAAGGTTTCGTAAATAATGGATATGCCGTAATGTTGACAAAAGAAGAAGCTGCGCAAACTGGTCCACGCACGTGGTACCTACCACATTTCGGGGTTTACAACATAAACAAACCAAAAAAGATGCGACTCGTTTTTGATGCTGCTTCCACTGTCGATGGAGTTTCATTAAATACAAATTTGTTGAAGGGACCAGACGAAAATCCTCCGATAACACAGATATTATTTCAGTTTAGACAAGGCAGAATTGGTTTGTGCGCAGACATAAAGGAAATGTTCCTTCAAGTTCAAATGAAAAAGGAAGACCAAGATTCATTAAGGTTCTTGTGGCGGTCGGGCGACACGAACCGGGAAATTGATGTCTACAAGATGAAAGTGATGACGTTCGGCGCCACCTGTTCTCCTTGCAGTGCTCAATATGTTAAAAACCTCAATGCACAGAATGCTGTCAAGGAAGCAGTGATTAAGGCAATCGTGTCCAATCACTATGTAGACGACTATGTGGCAAGCTTTGATTCTGAGGAAGAAGCACTTGATATTAGCAGCGAGGTCAAAAAAGTACATAAAATTGCGAAATTTGAATTGAGAGGTTTTGCTTCTAACTCAGCGAACGTGCAAAATCATCTAAATAACATGGAACCGATTGGCGATATACAAGGAACTGTAAATATGGATACCGGAGCCATTGATAAAATCTTAGGGATGTACTGGGACAGCCAAAATGATAACTTTATTTTCGACTTAAAGATGAACCGTGTCGATAAAGATATTGTCAATGGAATGAAGCGTCCAACTAAGAGGCAATTGCTAAGCTTAATTATGTCGGCTTATGACCCCTTTGGCATGTTAGCAGATATCATGATATTTGGAAAAGTCTTGGTGCAAGAAGTCTGGCGGTCTGGCATCTTATGGAACGATCTGTTACCAGACAAATTGTATGAAAGATTCAAGCACTGGCTACGCCAATTGAACAGGGTAAAGGAATTTAAACTTCATCGCTGTTATTCCTTGAATTTCTTGTCACAGAAAGTGAATATCGAGCTTCACATATTTGTTGATGCAAGCGAACAGGCGTTTGCAGCCGTGGGGTATTGGCGCATTATCTATAATGGTCAAGTAAACGTGGTTTTCGTGGCTGGCAAAACCAAATGCGCGCCTCTCAAGATGTTGTCTATACCAAGGTTGGAACTGCAAGCGGCAGTTCTAGGCACCCGTCTAAGAAATTCAATATTGAATTGTCACAGTATAAATTTATGCCGATCAATACTATGGTCTGATTCACAAACTGTAATTTCATGGATTCAGTCCGACTTACGACAATATAAGCAATTTGTGGCCTTTAGAATCAGTGAAATTCTCGAATCAACCAATGAGAACAACTGGCGATGGATACCTACTCAACTGAATATAGCTGACAAGGCTACCAAAACAAATAAATCCGCTGATTATGAACCTAATAATATCTGGACTAGCGGTCCAAGGTTCCTTTTAGAGGGAGAATCAAATTGGCCAAATCCTGATATAATTCTTAGACCCGACGACGCAGGTGAACAAAGAAAATTAGTTTTGACTATATCAACTCAGCCAGTAATTAATATTTCTCGATTTTCAAGCTACATTCGCTTAAAACGATGTATGGCATGGATATTGAGATATATAAATCGGATACTTAAGACAAACGAAATTGGCGAGCTGTCATCTCAGGAACTTCAAAAGGCAGAAATAGTGCTGTGCAGACTGGCTCAGTATGAAGTGTTCACAGAAGAAATCAAAATGCTAGAGCAAGGTGAAGCTGTCTTCAAAAGCAGTTCGATTTATTCCCTCTCACCGGAGCTGAATAAAGATGGAGTGCTTGTGGTACATGGAAGGCTAGATTATGCGATAACATTACCAGAAAGAGCCCGTCAACCCATAATCCTGCCAAGAAAACATGCCTTGACCGAATTAATTGTTCAACATTTTCATGTTAAATACCACCATCAGAATAGTGAGCTGATAATAAACGAGATACGTCAACATTTTTGGGTAATCAACTTGCGCAACATTGTAAAACATGCAAAGTTTAATTGCCAATTTTGTAAAAATCAAAATGTAAGACCGACACCGACACTGATGGGCCAATTACCCCCGGATCGTGTCACTCCGTATCATAGACCATTTACATTTACTGGACTCGATTATTTTGGCCCTGTAATGGTATCGATAGGGCGACGTCGAGAGAAACGATGGGTGGCTCTCTTCACATGTTTGACGGTAAGAGCTATACACTTGGAATTAGCTGAAGATCTATCAACAGATGCATGTATTGTTGTTATCCGGAATTTCGTAAACAGAAGAGGCATTCCTCAGGTCATCCGATCTGACATGGGTACAAACTTTGTTGGAGTAGACAATATAATGAGAAAGGTTGACGACCTTTTCGATTGGGATTATATTAAGTCTGAGCTGGCCATGAAAACCATAAATTGGGAGTTTAATTGTCCGGGGAATCCTAGTTCTGGCGGCTGCTGTGAACGGCTTGTTCAGTCCACAAAGCGTGTCCTAAAAGTGACATTAAAAGAGCAAGCTCCAAAGGTTGAAACATTAAGAAGCCTTCTGATAGAGGCCGAAAACATTATCAACAGTAGACCCCTTACATACGTCCCTGTTACCATTGATGATCCTGCACCATTGACACCAAATCATTTCTTGTTGGGCGAAATGAATTCAACCCAAACACCTGGCGATCCAAACAACTTTTGTCACCGCAAGCAGTATCGCGTCGCACAACAACTGAAGGATCAATTCTGGCGACGCTGGATTAGGGAATATCTGCCAACTTTAACCAGGCGTACAAAATGGCTCGTACCAACCAAGCCAATTAAAATCGGAGACGTAGTCCTTATATGTGATGAAAATCAAGCAAGAGGCAGTTGGAAAAAGGGCGTGGTTATCCGCACTATGCAGGCTAATGATGGAAAGATTAGGATAGTGGAGGTTAAAACATCATCTGGGATTCTGAAGCGACCCGTTTCCAAGTTAGCTGTTCTTGATGTAGTTGGTAAAACTCAATAGTCGTTTTACGGTGGGCGGGATGTTGTGGACTCAGAAAATTTAAATGTGGCGCGCAAGAATGCAAAATATCTCTGCGGCCCTGATCTCGGAATCAGTGCTGGGGACTCTGTTCCAATACATTTGTGCAGCCCTGCCGATAGTAGGTTAAGATCGATAGCACCCGAGTCGTACAGTCTCAATCAAGATGGCGTGGGCTACACACGAATTAATAAACGGCTCGCTCGATTCGCTCACTAAACACTAAACTAAACATTAGTTCCCATAACGTTAAATATCCCTTCACGTCGGGATTTACTATAAACTTATAGACTTAAATAAACGTTACAATAAGTGAATGTACGAGTGTGTTTGTTAATGTGCAAAGGTCTACTCGCCTACTGGAGGCGCAACACTCACCTCTGTCGTTGATGTCCGAGCTGCCCCACACAGTGTGGTTTGCGATGGCATCCGTTCCGATGACGAGGGTGTAATAATATTAGGTATTTTAAGCTTATCATTTGTGTAATAAGATACGGTAATTTAAGCCTAGCATGTGAGAGTCACACTAGCATATGGCCCAGCAAACCATGCGGTGTGGAAAATTCTTGAATAAAAATTGTAACCTTAATTAAGCGTACAACAAGTCTTTTGCATGGTGTCAGAAGTAAAAGCATAAAATGGGTGATACACGAAAAGAGCTACGAGAATTGGATTGCTTAAATTTGTCGGCCGACTGGAAAAGCTGGAAGTATGACTTTCTAGCATACATGATTGCAAATAATAAGAACGGCCAAGAAGAGACTACAAAAATTGCCACCTTTCTATGGCTGATTGGAACGAGCGGTGCCAATATATACAATACATTGTATCCGAATGATGGGTCACAGCCTGCTTTACTAGGAACGAGCATGGGTCAACGTGTGGTTACCGCGGCCACGGCTACAACACCTGCGGTGATGGGGACATATGTGCAGTCGCAGCGAACATTGAAGGATGTCTTGGAAAAGTTTGATCAGCACTGCTTGTCACAAAAGAATGTGGCTATGGAATCTTTCAAGTTCAACAGCATGATACAAAAGGAAAATCAAACCTTCAATGAATTCTTGACAGAGCTGCGTATGCAACTGGAGCGTTGTGAATTAACATGTGCATGGTCTTCCGGATGAGGACAGAATGCTGCGGGATCGCATTATTACGGGAGTATTCGACAGAAAACATCAGTTAAAACTGCTGGACGGACGAGATGAAGCGTTGACAAGGGTGATTGATGTATGCAAAATATTTGAGTCGGCAAATGTCAAAAAGGAAATTCTGGATTTCAAATAACATGTGGATGCTACTGTTGCTGTACTGGGTCTAGGGCACTCGAAGGTGGCTAACACCAAAAACACACGACGTTTTTGCTTTAACTGTGGAGATGATTGGATCCAGCAGCATAAGGAAACCTGTCCGGCTAGAGGTTATGTATGCACATGTGGGGTAAAGGGTCATTTCCAAAAAATGTGTCGTCGTCGGAACAAACGGAGTCCAAGTCAGATTGGAAACGAAAGGTGGAGTGCCTGTCATGCTCTATGTCAACAGGTAAAGCAAACAAAACTAATATTTCTAATATTTCTAATATTTCTTACAAGAAATATTTTTATTTTTAGAATAATTTCAATTGGAAAAGGTGAACCCTGGATTAAGGAGTATAAAATCGGAAATAAGACAGTTAAGTTTAAATTGATACTGGCTCTGATGTGAACTGCATTCCCCTGAAAATTATTAAGAGTCTGAACATTAAATTAAGTAATGAAACAAATGAATTTGAAGTATACGACTATAGTAATAATAGAGTAAAAATGCATGGAATTATTAAGCTAGATTTGATTGATATGACAAGGAAATAGTACAGAAAGGCTAGTTTTATTGTTGATGATGACCGTGACCCAATACTTGGACGTAGTACGTGTTCTGACTTTGGTTTGATTAGAAGAGGGATATTGATTTTATTAAAGTTATACAAAGTGAAAATGAATTTCTAAAAATGAATTTGGATGTATTTAGTGGAATTGGGAAGCTGCCTACCAAAGTGTCCATTCACTTGCAAGCAGATGCAAGGCCAGTAGTACATTATAAGAAAAGATTTCCGCAAAGTGTAAATTCAAAACTAAAATCAAAACAAGATGCATTGATACATGATGGAATCTGGACTGTGCAAGTGGATTCTGGCAATTGGAACTTGATATACTACGTGTATGCTTAAATAAAAAATCATGATTTTTGAGCCTCAAAGTATGTTGTATTTATATATAATATATTTTATTTATTTTATATTTTCTTTAAACCTCATTTGTTTATTACACCTAACACTTGTCAGACAATCTCAGTGAATGAAGAGTGTGGACTAGGTTTGACACTGCAAATCAATTATCTCATTCTAATGGATAATTGTTAACGAGAATATAGTTGGCATACTTCAAAGCGTACAAAATCATGATATTTTGCAAGCATAAACGTAGTAATAGAGAGAGTTCAGATCTGACGACATTCATGACACCTTTTGGGCGGTATAGGTTCAATCGACTTCCATTTGGATTAAACTGTGCACCCGAAATTTTTCAAAGAACTATGGTCATAGGGCATAGCTGCTCAAAATATGGAGGAACATGACAAAATACTGTCGAAAGTACTTGAACGTGCTCGCTTGTATAATGTGAAGTTTAATCCAAAGAAAATCCAGTTTACAAAAGCAGAAGTAAATTTTATGGGTCATAAAATTTCAGGTTCTGTCATTAAACCTCTTGTTAAATATAATATAAGGAAGCTATCTTAAACATGGGAAAACCTTCAGACAAAAAGGGCGTGCTCCGATTGCTAATTACGTAGCTAAATTCATTCCAAATTTTATCAAAGGGATGTTCCATTTACTTGGGAAGATAAACATGACAAAGAATGAAAAGTGGGCAAAAGTGGGCCCAGATAGAGAAGGAGCTGCTAGCAGTAGTGTTTGCGTGTCAGCGTTTCCATTATTTCACTGTTGAAAGTGATCACAAACCATTAGAGGCGCTTATAAAACGGGATATAGATGAACTCACGCCAAGATTGCAAAAGAATGTTCATGACATTTTTGAAGTATTCCCAGATGAAACTAGTGTATATGCCTGGAAAAAATATGCTAGTGGCAGATTGCCTCTCCCGAGCACAGTTGCCTGAGGTAACGGAATTGAAAGGAACAAAGGGCATCATTCATGCCATTACCAAATCAGTATGTGTAAATGAATGAAACTATGAGTTTTATCAAGATGTTATAAGGGATGATGAAGAGTATGCACTCATCTGCAAATATGTTTCGAATGGCGGGCCAGGATATCATCACTTAAATGACATAAGCAATCATTTTTATAATTTTAAGAATAAAATGCATTTTGAAAATGGCTTGCTTTTTATAAACCATCGCCTGGTAATTCCAACGAAGCTTCAGGGAATAATGTCTAACTGGCTTCATGAGTCACATTTGGGAATTGAAAAAACTTTAGCTAGGGCAAGAACATTGTACTATTGGCCAGGAATGGGTAAACAAACAAAAGAATTGATTGCATCATGTGTCATTTGTGAAAAATTTAAGAGCAATAATCAAAAAGAACCATTGCAGCAGGATCAAAATCCAATCCATTGGGGGATCGTGGTCCAACACTGGAGGCTCGGAGGCATTGATTCCGTGGTGCCTGGAAAGGATGGTCATGTTCGAGTGGCTCACGTTCGAACCACTAGTGGAGTCTGCTGCCGACCGGTACATAAGCTGGCGTTGCTTCCTACAGCTGCTACCACACCAGATGCTGCGTTTTGTTGAAAGCAGATTCTTTCAAGGCGGCCGCGATGTTCAGTCAACCATATTGCCCTTAGGGTGTCCCTTTAAATCTAAGTACATTATATCACAATGAGCAAACATGTTAATGGAAATATGTAATAATTGCTCTTTTATGTTAGTCTGATCGTTGCACTCTCTCTTTGCAACAACCAATGTTAGCTACTCATTAAATTCTTGAGTCTGTCTTGAAGTAATGTGAACGAAGACCGGACGTGCGTTTTGTTTATCGGCAATTTGAGAACTATTTGATTGAATAGTTAAACACCGCCCAAACCTGAAGTTTTATGCATTCACAAAAAACTCTTTGTGATACAACAGATGTCATTAATTTTTTCCGAGATTCAATTACCAGGAGAAAGTATGTTCCAAACATTCCTTTTTTTGCGAATCGCGATGGTCGGACAGTACAAAAGCATTATAACTTTTAAGAATCACTTCAAAATGATCGTCGAAGGACTGGAAAAACTCTCTTTAGAGGGAAACTCCAGTACCAGATCATGTGTTTGTCAGTTCTATTCTGCCGTTACTCGGCCAACTTTCATCATATGTCTCGTCATTACAACCAAATATTCTGCGTACCTTGAGTCAGTGGTTAATGTCCCACAATCACAGTGATTGGACCTCCTCAGGTACAGGGTTGCCCATATTCGACGGACCCATGTTTTTTTTTAAAAAATCAAAGAAAAAAAGAAAAATTTGGCGGTTGGCAATCTTAATCATTTAATTTGTTCCAAGTAGATTTGTTTACATCAATTTTTGAATATGATATCTCTCAAATGGCCGCCTCTGGCGTTGATGGCGTATTGTGCCCTTTTTGCAGCATTTTCCATAGTTTTCGCCAACATTTCGGCCGGATTAGCGGCTATTTCTTCACGAATGTTGTCCTTGAGCTCTTCTACGGTCCTTGGCTTGTTAACGTAAACCTTTGACTTCAAATATCCCCACAAGAAGAAGTCAGGCGGCGTCAAATCGGGCGAACGCGGTTGCCAGTCCAAATCATCACTTTTCGACATCAAACGGCCCGGAAACAATTTCTTCAGAAAATCGATTGTTATGCGACTGGAGCGCCGTCTTGTTGAAACCAGAGCTGCCTCATACGCTTTCGACGAATAATTGGCATCACAAAATTGGTCATCATGTCGCGATAACGCTCCTGGTTGATGGTAACAGCATGGCCATTTTCATTTTGGAAGAAAAACGGCCCAATGACCGTTTTCGCACTAACGCCGCACCAAACTGTGACTTTTTCGTCATGAAGAGGCACTTCTTGAATCTCCTGAGGATTTTCAGTGGCGTAAATACGGCAATTTTGCTTATTTACGGTCCCATTCAATGTGAAATGGGTTTCATCGGAAGCACGTTGAGTTTTCACAATTGACTTGTTCTGTTGAATGTAAATTTCAACTATTTCAGAGCGCTCGTGTGGCGTGTATTGTTCCATGGTAAAAATCTGCTTGGACTGACGCTTCAAACGCGGTATGTCATTAAGCGATCTGACATCTCTGTCAAAAGTTATGGCGTTGCCAGATGGGTCCGTCGAATATGGACAACCCTGTACACGAGCCACGTAAAGAAAATAATTCAAATGGTAAAAGGTCATCGAAAAAATGTAGATTCTGTGGAGAAATCGGAGCTGAGCTCCCAGCATCTAGAACTGTGAAAATTCAAATCAATCGCTCAAATCATCCTTCGTCGAATATGGCTGATTTTTGGAAGAGATCACTGTTGATTCCATACTTGGACTCGTTACTTACTTCACTCGAAAAACCCTCTAACTGAACCCTCACGAGGGTGTTGGCGGGGCAATGAACCCTGTATGTACCTCGGACTAAAGCGGGTAATACCTAGTGTCTCTTGCTCGTCTTACACCTAGGAAATGCAGTGTCCAGCTATGGTGATGGCCAACACCACCACAACAGAACAATGTTGGGTAGAGTTGAGCCAAAGCCGTGGTTAGAGCCTGGCAGCAGGCATAAAATACTACGGGGTGGTTCCCACGAATAAAAATTAATTACTATGGGTACATTAGCAATGGAAAACACAAAGAACCCAACTCGAGCTGGGATATCAGCCCAAGCGTCAGTGGAAGGCGTGACTGCTACCACTGGCGGGCACGGTGGGGAGAGATCCCCACTTCGTATCGGCAGCGGTCACACCTCTGTCGTGGTTGGAGCAGGCCAGGACAGGTGAACGGCTACTGCCGATACGACAAGGACCAAAGTGTGGCGCGGTAATTATTGATCAGCATTAACAGCCGAGTCGATATAGCCATGTCCGTCTGTCCGTCTGTCCATCTGTCCATCTGTCCGTCTGTCAGTCTGTCCGTCTGTCAGTCCGTATGAACGCACAGATCTCAGAGATGGTAAGAGATAGGGGTTTGACATGTATGGGACATATGCTTCTTAAGTCTGCAGGCAGATTAAATTTATTTTCAATTTTGGCCGCGCCCCCTTCCGCCCCCGCAATTTAGAAAAAAAGTCATATCTCCCACGGTTTTTAAGATAGATGAGTCGTTCCTTCTGGACATATTTAGTAATTAAGATAACTTATTGATGCTCAAAAGGAATGGTGAAGATCGGATGAACCGTTGTCGAGATATGATCAAAACACTGTTCGCTGCTGCAGCGCAGTAGCAGCGCTGCTTTCAGCTGCATCAAAATTTATGCTGAGCGTATAATTTCGTTGTTACAGAGTATGTTAGAGTCGGGCTTGATCGAATTTCTTTCTTGTTTATCAAAAGTACTTGAAAATCTCATGGCAAAACAACTATGTAAATACTTTTACGCTCTCCGCAGCAACTATTTAACGAGAATCAATCAGGATTTAGGAAAGGTAGAAGCTGTACGACGGCTATTATAAACATTGCGGAAGATATTCGCTCTGAGATTGACAAAGGCAATTTATCATTTCTGACTCTCTTAGACTATAGTAAAGCATTTGACACGGTTAACCACGAAATTTTATGTACAAAACTTAAACATATGTATATGTTTTCGAACACAGCTGTGAAATTTTTAAAGTCAAATCTCGCAGACCGGTGACAATCGGTAGTCACACGTAAAGAATCCTCATCCTTTTTGATCGGTTCTTGGACCTCTCCTATTCTCAATATATGTCAATGACCTACCCAGTGTACTGTCAAAATGTAATGTTCATATGTATGCCGACGATGTGCAGTTATATGTTAGTAGACCCTTGTGAATGTATCCAAGTATGTAATAGTGAATTAGCTAAAATTAGTGATTGGGCAGAAAGGAATGGTCTGGGACGAAACCCAGGCAACAAGAATGTAAGGGCTGACAACTTGCCACGGTTAACAATTAATAGTACACCAATAGAATGCGTCGAGCGAGCCAGCAATTTGGGGCTTACATTTAATTCAACCCTTACATGGAAAGACCATATTGTTAGAGTAACAGGCAAGATGTACGGGATCCTCAGAAACCAATATCTAATGAAAATCTTTCTCCCGCTTAGAGTTCGGTTGCTCATTGCCAAGACCTTGCTGACTTCTGTCCTTTTTATACCCGTTACTCGTAGAGTAAAAAGGGTATACTAAAGTCGTGCAAATGTATGTAACAGGCAGAAGGAAGCATCTCCGATATCATAAAGTATATATATTCTTTATCAGGATCAATAGCCGAGTCGAAATAGCCATGTCCGTCTCTCCGTCCGTCCGTCCGTCTACGGACACCAAGACCTGAACACCTAGATCTCGGAGACTAGAAGAGCTAGAGCAACCAAATTTTAGATGTAAGCTAGTATTGTCTGTAGGCAGATCAAGTTTTTTTCAAATTTTGGCCACGCCCCCTCCCGCCCCCGCAATAAAAAATGTTGAATATCTCCTGCAATTTGTAAGCTATCGAGCTCAGATTTTGCAGTGTAGAGCATGTGGCCAATATGTACAATTTTCATAATGATCGGATAATAAATGGCAGAGTTAAAAAACGTTGCATACTTATCTGAGCCGCAACACTAATTGCCTTGAGTAACGGGTATTTCGAAGTCGGGCAGGGCCGACTTTAACTTACGCTCTCGTTTATATAGTTGAAGTCTTTAATAACTGCGACTCAGAAAGTCATAGAAAGCTTCAAGTAGCATCCGATATCCGATGTGTCAATAAATATATTTAACTTACCCCTGCAGTCTTGCACGTTATATATACAACAGGAAGCGGACGGCCAGAATATCCGATGTGTCAATAAATATATTTAACTTACCCCTGCAGTCTTGGATGGACTTAAGAAGTCTAGATTCTTTACATAAAATAGTTTGGACGAATGAACCTATATACCTGTTCCAGAAACTCAATTTTAGTGTGTCAAGAAGAACAAATAATATTGTATGTCAAATCAGACTTTCACTGTCAGAAAAACATTTATTCATATATGTATGCTGTTCGCTGTTGGAACCGACTACCGCATGACATTAAGACTATAAGAAAAGCCACCCAATTTAGGATTAAATTACAGTCACACCTAGGAACCACAAACAATTGAAACTAAATAAATAAATAAATAAATTATTTCTTGCTAACTATTAATGTTAATTATATACTATATGTCTAACTACGTTGCTATATATGTATGAATGTTTAAACTTAAGATAGTATTCAAGAGGGGATTATAAATGCTTCATTACTAAATTTATTAGCTTTTGTGACTAGCGCTTTAAATTATAAGTATGATGTACTTGTAGCGTTATAATGTCCAGTCATTAAAGAAAGAAAGAAAGAATAATTATAGTTTACATAATTAAGGGTCTATTTGCTGGTCGTTTTTTTGTTTTTGTCTTTCTAAATATTTTAGTTTTTTTTAGACCTAATAGAACAGACCTTTCGTATCAATTTTGATTTAGTTTTTCCTCTTCCATTGTCCTCGTTTTGCCTGCATCTCAAATGGGTAAGGAGTCGAAAGCGTCCGATAATACGGCTAATGTCGTAAATATGCAGGTTGTCGACCATACGGGCCACATAGAAGATCTAACGTTTTGGATAGTGGAGTTAGTCATTATCAGCCATGCTCCCATTTTCGCTTTCGCAAAAACTTTGTGATTTGATCACCAATTCGAAAAAGTTGGTGCTCTGACATTCGGAAATCGCAAAGTTTTGCCGTTTTAAAACCGGCGACATCTGAGTCCGTAAAATGAAAAGTAAATGCAAAACATAGGTTGATGCACAAACCGACAGCCCACGGAACTATTTGTATTCAGTTCTTTAACCTTTTTAGATTTGTCTTACGGACTCTCCCACTCAATTCGCACTAAGGCAATATTTTAATCAATTATTTAATAGAGAAACACAAAATTGAGCGAGATGGAAAACTGCTCACAATAACAACAATTTGCGATTTGGCTATGGTATAGATCGATATATGACTATCGATAGCATGAATAGTGGCGCTCATCAGCTGTTTTTGTTATGTGAAATGACACAAAACAAGTTGGGAATGGAACGTTATCGATAACAAAAACGGGCGAGTTTTAGAGCGCTCTAAATTGAAATCGTACGAATTTGATGAAATCGCAATTCGCAAAAATAAGTGAAAATCGGAGCATGGCTGTATAACAGCAATTCAATTGGCCTTAAAGTTGTATCTTCTTAATAAACACTTCTTAAAACAGAGGTACATTAACACTGCCGATCTGGAACGGGCGTTCACTATTTCCAGTGCCTCGGCTAGTTCGTAAGTTTTTTCATTTAGCTTAATTAGAAAAAACACAGGAGTTATAAGCTGATGAGAGCACCCCTCATTTTTTTTGTACCTTTTTTTTTATCTTTGCTGAACGTGCCCCTTATATGGTTGACCACTAATAAATTAAATTGCAATGCAACAGAGTTTTTGTTCAGTTCTTTTTTTTGTTTTGACTCCTTCCTACCAATTGGAGTTCCCTAGGACATCCTTCCGGTGTTATAGGCTACTATTGGGCCTTACTTTTATGTCTTTAATATTAGGTTTAATTTTCTTTAAGTTTTAACTTCCTTTTTGCTGAGAGGTTTTCCTCTTTTTTTATGTATAATTATTCTTTCTTATCGGAATTTTCCTATGCTTAGTTTTTTTTCATTTGATCTTTGGAAGTTCAGAGCGTGTCCTCATTTGGAGGTGACGTAAGTTTCAACTCGGGTTTGAGATGTGCATTCGGTTCCCATCTGGAACTGATGTATCTCTGGAATTTTACATTTTTAATAAAATCTTTGATGGAATGTGATCAATAAATTACTATGTGTGCTTAATGAACTAGTTTAGGGATGTTAGTATGGGAAGGTAAATAAAAGCCCGGACACTACTAGTAATGTGACGGACGGTATTAGGGGATCACACCGCCGGCCCTGGTGTGATCCAACGGCTCTGCGATAGCATTGATGGAGAGGGAACAGGCACCATCTGCCGACCCCGTTTGGGATCAACCTGTTGACCAGATTGTGGCAGATAGGACAGTACGGACAGACGGACGAACCTTTGTTTTTTTCGGGTCATAGCAACTTTTTATCGTCCAGCGACGGTCGCGATTGTCCTTGGCGCGGACGTTTACGGCGATGTGATCCGGAATGGAATTAGCAGTAGCACATAGCACTGTATTTTGTTGGATACTGTCCGGCACCTGCCGTTTCTAAAATCAAGCATTATTTTATGTAGATTTAAGATAGACTGAAGTCCGACCTGAAGTTCCTAATATATTATACCTTAGTTCGCAATTATATTGCAAGGGCGCACGTTGGGGCGACTAGAGCAAATGTCGCGCAAAGATTAATTTTTTTTTTTGATATTGAAGAAAGTTTAAATGTAACTTTAAAGATGATAAAATAATGCATAATAATCCGAAAGTAAAATATTCTAGGACATTTGGTTCTCCCAATGTTAAAGTTCACCTTTCGAACTCGATTTTAGGGAATAAACAGAATAGGTCATATAATATCTGTTTGCAATTGTTTTACATGAATATGAATCATTTCTGCTTATATGTTGCAATTGAAAGTATAAGTTTTGACTTTTCTTAGTTCAGGATCATAAAGTTTTCATAGTAAATTATTTTATATTGATTTTAATGTTTAAAAAAAGGTCCCACAAACCAAATTTTTTTGGTTGTTGTTAGACCGTTTTTGAATTTTAAAAACAGTTTAAACAATAAACTTTACGTCAAAAATAAAGAATAGGCGTGCGATTTTTTTCCTCTTCTGAGAAAATTAAATTTTAGTAAGTGATAAAGTCATTTCCAAAATTCAAATATTGCCAGCCCTGGAATATTTCCGCTCATTTACAACACGCTGATTGAAGGCTCTGATTATTTGGAAATTAGCGATAAGGAATTAAAAAAATTATTAAAAAAATAGAAATTGGGTTTTGTTTTTTTTTTTATAATCTAAAAAATCTAAAAAGTTTTGAAAATTTGGCCGGATTGTTCCTTAGGATAATATAAGATTTTCTTTTTCGATTGTAAACAAAATTGTTTAAGATAAGAATTTTACCAAAGAATCGTCTTGGCTAGTTTTTAACTTACAATGTTTCGAAAAAAAATGTTTTTTGCAGAAACTGGTAAGAAAATTCTTTTTTTAATTCTAAAATATTTAGAATCTAAATATTTGTAGTTTTTAAGTTTTTTTTTGTAATACTTGAATACTCTTAAAAAGATTGCATCTTGCTACAGGACTCCGCTGAATTATGGCGCGATTTTGGCTTTTTCGCCGCACTGTGGGGCGGCGTTATGATCAGTTTCGATTCTTTCCCAGCGTTTCAAACTCATTGTAGTGATTTAAGCTTAGAATTAGTTTTATAGCAATAAGTTGTATCGAAATGAAAGTAATCGAAATATATACAGCAATGCTCCCATTTTCGCTTTCGCAAAAACTTTGCGATATGATCACCAAATCGTAAAAGTTGGTGCTCCGACATTAGGAAATCGCAAAGTTTTGCCGTTTTTAAACCGGCGACATCTGAGTCCGTAAAATGAAAAGTAAATGCAAAATATAGGTTGATGCACAAACAGACAGCCCGCGGAACTATTTTAATTCAGTTCTCTTAGCTTTTTAGATTTGTCTTACGGACTCTCCCACTCAATTCGCACTAAGACAATATTTTAAAAAATTATTTAAGCAGCTGACACCAAAATAGGGTTGGTCGTTGCTGATAAAAGGCAGTTGGACCTCACCGAGGATACGTTGCCCATGTCTGAAAATGGACAATTACATTTGGGTTCACAGGATGTTGTTATAGAACCAAAGCCGAAGAAAGCTCGCACTATGGTTGCACCACAGAATTTGGATGATCTTTGTGCCACAAAGGCAGAGACCTTAAAATTGATTTCCGACAACCTTCTAACTATGAAGACCCAGCAGAAACAACACTTCCGAAATATAGAGGATATCGAACGAGAAAAATTGGAGGTGTTAAAGTCCTTTTCGAAAAAAGGTCCAATCGCAGAAGATAAATAGGGTTATTTTCAAAAAATATCTGCAGTCTTAAGTGAAATGTCAAAGTGGATGCTGGCTGGCTCAAAGTCGGGTTAATTATAATTCGATAATCAACAGAAATCAACAAAGATCTTGTACATATGGACAGTAGAGGTTACTCAGACAGAACTGTTTCAACTAATTCAAAAGCCACGCCGGAGCATGACTGATAGTCATATGATCAACTCAAAGCACCACATTAATTTTTAGGCGAGTAAACGTTGTCCAGTTCACGTCCACTTAGCCCAGCACATTTAATATTATATAATATGCATACAATTGTCGCACAACCAGCAGGTAACAAACTAAAACTGTTCCGACTCACTTGTATTCTTAAATGTGCAGCACTTTTTGCAGGGGCTCAAAACTAACAAGAAAGCGGACCAAAGTGCGTATCAAGAAATCACAAAAACAAAAACTCGCACAGAGTGCAGTTAGATAGCAAGCGTTCTAAATTTTGAGAGCAGACAACAACAAAGCTAAGTCAGAGTTAAGCACAAAACAAGAAAGAAAGTGGGTCCAGCACGACCTTAAAATAATCTGTACCAACGAAATTATAGGCTCAGCATAAATATTCATGCTGCAGTAGCAGCTGAAAGCAGTAGCGAACAGTCTTTTAATCATAACTCATAAACCGTTCATCCGATCTTCACCATAAAAAAAAAAAAAAATACAGCAAGCAAAACAAAAACCCCAACAAAACACACAGCACAAACGCCGCAATATTAAAATTTAATAAATTAACAATGTGAAGATGCACAACTAAAACGTGATGCACAAACTGATAGCGGGCAAAACTAATTAATTTATTTAAGTTTAATTTGCAAAATAATAGGCACGTTTAACGACACCAATAATGATTTAATGCGGTCACAAAAAAAAACACGTCAATCACTCGTAACAGTGTCAGTGTCTCTTTAAGCAAAATAAAGAATCCCGTTATTCGAAGTTTAAAATGTATTTGTTTATTTAAGGGAAAAAATTTGTATTAAAAATTGGAGATTTAAATTTGTGCGATTATTTCACGGTCCTGGGAGATGTTTTGATCGAAGTGTTGATGAAGTGGTAGTCCACTTTAAGTGGCACACAAACATGTCGATTTAGAAACAAAATTTATATTTTCGGTATACCTTGGAAACTGAGGGTGATATGAAGCTGATAACAGATTCGGAATCAGGGCAGCCCAAACACTATGGCTATGTGGATAGCTTTTATGTTAACGTTTTCGTGTTAAACTTGTTTATTCTAGATCTTTTTCAATCTTCCTCAAAGCCACCAAGGTTGGAAAGGGCCACAAGCACCAAAATGCCGTAGTAAGAAAACTTGGCCCTAAAGGAAATAAGAACCGATTTTTGGGTGCAGAAGATTTATACCTCCGAGTAACAGTGGAATTGGAATTGTACAGCAAGATCAGTGCTGGTCATTTCGTTCCATTTCATTTGCATCTATGTGGCTTTTGCTTCTTTTCCATATACACATTAGAAGGACAGTATATGGACATTAACAACTATTTTAAATGAGACTCTTTCGTTCGACTGGCTCACAAAAGCCATTGCATCAGGCAGGAATTTAATTACATCTCAAATTGTTGTGTCTCACAATGCAATATAATGGGTAAACTGATCTTTATTGATTTCTTCAGTATTCATGCGTATTTCACAACAAAAATCTTTATGCTAGAGCGGAGATATCTTATTGATTGGTAGCTATGTCGTGCCTTCACCATAAGTAATAACATAGTGACTTCAACTTAATAACACCATAGTGATTTCAACTTAATACATAACATTTCTTCCCCTTCTAAGGGGATGGTGAAGACAAAAAAAATGGTCTTCGCACTCTCGTCGATCGCCTCAGGTTTGGTTCATTTTGTATATGAGCTTTCAAAGGTGCCGATGAAACTCTTGGCGATGACCATAAATAATTTTGATTTTGTAGTTTTTTCTGCCTGAAATCTGGGAAGCTATTGGCTTTCTAGAAACATCAACGTCGGCGTGGTTACTTGTGTAGTCGATGTAGTATTGTCAGTCAAGGGACTATTAGTTTTGCTGGTGTCAACTGGTGAGTAGTTCGATGTGTTATTTATAGTTTTGCCGGTGGCTCACCAGTTGTGCAATGTGGAGCGTTTCTTCATTGTTGTAGAAATTCGTTTAGGTTCATTGTCAATGTGCTGCGGGTCGCTTCCATTGCTTTCAGCGCCATCTTTACGGTTTGTTCGTAGCGTTCCGCCTGACTATTTTTCGCTGAGTGATAAGGGGTTGTTAAGTAGTAATAGTAACTAAAGTTGCACAACTCAAAATTTAGGAATTTTCAGTAAGTGCGAAAAACGAATTCTGGGCGCTTACAACATATATCATAGGAAAAGTTTAGGTTATTTAGAAGAAGATGATTATAGAACATGGTTCGTGCTCACTCGAAAAAGATTGCTTTGAAAATTTGGCAGAAAACTAGGTATTTTGAGTTGTGATGAAATAACTAAAAAAAATGTGGTGGACTATTTTTATTTGTGACACTTTTGCTAAAATTAATGCGATCATTTGGGAGTGTAGCGTACACATACTAATGGTATTCCTGAAAGTGATTAAGATTAGTTTTAGATTTCGCTGATCAGCTGTTCACAGCTGCTTTATATAAATTGTCAAGTGTGCCCAGAGTAAGTGAGGAATTGACGGTCATATTAATTGATTTTAAATAATCAACTTTGAGGCTGATTAAAATTTGGTTTAGATTTGATTTCGTTTTGGTGTGACCTTACTCTTCATTATGGTGTTTTTGTTTACATTCTGCAGCGACTTTAATATGGAAAAAGTGGGCATGTCTTTCAACTTTTAATAATTAAATAACTGTTTATTTTAATTAAGAAATCAGCCGAGCCTCTTTTGAAGAGAAGAAGAACCTGCAGCCTAAAGTGGACGGAAACAAAGGTGCAAAGCACACTGCCAGCTGTTCACCGAAATCTAAATCAAATCAGTGCGCAAAAAAGGTCGCTCCGTCAACTGATTTAGATTTGCTTAAAAATAATCTAAACGAAATCTAAATCACTTTCAGGAATACCATTACGATGTTTTAATATATAATCTTAGCTACATATATATGAGCATACAATGTGACACTCTGTTGCAGAGGTAAACAAACAAATGCCAATGCTCACTTAATTTCATTCTTTGTTTCCCATGAGGAAATATGATCGACCACTTGGGTTTTTGCCTTAGACGCGCACTCAGCAGTTTTCGGCTTATATACAAATGTATGTGTCCGCCGCTCACCCGATATGCAAAAGCATTTTTTAAGACATTAATTCAGTCCGTTTTTATACTCTTTACCGTAGGTACACAGAGTATTATAAGTTTGTGCAAAAGTATGTAAAATCGAGAAGGAAGCATCTCCGACCCTATAAAGCATATTTATTCTTGATCAGCATCAACAGCCGAGTCATGTCCGCCATGTCCGTCTGTCTGTCCGTATGAACGCACAGATCTCAGATATAGAGGTTTGACATGTATGGGACATATGCTTCTTATGTTTGCAGGCAGATCAAGTTTATTCAATTTCGCCACGCCCCCTGCCGCCCCCGCAATTTAGAAAAAACGTCATATCTCCCACAGTTTTAAAGATATGTTTCAAAAGCCTTTTTTCAAAGCCTCCACTTAAACTCTCATAACTTATTTGTTTCTACACCTATTGAAATGTTTTTAGCCAATAAAGAAAGAAGAAACCTGACGGAAAGTTTCGTTTTCAGACAAAAATGTGATAAGATGACGGCTTTCAGAGCTATAGACCCAAATGTAGAAAAAAAACCCTTAATTTTTTCAAAATTTAAAAAATTATCGAAATCAAAGTGCTTGTAAATGCAAACTGATAAACAAAATAATGTTGTTTTTTTTTTTAAATTCGAAAATAAAATCTTTTATTAACTTTAAGAAAAGCCTTCATACACAAAAATCGGACATGAAATGGCTTTTTTTGGTGAAAAGGGGCAGACTCACAAGTTTTATCACTAACTCATCATTTCCACAAACCAAGTGGAATTCATTTAGATCTTTAATTTAAATATCACATTAAACTTATTACGGCTCTTTACACTTATACGTCACTTAATTTGACGTTGACATGAAGATGTGACTCCGAAATGTAAAACCAGCTTGTTTGACGCAGAATTTTGACGCACATTGACTCAGTGTAAAACCAGTTTTCGATATCGATATGTAATCGACGGTGAAGCTTAAGAGAGTTAAGTAAATAATTATGCATAGTTATAATTATATGCAACAAGAGTGCTAACTTGTATTGCCATGTTTGCGGGCTTTGTGTTGGCTCTAGTGGAGGAGATAGCATTACGGAGTCGCTTAAAAAAACGTATTTTAATTACTTCGGACTGGCAATAAAAAATGAAGGTGCTCATTGGGTTCCACAAGTATTATGCTCAAGATGCCGTAGAATTTTGCAAAAGTGGTCTTCAGGAAAAATTAAAAACTTTTCATTTGAAACTGCAATGATTTGGAGGGAACCAGAGGACCACGAGAAGGATTGCTACGTTCGCCTTACCAAGATTTCTGGAACCAAAACCCGTGGGAAAAAGCATTGTGTTGAATATGCAGATGCTTCTTCCGTAACCAAACCAGCGATTCGTTCCAAGAACAGCAATGTTATCTAAGTTTAGTCCTACGCCACATGCATTGGAGGTATAGATCCAATTCTCAAAAAACTGAGACCTTTCGTTGAGGAGGTGTTTGGCAATTATTTTGGGAAGTCCAAATTCCGGCATTTGCATAATTTTTAATATATACTATATGTGAAGTGACGCCTCAGAGTGTAAGTGTATAGTGTTGGAAGCCCAGTTTCTATGTATATGGCATAGTTCGGTGTGTTTTGGGGTAGTCTAAACAGCTTTTTCACAAAAATGGTTAACAGGCGTTCAACATCCTCAAATTGTACGTATCCCCATAATTCCGCCGCATAACACATGATTGCTGATACCGTTGCTTGAAAAACTTTGTACTTGCAGATGTTTTACATCTATTCTGCTTAGCAAGCTTTTCCAGGTCGAGTTTATCGCCATTTTAGCATCCTTTAGTTTACTATTTACATGTGTGGTAAACATCACATTCTGGGTCAACATGCCCCCCAAGTATTTAAAGGACGTAACGCTAAAGTAAAGTAATAATAATGATTAATAAAGAATAATTAAAACAAGTTATTACATGGCGACCGTGACAAGTGCTTGAACTTAAAGCAAAAAGTGAAACAAACAATTAATGTTTAATTAAAGTGACAAGTTAGCTGAGTCATTACCTAGTGCAAGCAAAATGCGCAAAAACAAAAACCGAAAACGTTTCACAATTCAACAAAAATACAACACCAAGTTCGGCACATAAAAATTAACAAAAATCAAATATTCCCCACAACCGTCAACACGTTGTGGACTGCGAGGAGGAAGACACGTTGACCAAAGCGAGGCACCGGTTGACTGGCCTGGAGAAGAAAAAGCAGCGACCAAAAGCAGCGCCCAACAGTTAATTTTTTTAAAAAATGCGGTGCTAGAAATAGAATTTTCGCAATTTTTTTTAGTACCCCAAAAGCGTATGCTGGGTACGTAAATTAAGTTCATTAACGAAAAAACCCACTTCACTCATTCAACTATTACTAACCCACGCAATAAAGTATAAAAAAAAATTTATATATAATATATTAAGTAAAATACTGTAAACTTGAAAAGTGTATTTGTAAACTGTATTGTGTGAGCCATCCATACAATTTTCTAAAAAAAAAATTTTTTAACCGCTATTCAAAAAAACAAGAAAGAAAGTCGGTCAAGCCCGACTATAGCATACTCTGTAACAACGAAAGTATACGCTCAGCATAAATTTTGATGCTGCAGTAGCAGCTGAAAGCTGCGCTGCAGCAGCAAACAGTCTTTTGATCATAGCTCGAAAACCGTTCATCCAATCTTCACCATTCCTTTGGCTGATCGATAAGTTATCCTTATTACTAAATATATCACATATCTTTAAAACTGTAGGAGATATGACGTTTTTTCCAAATTGCGGGGGCGGCAGGGGGCGTGGCCAAAATTGAAAATAAACTTGATCTGCCTGCAGACATTAGAAGCATATGTCCCATACATGTCAAACCTCTATCTCTTATCATCTCTGAGATCTGTGCGTTCATACGGATAGACAGACGGACAGACAGACAGACTGACATGACTCGGCTGTTGATGCTGATCAAGAATATATATACTTTATAGGGTCGGAGATGCTTCCTTCTTGATGTTACATACTTTTGCACAAACTTATAATACTGTGTACCTACGGTACAGAGTATAAAAAAAAAACAAAGTAAGGAAAATTAAAATGGGTAAAACCCAATCAAAAGCGACTGGCAACACTGCCAATGTTGTAATTGAAATAGAAATTGTGGATCACACTCCACATCTAGATTCCATTTATTCACTATTATTTATACTTGTTGTACTGGTTTCTGCCAATACAGCACTTAAAATTTATTTGATTCACTAAAAGACAATCAAAAAGAGGTATTTAAGTCGAGCTAATGATCTCGACAAAATATAAAATACACTTACTCTATGACTTTTCATTCATGCTTTAACAAAATTAAAAAAAAAAATATGACAAGTTGGGCAATAAGTCAGACGTTTGCGACTGATACAGAATTTGGCAGAATAACAATTAATAATATGAAAAAAAACATGGCAGAAAAGGATTTGAACCAAATCGATTACGAATCCCGCTGACGGGCCAAAACCCATCACTGTTGCCGAATACAAATCAAGGCAATTGGCAAAAGAAGCTAAAAAGGCTCGAGAACAAGAAGCTGTTGACAAAAATCCCAAAACCCCCCCCAAAAAAGGGAACGGGGAGGCTGGAAAACAGCACTTTTGACACGAAGAAAAGTGATCATCGGACTTCTCAAAGATCCGACGGTCTCAATAAGTCGTAAATCTGACGCAAGTAAAAAATTAAAAGAAATTAATAATCAATTGCGAACAAAAGAAAAGAACCGGAAAAATGAATAAAAACCAAAAAAAAAAAAAATTTAAATGAATATGAAAGACTTAAAACATTTACAAAAATGTGTACCCTTTTTGAAACTCGTCAAAATTACGACTTGGATAGAAAAAACAACAAATCCGAAAGAACCTGGTAGATAAAATCGAAAAGGTCATAAAAATACAATACGGAAAACACATCCGTAATAAATCAATCCCACAGTGGGTACACGAACTATTTGAAGATCAGATAGAAAATGTATCTCTGATAAGCTCAGACGAAGAATAAAGTTTCTTATATAAATGGAATGGCGCGAAATCGTGGACAAAATATCTCAACACAAATTAGAGTTCGAAAGGTCATACAAATGTATTAACAGAAGTGCACCAATACAACTTCAAACTGAATTAAAGCATACACAAGTTTTGTCAGATAACTACAATGAAGTAAGAAGTATATTTCGTGACAATTGTGTAAAATTAACAGACTTACACCGGTTACAAACAAGAACAATCTTAGATGCTCTGCATGAGAAGCTCAATAAAATTTCTGAGCTTCACAAATTACATTTGTTCTTGCCCAAGTGTATGAATTCCGCTGTTGGTTTTGAACAACAAACAACTAAATCAGATGTTTCAAAAATTGAAGATTCTACAATCATGACTCTGATAACCATAGAATTTATGACGGTAAAGCAGAAAACTTACAAAGCTTTCTAGATGCTTTGACGATAATAGTCTCTTTCAAAGATGGTCACGAAACAACTGCAGTTTCGGTAATTAAAACAAAATTAAAAGAGCATGCTGGAAATTTGATAAGTACAGAAAGTCAATCAAATAATAAACAAACTAAAAAACTCAGTTAAAGGAGAGTCAGTTGAAGTAATTTCAGCTAAACTGATAAACCTACAACAAAAAACAAGACAGCTAACGTTTACACGAACGAAATTGAGCAATTGACAAAAGCCCTAGAAGGAGCTTATATCAATGATGGACTCAACCCCGAATTAGCTATCAAATACAGCACACAACATGCTGTAAAGGCAATGACAACTAACTGCTCCATGGATAAGGTAAAACTTATCATGAAGGCAGGCACATTCACTAACATGAATGATGCAATATCCAAATTCGTAAACAGTTGCACAGAAGCAACAGGAAAAACTGACACAGTACTCTATTATAGAAATAGAGGAAATCGCGGATATAATGGACGCGGTCAGTATAATAATCAAGGAAATAGAGGAAGAGGTTACCAAGGTAACCAAGGATATAGACCGAATAATAACAACGGATACAACAACCGTGGCCGTGGTTCGTTCGAAGGCAACTACAGAGGCCAGAACAACAATAAGAACTAGGCAAACATCCGAACAGCAAATTCGGAAAACCAGCAACTCTCCTTGAGCAACAACAACAAAAGCCACCAGTAAAAGTATACGCAATAAATCTCAATCTAAGCAACATAATCACAGTTCAAAATAAAGAAACAAAATCCACTGTAACATTTTTGCTAGATACAGGAGCAGACATTTCGGTGATATTGTGAATTGTTTATTAGATTTTCAAGAGGAGCAAGATACTCTAATCTTGCGCCCAAAAAACTTCCATACGCATATCCAAATACCAATAAGCCACTCACTTGAGGATGACTCATTATTGTTACCCGCTAGATCTGAAGTCATACGACAAGTAAGATTAAAAACTAGTGAAAAAACGGGTTTTGTACCCAATCAGGAGATACAACCGGGTATAATAATAGCAAGTTCAATTGTACAGGGTGCGCCATCTAAAGTGTCGGTATGGCAACATTGAATAATTATAAAAACAAACAACCGATTGCTATATGTTAATCTTGTTCCTTTAATTTGGTCCTGTACAATTTATTTCGACTACTTTTTGAACACAACATCAATCAAGTGGCCGCCTTATTGGCCACAACAAAATGTGCCCTTTTTGCGGCATTTTCCATCACTTTTTCGAGCGACTCAGTCGATAAAGTGGCGATTTCGGCACGAATGTTGGCCTTAAGCTCTTCAATGGTTTGTGGATCGCTGGCGTAAACCTTGCTTTTTAAATAGCCCCACAAAAAGAAGTCTGGGGCGGTCAAATCTGGAGATCTGGGTGGCCAGTCAATATCGCCTCTTTTTCATACCAGGCGTCCGGGGATTTTCCGCTGCAATAAGTCGATTGTTTGATGTGCAGTGTGGCACTGAGCACCGTCTTGTTGGAACCAGTAACCGTCAAGACCTTTTTCGTGCCAACATCCACCGATATCGATTTCCATCGACTGTTTCGTTTTCACGAAAAAAATATGGCCCAATGATGGTTTTGGCGCAAACGCCGGCCCAAACAGTCACTTTTTGGTAGTGTAAAGGTATTTCATGGATGCGGTGTGGATTTTCCGTGCCCCATATGCGACAATTTTGCTTATTAACACCACCAGAAAGCGTGAAATGGGCCTCATCGGTCATCAAAATTTGTTTCCAAAAATCTGGTTCACTGTCGGCCATTCGAGCGACTGTTTCGATGAACAGCGTCACTATTTCGGCACGTTGTTTTAGTGTGAAGCGTTCCATGGTCAAAATTGTACTAGATTGATGTTTGCAAAACATGTCTAAGAAAAGCAATCGGTTGGTAAATGTCAAAGTTATTCAGTGTTGCCCTACCGACACTTTAGATGGCGCACCCTGTAGTAACAATGCATACATTCGTATAATAAGTACTACTTCAAACAACACAGAAATTGACAGTCAAAACATACAATTTGAGTCAATTGATGATTACTATATCATTCCAACGAACAAGGAAAACAAAACAAGAACAAAAGAAATATTGAAAAATCAAAATTCCCAAAACAGTTAGAATCTAAACTAACTGAACTTTGCACTGAATTCAGTGATATATTTGGCTTAGAAACAGAACCCATTTCTGCCAATAATTTTTACAAACAAAAGCTTACATTGCCGGACAAAACACCCGTATATATTAAAAACTACAGAAATGCAGAGTCAGAAAAGCAGGAAATAAACGATCAGGTACAAAAATTAATTAAAGATGGCATAGTTGAACCATCCATATTCGAATATAACAGCCCACTTCTCTTGGTACCCAAGAAATCACTTTCAAATTCAACAGAAAAAAGATGGCGTTTAGAAGTTGACTATCGCCAAATAAACAAAAAATTACTAGAGGACAAGTTTCCACTTCCCAAAATAGAAGACTTTCGTGACCAATTAGGTCGAGCTAAATATTTTTCATGTCTCGATCTTATGTCTCCACCAGATAGAACTCGATGAAAAATCAAGAAATATGACATCCTTTTCAACGAGCACAGGCTCTTATCGCTACACGCGATTACCATATGGTCTTAAAGTCGCACCAAATTCATTTATGCGCATGATGACACTTGCATATTCAGGTCTAGAACCTTCACAGGCATTTCTTTATATGGATGACCTAGTAGTCATCGGATGTTCTGAACAACATATGTTCAAAAATCACACAAACGTCTTCCAACTTTGTCGCAAATTCAATTTAAAACTACATCCAGAAGATGTTCATTCTTCATGCATGAAGTTACATATCTCGGACACAAATGTGCCGATAAGGGCATTCTGCCAGATGACAAAAAATACGACGTCATCAAAAATTATCCAATTCCAACAGATGCAAATAGTGCACGTAGATTCGTAGCCTTCTGTAATTATTATCGGAGATTTATTAAAAGTTTCGCAGAACATTCACGCCACTTAACGAGGCTTTGTAAAAAGAATGTTCAATTCCAATGGACTCCTGAATGCAATAAAGCATTCGAATATTTAAAAGAAGCACTAATAAAACCAAAAATACTGCTGTACCCAGATTTCAGCATAGATTTTTGCATAATCACAGATGCTAGCAAACACGCTGGCTGAGCGGTACTAACACAACAACAAAATGGCATGCAACTTCCCATTGCATATGCATCAAGATCTTTCACACAAGGTGAAAGCAATAAATCAAATACAGAGCAGGAATTAGCTGCTGTACACTGGGCAATAAAACACTTCTGACCTTACGTTTATGGAAGGCATTTCTCTGTAAAAACTGACCACCGACCACTCACATATCTTTTTTCAATGAAAAACCCAAGTTCCAAGCTCACACGAATGAGATTTTATTTGGAAGAATATGACTTTACAGTAAAATACCTCACGGGGAAAGACAATCATGTCGCAGACGCTCTATCCAGAATTACAATTGAAGAGCTAATTACAATGAATTGACAAATATTAAAGGTCTCAACAAAACTTAGGTCAATTCTTTCAAGGGCTTGATTTGCGAACCCTGTTTAAAACGAGGGCGTAAGTTAAAGTCGGCCCTGCCCGACTTCGAAATACCCGTTACTCAAGGCAATTAGTGTTGCGGCTCAGATAAGTATGCAACGTTTTTTTAACTCTGCCATTTATTATCCGATCATTATGAAAATATGTGAGATTGTACATATTGGCCACATGGACTACACTGCAAAATCTGAGCTCGATAGCTTACAAATTGTAGAGATATTCAACATTTTATTGCGGGGGCGGGATGGGGCGTGGCTAAAATTTGAAACAAACTTGATCTGCCTACAGACAATACTAGCTTACATCTAAAATTTGGTTGCTCTAGCTCTTCTAGTCTCTGAGATCTAGGCGTTCATACAGACCGACGGACTGACGGACGGACAGACGGACATGGCTATATCGACTCGGCTATTGATCCTGATGAAGAATATATATACTTTATGATATCGGAGATGCTTCCTTCTGCCTGTTGCATACATTTGCACGACTTTAGTATACCCTTTTTACTCTACGAGTAACGGATATAATTAGAAAGTATATCTATTGACCAAGAATGACTAAAATGATTAAAATGTATGTTAAAAAATGTCAGAAATGACAAACAAAAAACGACAACACATAAAAAAACTCCAATGACGATAACTCCAACGCCAACAACAGCATTCTATACCGTTTTAATAGATACTGTTGGACCATTACCAAGAACAGATAATGGCAATGACTACGCAGTTACAATAATCTGTGACCTAACAAAATATTAAGTCACGATTCCAGTACCAAATAAAAATGCCAACACAGTTGCTAGAGCAATATTCGAATCTTTAATTCTCCGGATATGGGTACTGATTATAAAAATTCACTAATCACCGAATTATGTAAACTACTGAAAGTGAAAAATAAAAGTTTGACAGCGTATCATCATCAAACCATTGGTACCATCGAGCGCAGTCATCGACCATTTAATGAGTATATTCGCTCAAACATTTCGATTGACAAAAATGATTGGGCCGTATGGTTAAATTATTTCACATACTGTTTCAATACGATACCGTCTGTAGCCCATGGCTACTGTCCATATGAACTTGTTTTCGGTAGACCACCGAGACAATTTATAAATACTAATAAGCAAAAGGTAGATCCTATTTACAGTATAGAAGGAAGTAAAATATAGATTAGAAGTAGCATACAAAAGAGCAAGAATAATGATAGAAAAAGAAAAACGAAAAGCTCTGTATGATAAGAAAGCAAAAGATTTTAAGCTAGAAATAACTACACAGGCCCATATAGAGTAGAAAATATTGAGATAAACGATGATATAACAATTAGGTTAGGAAAGAAAAAGCAAATAGTGCATAAGACAGATTAAAAATATGTAACACCTAACGAAAAAAAAACACAATTTTTCTTTAAAGCTACGTACGGAGAACGCAAAAAAGCGCTCCATACAAAACAGGCACTGTAAAATCGTTCGAAAAAAGTTTGACATTAGCAGTCTTACATTGTGTACGGAGACAAACCAACAAAGGGGTAGTAAAATCCACGCGGACGACGTGGCTTACTTAATGTGTGAATTTTATTGAACAGATGTTCGAGTTTTGTTTGGGCGCTCAAACAAATTGAATTTATTTATTTTGACGGTCGGTAGAGAAAAGAGAACGTCTGACCAGAATTGTGCTCGCAAGAATCGGTTGAAGCGCTATCATGAGGATGAGAAAATCGGTCATATGCAAGTATCGCGTACTTAATGACCAAACCAACCGAATCTTATTCATTATTTTTGGCAGAAAAAAGGAGAGAACACGGCAGAGTGGAGTAGCCAAAAGAGTCGCAGAAACTAGCAGGTCCGGTCGGCCAGTTTTTGGAGCAATTGCATGTGGTGCCACTGAGACGCCCTGGAAAACCTGCTCGCCCTTCAGTTTTGGGACAGTTTGCTAAATAAAAAGACTCCAGCAGCAGCCTGCAGTGCAGAAAGCCCTGCACCGGAGTTACGGCTTGCCCGGGCCAACGAGGATAAAAATGTCTTGGAGCCAAGAGTAAAAATACTAATGTATCAATGCTTAATACGGCCAATATTAACTTATGCTTGCGCCATTTGGTTCAATATTTCACCGTCATACATGGAGAGAATTAGGGTTTTTGAAAGAAGATGTTTAAGAACATGCTTATCGATGCGCAGAACACCGCAGAGCGGGTACACTAAATATTACTGTAATGAAACTATATATAATATAATAAAGCAAATATTATAAGAATTGACAATTTCATTGTAAAAATCATCAGAAACCACATCCAAAAAAGTTTTTAATGTGATGAAAATAACCTTATCTTAGCACCTTAATACGCTAGTCAGGACTACATAAAAAACACACTAGAAAATAGCTTTGTGCCACCAGAAGCTTTTCTTTATTTGGATAGCATTAATTATATTCAGAATAGCGAAGGCATTCCCATTCTCTACCATAGGTTCAGAAGAGCAAAGAATAAAAAAATAAAATCAAGCCCCTTAGAAATCAATGAGCTTAGATTTAGCCAAACCATCTCAAAAAGAGATCGTACTATTTGTAAAAAATACGCCAGCATGTATTGGTGGCGCACAAATTAGCCTCATATAGATATTATTAATCTCTATCCTTTTGTTGTTATTTTTTTTTTTTTTTTTATTAATACTGAAAAACTAAAAACTTAATGTAATGTTTTTGTCCTCCTTTTTTCATTACATAATAAATATATAAATACATTGTCTTTAATATTACACCATGTAAATATAAATGTTAATTTGAAAAAAAAAAAAACCGAATATATTAGCCATAAATGTATAAGAGAGCCCTTGAAGGGACAACGTACAAAATATTATTGTAAACCATTGTTTATTAGGGTAACAATAAGTTCAAGAATGTATATTAATAAACAAATTAAAAAAAAAAATGTCTTGAAATAATTTTGGGTATTATAATATAGATAAATATAAATTTTTAGTGTTGAGAAATTAAGTAAAATAAGAATCAGCTGATTTTTTTGGTTCCAAATTCATAAAAAGTTTATTTGTACACAAATAACAGCTGGGGAAAGGTGTGACAGTATTTTCATTTATTTATTTATTTTTAATTTTTGTCGGTTTTGGAATTTATCGGCTATCTCAGCACACTATTTCGTTTTTCCGATCCACTCTCACACTAAATGACTTTTTCGTGCTCCCTTTTTCGTGGCGTTCTCCGTACTTAGCTTAAGCAAGTAAATATATTTAAAAGTGTGAATGAATGAATGAATGAATAGATCTAAAATTATTTTTACAATTCAAAAAAAAATTATTATCCTAATATCATCAACACACCAATTAATATAAAATTAAATTCATATTAAGCACACAAATTTTATACACACCACCACATTATAATAGAATAACTCCATAAATGTACGTAATTCTTTCTAAAAGGGGAGGAGTAGCGTACACATACTATGTTTTAATATATAATCATTGCTACATATATATGAGCATACAATGTGACACTCTGTTGCAGAAGTAAACAAACAAATGCCAATGCTCACTTAATTTCATTCTTTGTTTCCCATGAGGAAATATGATCGACCACTTGGGTCTTTGCCTTAGACGCGCACTCAGCAGTTTTCGGCTTATATACAAATGTATGTGTCCGCCACTCACCCGATATGCAAAAGCATTTTTTAAGACATTAATTCAGTCCGTTTTTTTTCATCGCTTGGCTGATTATTATTACTGGAGAAAAATATAACAAAATAAAATTTTTGGGAAATATAATAAAACGAAATATTGATTAAAGGCAACAAACATAATAATAAGTAAAAACAGATATGTCAAATTCAGATTCAAGTGAAAAAAATGTGAACAGACTTATAAGTTACAGATGATAAATTGTTAATTAAGAATGTGTTTATAGTGTGGAACTATATTATTTTCAAAAGTTGTCTTTTTCTCTCTTTCAAAAGTTGTCTCTTTTTCCTCTGATAAGGGCAGTATATCGGAATAAGCTCCTTTTAAACGGAAAACATTAAGTATTATTTATATATAACTCCAAAGATATATAACATACAGTGGGATCAAAGCAGGATAGTCGACTAGACTAAACAAACAAAAAGTAGACTACAGAAATCACAATAAATGCAAGTTCTGACCCCAATCTTTCTGTAATTCCTTGAGATCATAGAAGTCTTTATGTGTCAGTTGATTTACGTTATTTGGTCGTCCAGTCTTCTTTACAGTCGCTGAAGGTTTTCTAAGGCGAACTTTGCCTTCAGAAGAGGATTCAAATTCACTAGGTTCTCTTGCCCTAACTGCAATAATGAATTATAAATAATAATCTAAAGTGGCACAACTCGAAAAACTAATTTTTCTCAGTAAGAAAAAGGGTTCATTGACACAGAACAAATTTCTACATATTGCAAATAGCTGCAAATATTTGATATTATAATGGTAAATGTGATTTCACAAAACTAGACCAAAGAAAATTAATGTTTTTATTTAAGCTAGGTACGGAGACGCTAAGAATTTTCTCGGAGCCCATCTAATTACATAGCTCAGAGAATGCTCTACAGAAAATTCTCAGAGCACATTCTCAGAGCGGGTACGGAGACACCACAAATTTGCTCTGAGAATGGGCATGGCCTGCTAACTCGTTTTTTAGCCAAACAGCTGATAAATTCTCGGAGGTGGTCAGTGAATTATCAAACATGTTTGATAATTGTCAGAGGTACCCACGAGAAAAAAATGGAAGCAAAAAACACAAAAAAAAAAAACAATACAATATTAATCGAAGCGGTCAAATGGCAACTAATATTATGGGATTTGACTAACAAAAAGCATTTCGATGCAATTTGCACTTTCCATAAATGCTCCTTCTTCTCCAGCGCTATGCAAAATGACTCCATAAATGGCTTTCCCCCAAAGCATCTGCATTCATCAAAGAATCTTCCAGTTTACATTTTCACAAAAAGATATACTTATCTTTTTGTTTTTTCATTTTGTTTATAAACAAAGAACAGCTGACCAGTGCCGGGTGACCGTTTTAGATTCAGTGACATTATATTGTTTTCTGGTCACACTACAGTCTCAGAGGCCGCTCTGAGAGTTATGAAACAATTCACGCTGCGAGAAAATTCTCAGCGTCTCCGTACCTAGATTTATCATCAAAAGGGTTACACCTCGAAAATCGAACAATTAATTCTTCAAAACAGTCACATATCAAAATGATACAAGAGCATTTAACGTACCTCAATTCGTTAAGGTCACAAATTGCATTAATACGATCAATTACCAAAAATTTCTGGTCAAAAGAGTCACAACTCAAATTAATACTGTTTTCCATTTATGCTTGGCGATCAAGACAGCTTGATCTGTTCGACACAACTAAAAATAGAACTCCTTCTCACATTGTATACTAGTTGCCATGACATCAAAAAGAGAGTCATAACTGTCAATTGACCGCAAAGTACGGCAAATAATTCCACGATCTTTTTTGTGCTGGTAGATATGTGTAGGATATACAGCTTTAGAAAGAAAACTCGAAAATGACCAATTTTGAGTTGTGCCTCAAATAACTTGAGAACGAACGCTCTTAAAAAATACTATATTCGATCTCGAGTTTTCAAGAATTTCGCTCTGGAAATCAAGCTAAATTCGTTCTCAGTATAATTCTTTTTTAGGCAAGAAAGAAACATAGAGGAAACATAGAGGAAAGCAACCATATTTTAGAGAACAAAACGTTGAACGCGCTCTCTTAGTTTTGTTATTTATGGGAGAGGGGTGTGTGGAGAAGCTATTGAGCGGAGACCGCAAACGATTTTTGCACTCATGTTGCTTTGAAATGAAGAGACGGCTCTTCGACTAGTTGACAAGCAAAGAGTGATGTTGATATTGCGGTGTTGTATATTCCTCAATTAATTTCCGATGAAATAAATTTAAACTATTGGAAAAAACAACTGATTTTAAGCTCTTGAGTTAAGAGTACACTATCTTACTCTTGAATCTGATAAGCTCTTGATACAAGAAAACAAATTCTCGGTTTGACAATGCTGCATGCTCTGGATTTAAGAATGAGCAATCTTGAATTTGAATATATGTAGCAGCACTCTATTTAAGAACTATTATTATTGGTTTGAGAATGATTCGTAATTGGATCAAGTATTAAAGCTCTTCGATCAAGAAATGCAGAATCTAAATTCAAAGAAAAGTCAACATTTCTTTGGTTGATTGGACAACAAGCTTTGGAAATCTACAACTCCCAGTTTCCAAATGATGGATCAACCAATGGAATTCTAGGAATTGTGCAAAACGCTGAGCCAAAAGCAGCAGTCGAACTACAACAACAAGCGGCAAACGAACAACAATAACGCACACTCGAGGAGGTTCTGAATGTATTTGAAATATATTGCATTCCACGGCGGAACATCACAATGGAATCGTTCAAATTTAACATGATCTTTCGAAAGGAAAATCAACCGTTTGCTGAATTTGAGACTGAGTCAGGTAAACACATACAATATTGTGATTTCAGTTGTAATTGTGGTGTATGCTATGAGGATCCTTTGATTATCATTGATATCGGATTATCATTGGCGTCTATGACAAAACGTTGAAAAAATGCAAGACATCTGAAGCTGCGAAACTAAGCAAGATGTATTTGGAAAAGAATGCGTCGACACCGACTGTGCGCCTCATTGAACAAACTTCAAATGTGACAGTAGCAACAGTGGCTGCAATTGGACGTAGATGCTACAACTGTGGTGGACCGTTCACACCATCCCATCTTCGAAACTGTAAGGCGAATGTAATGACTTGCAGAGCCTGTGGTCGAGTTGGGCATTTCAGCCTATGGTGCAAGCAAGGGAAAAAGGTCAACAAAGACCAGCAGCAAAACAACGTTGACAAGGGCAACAACAGGGATAAAAAATGACATTCAATCAATTGGGCAAACTATGGTAACGTAAAGAGGGTTACTTTTATTAAGTCAGGTAAGAAAATTGAACGTATTTTTTGTATATTATATTTATTTTTTTATTAATGGTCGACAAACAATGGCTGTCAACAAATTTGTAAGCACGTTATAAAAAGGCTTATGTACTAAGGAGGCATACAAAATAAAGCCTAACCAAAATTACAAAGAATAATAAATTAGAATAAATTCTGTGGGATCCCAAAAGAAACGTTGGACCAAAGAATATCGTGTAGGAAACCAACGAATAGTTTTCAAGATTGACTCTGGATCTGATCTGGTGTCGTTTATTAAAAAACTGAACATCGAAATAGCTAATGAAGAATGTGGTTTTTCAGTTTTTGATTACAGCAGTAATATTAATATTAAAATATTTGAATCATTTAAATTAAATTGTATTGAGGGAGTTGGAAGAATACATAAGGAAGCTCAATTTCTTGTTGTTGATGACACGTATGAAAAATTACTGGGACTTGAAACCCGTATTGAATTTAGTTTGGTTAAGAGGGAAGATATTAATTACAGTGGCGCTTTTAATAAATGAAACGGATCTATTCTTGGAAAAAAACATACAGTTGTTTAGTGGACTAGGTAGAATTCCGGGACATGTCACTATTAACTTAAAGGAAAAACCTTTTCCTAAATTGCACTATCGTAAAAGAGTACCAATGGCGGTAATGGATAAACTAAAAACCAGGGATGCAAACCGGTTCTGAGCTGAACCGGTTTTGAACCGAACCGAACCGCTTATTCCCGCTGGTGAACCGAACCGCAAACCGAACCGGCTTCCTTTCAGAATTTCTGAACCGAACCGAATACCACAAATAAAAACGGTTCGGTTCGGTTCAGTTCTCTGACGAGTTTTAACGGGAATTGCTTTCCTCTAGCCAATGATTTTGATTAATTAGGAAGTTTGAATCGTTTCCCGAAGATAATTTTCAAACATTTCGATCGACCCTCTACATATTTAGCGTTGTCGGATCGATATAACTTTTAAGGATAACCTGAACCATATTTCCCGCCGATCTCTTAATTTACCTGTCATCAATCTAAATTTGTTTTTTCATTAGACAATATTTTCAATTTTCTGTGGTACTTCTTAACCTTAATTCAATCTTAATCAGGGCATTCCTCCAGGAACTGATAGACGAGTCCTGGGAATCCGACATAATAATCTTTGCAGATTGCTCTAAGGATTTTAAAGATATTCGAATGGATTATAGGAATCAAATTTCAAAAATGGTCGAATAGCCACTTCACCGAAATCATATTTTATAATGTGCCTTTGTGAACCACTGAACCGAACCGAAACCGCGGTTCATTTAACTCCAAAAACCATGTTATGAACCGAACCAGCGGTTTAGAAACTGTGCGAACCACTGAACCGAACCAGTACCAATTTCCGAGTGGTTTGCAACACTGCCAAAAACGGAGATTGAACGTATTGTTAAAGATAAAAAATATCTGCTGTAGATTATCCAACCGACTGGGTAATCAATTTACAAATTGCTGACAAATCAGATGGATTATTACGTCTGTCAGTCGCTGACGAACTGCCGAAGTGATCGGACGCTTAATTCTAAACGCGGAAGAACCAACGGAGCTCTCAAAAGCAAAAAAGCTTTCTTAAAAGCTACTCTCTACTTTCATTTTCGTTTCTCTCAACGCAACAACAACTAAACATCCTAACAGTAAACTAAAGAGAACATGTGCACAAAGCACAACAAAAATGCACCCTACAATGGGGCTGCCCCCCGATCTGCCAGACTTGACAAAGTCGCAAAGCCCAACCATTTCTACGATGAACCTCTCGCCTGGACCAAAATACCTCACAATGGAAAGAGTGAACAACAATGTAAATACTTCATTAAACATTGATGACAACAACAGCAAAGGAGAGACTCTTGAGAAAGTTTCGCCATTTTTGATTAAGAAAATGATAGACCACACTTGTGACGGTGTAGTGGACATGTGCAAGAAGATGAGAAATGGAGCGGTTTTAATCAAAACCAAAGACCAACGCCAAGCAACCAAACTCTTAAAATTAGCGGCACTTTCAAATGAAATCACCGTAAATGTCACCGAACACCCATCTTTAAACTTTTGCAGAGGAGTTATCTATTGCAACTATCTCCGATCAATTCCTGAGGATGAAATTCTAAAGGAGCTTAGCAGCCAATCTGTGTATGCAATTAAAAAAATTACCAAAAAAAAGGGAGATGAACTGATCGAAACTGGACTTTTTATAATTACATTCGCTTCACACGACCTTCCAGAATATATCTTTGTCGGATATGAGAAAACCAATGTTCGTACCTATATTCCGATACCCATGCGTTGCAAGAAATGTTTACGATTTGGACACACACACTAAGTATTTGCTGCTCTGCCGATCCAACATGCACTACATGTGGACAAAAACAACACTGCAATATTGAGGAAATGACAAAATGTACAAATGGATTCCACTGCGTCAACTGCGCCGGATTGAACTTTGAAAACATCCACTCATCTTTTGATAGGAAATGTTCAGTTTTTATCAAAGAACAGGAGATTATGGCCATAAAAACCCGCCTAAAACTTGACAACAAGGCTGCACGATCAGTCTACCATGCAAAACACCAGGGCGAATCCACATTTGCCGCAGTGGCGAAACAAAATGCACCAACATTTGCGACATCGACCACATCAAATACTAAAGCTACTCCAATACCAAAAGCAACAGCAATCACTAATTTAACCACATCATCCAACAACAACCAACGAAACATCATCAACTACGAGGACCTTGATGACTAAATGCCACCACAGGCCGCTTCCACATCCCAAAAAGACATTATGTAATTATAATACTATAGTTATACAGATCTCGGTTGGGCTGACGGGCGGGGAACCTACTTAAGCTTCTCCCTCTGTCAGTCAAGCCGAGATCTTTTTTCAAATACTACAAATAGCTCACTTAAGTTATTATACAACATATTTCTTACTTTCTTACTTACCATTAAACTCTAAAACTATCAAAATGTCTCTTAAAATCCTCCAATGGAACATCAAAGGATACGTGAATAACTATAGTGAGCTATTAATAATAATTAAAGAACACTCACCTCACATTATAGCAATCCAAGAAACACACATATTTGATAACAACAATTTACCAGTACCCATTAATTACAATCTACTAACATGTGATGCGGCCAACAGTTTTGGTGGAGCAGGCATTTTAGTTCACAAACCCATACAATATACAGAATTAAACAGCAACAACGATCTAGAAACAGTTGCAATAGAAATCCAATCAAAACAAAAAATAGCAATCTTTTCGATTTATATTCCCCCAAGCAAATCCTTTTCTCATCAGAGTCTTGAAAATATACTGGGCCACCAAAATATCCCTTCTCTTATTACGTTGGACTATAACAGTTGTCACAACAACTAAGGATCCCTCCGAAATAACAGAAGAGGCAAAATTTTAGCAAAATTCATAGATCAATCACGATATATTATTTTGAACGACAAATCACCAACACATTACACCACCCTCAACACATTTACGCATTTAGATATTATATATCACTCTGCTCCCCACAACTCGCACCATTTACAGAATGGAAGATTTTTGATGACCTATGTGGAAGTGATAATTTTCCTATTTTGATTTCTATATTCCCTAACTCTGAAACAGAAAATAGTTCCAGACCATTTTTTAAAAATAAAGAAGCAGATTGGAAGTCATTTTATCAAATAAGCGAAGACATAAACAACAAAATTAAAATTTGTTCAAATATCAACAAAGAGGCAGCTAACATCAGCAAAATTATTATACAAAGTGCACATAGCACCATACCACAAACATCACCACATAAATCTAATCACAAAGTTCCTTGGTGGAACAAAACACTAAATGAACTACGAATAAGTAAAAATAAAACATGGAGAATTCTTAAACGTAATATAACTCAAGAAAATATGATAAATTACAAAAAAGCCAATGCAATGTTAAGACTTAGTAAAAATAGGACAACGAACACTTTCACATCTACAATAGAACCATCTACAACAACAGCCCAAATATGGACGAATATAAGACGCTTCTGTGGGTTAAATCCAATGAAAAATATTCATTGCATATCTAACCCATCAGATAAGCTACTAAAATTATCTAAAAAAGATGTAGCACAAACTTTTGCAAATTATTGGTCTGAACTATCAGATGATAAAAATTATAGCAGTCAATTTATACAGGAAAAATACACCTACACAAACAATAACTTTACACCATCAGCAACCGCACAACTAATAGAGAAAGATATTACACTAATAGAACTTGAAGCCAGTTTACAAACCCTAAAAGGAACAACACCAGGAATTAACAGAATATCATACCATATGATTAAGAATAGCTCAAACACTGTTCAGAACAGGATTGTAAAACTCTTTAATAATATATTTAGTAATTATATACCTCAGGCCTACAAACACAGTTTAATTATCCCCATATTAAAGCCCAACGCTAATAAAACTGAAGTGTCATCATACAGACCAATTTCGTTAAACTGCTGTGTAGCAAAAACGCTTGACAAAATTATAGCAAGAAGACTCTGGCGGTTCGCCACTTAAAATAAATTTTTACACCAAAATCAATTTGGATTTAAGAAAGGTAAATCAGATACTGAGAGTCTTCTTTATGCTGATTTTCTTATATCCAAATCTTTAGCTTGTAAAAAGCACACCTCAATCGTCACCCTCGATTTTTCAAAGGCTTTCGATAGAGTTGGGGTTCACACAATAGTGCACCAGTTAATGGAATGGAGAACAGGACCAAAAATAGTTCGGTATGTTAAAAACTTTATGTCAAACCGAAAACTTGTTGTTAGAGTTGCCTTACAAACTTCGAATTTTCTACCTTTAAGCAATGGTATACCACAAGGATCACCAATCTCTGTCATACTATTTCTCATCGCATATAATAAGCTGGCCAACATAAAAGCATTTAATTTTGGATTTTACCAATTTCATCGTATAATAAAAAATGCAATCATTTAAAATCAACTACTTTAATCTTTGATTTTAAATTTCAGACAATTTTGATTCAAAAAGTAGTAAAATCAACAATGCCGCTTCTGATTTCGTAGTAAAATCAAAAGTGTTGCGCTTTTAAAATCAAAAGTGCGGGCCTTTGATTTCAAAATGTTGACACTTTTGTTGATTTTATCAATGTTAACGTAAAAACAAAATTTTTAACTTTTAAAATCAACAGTGCGAGTTTTTAATTTCAAAGAGCAGACACCTTTGTTTTTATACCCTGTTCCCATTGAAAATGGGAAAAGGGGGATCATGAAGTTGTGCGAATGTATGTAACAGGGAGAAGGAAAATTTTCCGACCCCATAAAGTATATATATTCTTGATCAGCATGAACAGCCGAGTCGATATAGCCATGTCCGTCTGTCAGTCTGTCCGTCTGTCCGTCTGTCCGTCCGTCCGTCTGTCCGTCTGTCTGTCTGTATGAACGCGTCGATCTCAGAGACTATAAGAGATAGAGCCACAAATTTTTGCACGAAGGTAGATTTATGCTGTACGCAGATCAAGTTTGTTTCAGATTTGAAAAATTCCACCCCGTCCCCCTTTTATCCCCAAAAAACCTAGACCTCCTCTAGAAATCCTAGACCTAAATAGCCGTCAGATCCACAATTTGCAAGTTAGAGCCTCGTGGTTTAAAAACACCGGAGTTATAAGCGAAACAGTTGAGCTGATAAGAGCACCCCCCACTTGTTGGTCAGGACTAGAAAAAAGTGTTGCCTACATTTGGGATAATTTTGTTAAATTCAAAAACAATTAAATGAAAACAAATGAACAGGGTATTTTGTGGTCGGGAAACTGGACTGCAGCGCCCTTACTTGTTTAACATTGTAGAATCAACAATGGCGCTTCTGATTTCGTAGTAAAATCAAAAATGCTGCACCTTTAAAATCAAAAGTGCGGGCATTTAATTTTAAAATGCTGTCACTTTTTTGAAACAACAACTTTGATTTTTGATTTTACCAATTTATACGTAAAATCAAAATTTATAGCTTTTAAAATTAAAAGTGCGGGTGTTTAATTTCAAAATGGTGTAATTTTTTTGAACCAACAACTTTTATTTTTGATTTTACCAATTTAAACGTAAAAACAAAATGTTAAAAATTTTGAAAGAACAGGGCAAGTCTTTGATTTCAAAATGCAAACACCTTTGTTTTAATCGTGGTGAAATCCAAAAAACGGAATTCGAAGTTGAGAATTACAAGTTGTAGGCAGATGGTAAATTGAGTTTAATATAAGTAGCACATTTGGCGCACACCAACAGTCATTCGTGTTGGCGCAGTCGGCTAAGGCGGCATTCCAATCGTGTCAAGTTCAAGGGTCCCGGGCTCAAACCCCAGCTGAGTAAGTAAACAGTTAAAAAATTTAATTTGTATATAAGTTCTTTGGTTTACAGAAGCAGCATTATTACTACTACTACTTGGGGTGGGTCTTTAGATTAACTAACAAAATCCAAGGGGGGTGGAGAAGAGGGGCTTTTCTAACTGGATATATTGTCGCAAACTTTATTTTTTTTTTATATTTTTAAATGGAAAAGTAGTAATTTTAAAAGATTAAAACTTTAAAATTAAATGTGTAAAGTATTAAAATCAAAAGTAGAACATTTTTTATATTAAAAGTGGTAAACTTTAAAATCAAAAGTGGAAAATTTTAAAATCAAAAGTGCCGACCTTTCATTTTTAAATGAAAAAGCTTATGGATCAAAAACAACTACTTGTTTGGTGATTTTACCAATGAAAAATGTTAAATTTACCGACTTTTTTTTTGTGTGCACAAAGAGATAAAATTTAGTGCTTATGCTGATGATTTTTTTCTTGTTATAAATTTTAACAAACACAAAAATATCAACTACAATTTGGACCCCTTATTCCAAAACAGGCAAAATTGGTGCTCCTACTCAGGAGCTGCCATATCTATAAACCAATGCCAACATCTACATATTTGTAGGAAACATAATTGCACCTGCAATATATCATCTAATAATTTACAAATACCCTCAGTTTCGACTGTTAAATTTTTAGGATTAACTATAAACAATCGTCAATTACCTTAAAACATCATTGTCAAAAAGCCTTAATGTAATTAAGTGTTTTGCTAGCCCAAGATTTAATTGCAATACGCAATCTTTACTTTCGGTGGCAAGGGCCACGATAATGTCTAAAATTGACTATGCTTTATTTATATATGGCTTTACTCCAGCATCTATATTAAACAGAATAAAGCCGTCTTTTAATGTTGCAATTCGGTCAACACCAATAAATAATATGCTTCTAGAAGCCAACATTCCAACAATCGAACTTAAACGAGACTATTTAACTGCAAGACTTTTTAAAACCTTACTAAATTCAAACGATACACCCCTTGCAAATCTTATCAATAAACTTAGAAAACCAACCAACAAAAAATTTACTTCATCAATAGAACGATCAATTACAATGTCTAAAGCGAACACGTTGCCGTATCTACCAGATAAAATACAATCTTTACAGCCATCTTGGTTATCACAAAATACAATAGACACTTCGCTACGAATACACAGCAAACAAATAACTCCAACTCATATATTCCGACAACACTTTAACAGAATTAAGAACGAATACAAGACACATACATTTATTTTCACAGACGGTTTTCAACAGAATAGTATTACCAGCTTTGCTATTACAACAGAAACACACGCTCTTAAGTATGGTAGACTACCTTTCTATTCTTCAGTATTTTCTTCTGAAATAATTGCTATTTTGGAAGCTGTAAAACTGGTTAAGAACTTAAAGGGATAATTTGCAATATGCTCTGATTCTATGTCTGCTTTAGATTCCATATCTAATATTAACAATACTGACAAGTATCCTTCGCTTATTAGATCACTATTAATATCCCTCTCTCCTAGGGTGAAATTGATATGGATCCCTGGTCATGTGCAAATTCAAGGAAATGAGCTAGCTGACCATGTGGCCAAAGCTTCAACTCATATGCCTTTAATTAGTATACCAAATGCCACTATAAAGAACATCAACAAATATCTTAGAAATCAACTCATTCGTCAACAAGAAAGCAATATTTCTCAGTGTAGCAATTGGTATAAAAATTTAAACCAAAACTATAATAATATCTATGACTACCTCAGCATCAGCTCACAAAACGAAATAACCCGGGTTGATCAAATCAAATTCATACGCCTACGAGTAGAACACACTAGATTAACTCACCAACACTATTTCAACCACAATATTTCCACAATATGCACTTTATGTCAAACAAATATTACTCTTAATATACAACACATACTACAATCCTGCCCCACCTTAACTAATATTATAATAGAAATTTTTCAACAAGACAATCCCATAGATATTTTAGCAAACCCTTACGAAGAAAATATAATCAAAATTGTCAAATTCCTGCGAAAGTCACAGTTATATAATGTAATTTTACTAAAATAACTAATTAAGAATCACTAAAACCACCAACTATATAAATACTCATAATAGATTTAATTATATAATTTTAAGAAAATTGTTGTAATATGTACTTAACAATATCTAGCTGAAGGCCCTGGCAGCCATTGCTAGTTCATCACTTATCTCCAAGTTTAATCTTTAAGATAAGTCTATATAAATAAATAAAAATTTACGTCTGTGTTTGGATCCGAAACCGCTTAATGCATGTATACGTCAAGAACATTTTTTGATCCCGACAATTGATGATTTGAAGATTTAAATTCAATCGGGTACCATTCGGTATTAATAGTGCCCAAGAAAGCTTACAACAAAAGATGGTACAAATTTTGGGGATATCCCAGGGAATTGTTGCAGAGAATTTTAACCCTCTATCACGTAAGCCTGCCTGAAGGCACGTATTACCTTTTTGGCCTTAACAAATAAACTATCAGCTTTTCAATCGCTTAAATAATTTTTGGCGGTTGATAATAAACACACAAACTATACAAAACTATCAGCTTTGAAAGCTCTCCGAAGCTTTTAACGGGTCTTATATTTCGCTATGCACAAGCCGTATGTTTTTTCGTGCGCAAATAATAGTAAATATAGAAAACACATCCAGCTCATAATTTTTTTCTTGAAAGGTAAGTTCATTTACTATTAAAAATAAGTTCCAGATTTGCAAATACATAAGAGACATGCGATGTGAAAGCAAAATAGCGATACGTGCCTTGAGGCACGTTTGGGGCTCCAAGACAACTTTTGTTGCCAGCTGATATTTCACAATTGATTGCAATTTATGTGTTTGTTTCTGTTGATGGAGTGATTTTACCTAATAGAATTATAAATATTACTATAAATGGCAAACCGGGTTCGGTATAAGCTGTCCGACTTGACAGATGAGCAGTTGCTCAAGATATTTAACTCATTCCCGTCGTATGAAGAAATGTTAAGCTCAAGTGACGACGAGGACGACGACTTTGATATAGTGGAGGCTCTTAATACTGCATTAGAGGATGCTGAGACTGTGTCATTTATTGAGACTAATGTTGAAAATGTCCAAAACAATGCACAGAAAGCTGAGACTTCCCAGAAAACTGCAAAAAGGCCGCGATCACCATTTCCAATCAGTGAAGATTCGGCGTGCGCATCTCCGCCAATTTCTGGTGGGTTCAATGGAGCTGGTAAGCCAAATTTTGTTGCTATGTGTTATTTTAGTGAATAATTAGTTTTATCTATAGAGGTATTGAATCAATAACAAAAGATTCGAGTAAGATTCTGTGGCGAGAGAAATGTATGCAGTAGCATGTTAACAATGTAGCATTTCGAGGCGATTTTTCGCTGCCAGCAGAAATAAAAGAGCTCAAAACTCCTCTAGAGCTCTTTTGCTATTTCTTTAATGCGGAAATCATGAATATGATCGTCGACGAAACCATGTGCGCAGCTTTAACGGATGACATTAACAATAAGTTCAAAATTAACACTGATGAGATGATGAGATGATGAGATTACATAGGTATTTTGATGTTCATGTGCATTTATCGCTACCCGAATCTGAAGAGCTCCTGGGGACAAAATGCGTTCGGACCTATACAAACCTGCATGACCCGAAGCAGATTCGAGGCAATCAAGAAGTACTTCTCGCTACGTGATGAGCGCGAACCTATCAAAAAGGGTGAACCAGGCTACGATCCTTTGTTCCGTACGCGAAAATTTGTAGACTGTCTCAACAAACGGTTTGACTCGGTGCCAAAGTATGCCCGCTCTTGTGTTGACGAGCAAATGTGCAGCACAAAAATGAAGCACCACTTGCGTCAGTACATGCCAAATAAGCCGCACAAGTGGGGCATCAAACTATTTGTATTGTGCGATTCATTTGGATACGCATACCGCTTTGAGATCTACAGCGGTGCCGGTGATAATGTGGTCTTACCTGGTCACCCAGATCTTGGTGCTTCGGCCAACATTGTAGTGCGCTTAACACAAACCGTAGAAAGATTAAGAATCACATCATTTACTTCGATAATTTTTATACATCTCTGACTTTGAAGGTTTATCTAAAAGCGAAAGGTATTTATAGCCTTGGCACGGTGCGTGTTAACCGTATCCCCAATTGCAAGCTACCAAACGATATTGCCATCAACAAATTGCCAAGGGGTTTTTCGACTGAGTACGATGGGTCCATATATGGTGTCGACATAACCAATGTACTCTGGAAAGACAGCAAGCCTGTTCGCTTTTTGTCCACCTATGTGGGTGTTAAGCAATTTGAAAGGACAAACCCTCGTGAAGAAACTGCAAAGACTGCTCGTGCTTGAGTATAACGTTCACATGGGCGGCGTAGATCTCATGGACGGCCTAATGGGCCGCTATCATATCAAAGCAAAAACTTGGGATGCCGCAACCCGAATTTTTTATCACCTAATTGATATGGCAGCCACCAACGCCTATATTTTAAACAGACGTATCCAAACAGAGAACGCAAGCAAAGAAAAATTACTCGCACTCCCAGACTTTCGCGAAACACTAGCCGCATTGCTGGTGACAAATAAAAACAAAAACTTACCGGGTCGTCCAATCAATACGAAAAATGCATCTTCACCGCGATGGGCAAACCAGTCTCCATCCTCTCAGTCAGGACGAACAATAAATTCACCATCCTCGCAGTCAGAGCGGGCAAAGCAGTCTCCACTCTCTCATCGACCTTTTCAGCATGAGCTCAAACATGGTCAAAAATCAAAACATCCAATATCGGACTTGCGGTTTGAGCAGCTTAACCATTTCCCACATTGGTTGGATCGAAACAGTGGAAAAAGATGTTGCAAGCACTGTAAATCTTCACAAACGCAATGCATATGCACGAAATGCAATCTGCATTAATGCTGTGCAGCGAATAAAAACAGTTTTTTAGAATACCATAAGAAAAAATAAAATAATTCTTCATTACTTGAAAATGTTTTTTTTTCACTCAAAGCCCCAAGCGTGCCTTCAGGCACGCTTTCCTTTTTTCTCACCTTACAGGTAAACCGAAGATTCTAAGTTATTTCTAAGTACATATTTGAGCTTAGAAGCATTCATTCACTTTAAAAAAAATTATTTGAATACTTTTTTTCTATTATTTTGGAAAGTAGCCTTAGAGGGTTAAAGATCATGACAAAATACTTATGTCAGTTCTTGAGAGGGCACACAAGTATAATGTAAGATTCAATCGGAAAAAGATTCAATACCGGCAAAAGAAAGTGGTTTTCATGGGAAACATTATCTCAGATGGAACATTTAAGATAGATTGCAAATATCGTGATGCGATTGCAAACTTTAAGAGACCAAAAACAAACATGATGTCATGCGACTTTTGGGTTCGCTGAAGTATTTAGTAAAACTCATTCCAAACTTATCCCGATATACTGCTGAGTTGCGTAATTTGACTCATTGTGATGTAGAACTTAAGTGGATGGAAAATCATATGAAGGAGCTAGAAAAAATTCTCAAAACAATCAACTCTGAGCCAGTTTTAGCTGTATATGATCCGATACAGCCAGTGATTGCTCAAACAGATGCGTCTAAGGACGGCCTGGGCTGTGGTCTTTTGCAAAATAAACAACATGTAGTGTATGCATCCCGAACGCTGGGAAAAAATAAACAAAAATGGACTCAGATTGAGAAAGAGTTACTGGCCGTTGACTTTGCTTGTCAACGATTCTATTATTACCTTTACGGTACAGTACTGTACAGAGCGATCATAGACCAGTGGAAACACTTATTAAGCGTGACATAGACGATGTATATATTATATATTCAGGATTTGTTGTATATCTGAACGGTTGAACAATAAAACATCAATCCACATTATAACAGAATTACGAAGAATATTTAATCGCATATGTTACCCAACAATTATAAAAAGTGAACGGTCCTTTCTCATCATATGAATTTAAAAAGTTTGCAGATGATTCAAATGTTAAGATGAAGTACTCGAGTCCACGATGCGCCCAAAGCAATGGCTTAGCTGAGAATGGTGTAGCTATAGTTAAAAATATACTTAAGAGATGTTAAGAAACGCTAAATGTTGAACTTTTTCAATATCGATTGCTGGAATACAACGCAACTCCTGTTGCAAGTATGAAATTAACACCAGCCCAATTGTTTTTTGGTCGTCAAATAAAAACGAAAATACAAGTAATAAGTCAAATACTGTGTCGAAACAATTTGAGAGAACTAGAAATTCAGTTAAAGTTTGACAACAAAAAATCTAAACAGAGAAATTATTATGACAGACATGCTAGATCACTACCAATGCTGAAAGTAGGAGATCTCATTATATTTAAAAAATCGGAATGGAATGGCATTATGGAACGGTTGTGGGAGTTGTAAATGATATAGTAAACTAGGAATTCTTTATTCTTATAACTCTAAGAAACGAAACGTGCTTTCATCTTAACTTGGATGTTACGATAGAGATGATACTCAATACAATGCGTGATAGTGATGACTAACTTATAACTATCGATACAATATTTTTAGCTTAACATTAACAACTTTCGTGACTTTAACACTTTCACTTGTTAAACTAAAAATTAATAACTGTAAAATTTATTAAGAAAGGCCCATATCATATCAGCAACTTGCTTACCCGTTGATATTTGCTGAGCTTGCATAAACCCATCTGTTACCTTTTCTCGAATAAAGAAATGCTTGTTCCTGATGTGCTTTGTACGACGATGAAACTCTGGGTTCTGAGCAAGCCTAACTGCAGCCGAATTATCTACTTGTAGAATAGGCACCTCTTCCAATTTGGTGATGCCCTGAAACAACTTTGTTAGCCACGCGATTTCCTTTGCTGCTACAATCTCTGCCTCTGTTATTGAAGTGGCTACCATTGCTTGTCGTTGCCTCATTCAAGTAATAGCGACTCCAGCGTACTTAACTATAACTCCTGATGTTGATCTTCCAGTCTTCGAACATCCCGAAAAGTCTGCATCGCTGTAACATTCCAGAATACCTTTATTCTCGCCATCTTTGTAAACGATACCTGGATTTATGGATCCAGCTATGTAACTAAGTGCTCTCTTCAACTGTACACTGTTCTCAGGAGTTGAATTTTCTAAACTTCTTGATAAAAATCCAACGGTGAAAGCTAAATCAGATCTGGTGCCCAACATAAGATACATCAGAGCCCCAACTGGAAAGCGGCTCTCTTTAGCTTCGTTTGCTTTCCCTGGTTCAGACGACTCTGTGCTTTTGATGATTGGTGTTGAAACTGGCTTACAATCAACAAATCCAAAACGATCTAATACTTTCTTTGAATATCCTCCTTGGCTTATCTTGATGAATCCTTGACCTTTCTCGATTTCAAGTCCAAGATAATATTCTGCATTTTTTAAGACTATCTTAAACTCCTTCTTTAAGTCCCATATAAAACTCTGCAAATCTTGCTGATCTGTCGCTGCAACTAATCCATCGTCCACGTAAATTACAAGAATTATTTTCTTTCCGTTACGCTCTCTTAAATACAGACATGGATCTGCTTCACTGACTTTGAATCCAAGCTGTGTCAGAAAAGCTCAAAATCGTTTATTCCAACACCTTGGTCCTTGCTTGAGTCCATACAAGCTTCTGTTTAGCTGGCAAATTCTGTTCGTACCATCCATAAAGCCCTCCGGTTGACTCATGTTAATCTTTTCCTCTAAGTCTCCATAAAGAAATGCAAATTGAGCCAGATGCATTACTTCACTTTATGCAATACTCAAAACTAATCGAATTGTACCCATTTTAGCAACTGGACCAAACGTCTGTGTATAATCTATTCCTGGTCTCTGTGTAAATCCTTTTATAACAAGTCTGGCCTTGAATTTCTCAATCGATCCGTCTGCATTCTCCTTTTTGCGAAATTCCCATCTGCTTGGAAGAGCCTTTTCGCCTGGTGGCAATGTGACAAGTTTCCATGTGCCATTTTCTTCTAAAGATTATATCTCGCTTTTCATAGCATTTTGCCATTCATGTGTCTCTCTGCTGTTTATGGCTTCTGTGAACGTCTCTGGTTCTAACTCCATGCTAAATCCTTGTACTTCCATGATAAAATCACTGAACTTCTGTGGTTTACTAACCTTCGATCTATCTCTGAGGAATCTTGGAGACTGTATAATTTCTTCTTCTCCTGTCTCATAGTTATCTTCACCATCATTTTCTACTATAGTGTCTTCATTTTCACTTCTATCTGAGTGTGAATCTTCTTCTTCGTTCTCTTTGTTATCTTCTTTCTCTTCTGTACTGTGAGTATCAAAATCTTTGAACATTACACTGGTTTGCTTCTTACAGTTGCCAAATTCTTCAATAAACTTTATATCTCTGGAGAACACGACCATGTTTCTCTTTTTATACTCTGTACCGAAGGTACATAGAGTATTATAAGTTTGTGCAAAAGTATGTAACATCCAGAAGGAAACATCTCCGACCCCATAAAGTATAATATATATATTCTTGATCAGCATCAACAGCCGAGTCGATATAGCCAGGTCCGTCTGTCCGTCTGTCCGTCCGTCCGTCTGTCTGTCCGTAAGAACGCACAGATCTCAGAGATGGTACGAGATAGAGGTTTGACATGTATGGGACATATGCTTCTTATGTCTGCAGGCAGATCAAGTTTATTTTCTTTGTCCACCCCCCCTCCCGCCCCCGCAATTTAGAAAAAACGTCATATCTCCCACAGTTTTGAAGATAGAAATCTGGACATATTTAGTTATTAGGATAACTTATCGATCCGCCAAAGGAATGAAGAAGATCGGATGAACGGTTTTCGAGTTATGATCAAAAAACAAATTTTCTTGGTACAGAGTATGTTATAGTCGGGCTTGGCCGACTTTCTTTCTTGTTTATGTAGATCGTATAGCGCTCTTCACCATCATATCCAATGAGATATCCTTTAACTGCTTTCGGATCCATTTTCTTTCTCTTCTGTACTGGGATATGAACATTAGAGCATACCTGCCTTGTATGAAAAACATTTTTTTTTCTAGTTCTTTGAGGCTCATAGCTCAAAAAATGCAGAATATTTTATAGAGAATTTAACGAAAATCCAAAATCAGATATCTTAAGGTTTAATGGTGCCGATGAGGCTTCAAGGTTTCCAATTTCCCCGAAATTTATTTTTGAATTATCAATGTAGGCAGAAACTTTTTACCAAAATGTCAAAAAAATATTCAAATATTTCACAAATTGTGAAGCTAGCAAACCGATGGGAGGGCACCAACATTGATATCAACTGCCTACATTGATAGTTCAAAAATAAATTTCGGGGAAATTGAAAACTTTGAAGCCTCATCGGCACCATTAAACCTGAGTATATCTGATTTTGGATTTTCGTTAAATTCTCTATAAAATATTCTGAATTTTTTGAGCTAGGAGCCTCAAAGAATCTAAAACTTTTTAAATCGTATGGAGAAAAGTACGCCCTAATGATCCTATTATGCGAAACTGTTTCATTCTTGGCTGTTTACCCATCCATAGCTCATAAGGACTGATTCATGGTTCTGATGATTCTCCTGTTCTATTAAGAGTGTATATAGCAGTGTTAACTAGAACTGCCCATATAGACTCTATGCCCAAAACTCTAGCGAGCATATCCTTGACGTGTCTCTTATCTTGATGGCCCCATCTTGCATGGTAAAGCTCCAACGTAGACTGCTCTGTATCTGCAACTTGTACTTCTGTTGTATTTATAGGTAGAACCGGTTGTATATCTGCCTTGAACAACGAACCTCCAACTTGACGAAATCCTTTGAGGATCACTTGTCGATTCTGGTTCTGCTGCGATAATCTCGTTGTCAATAGAAATAAGAGATACTGTAGGTTCCGCTTAGTTGCCCTGTGCAACTTGAACTTGATTTGCCTTTGGACGACCATCAGCCTTCCACTTCTTGCAGTAGCGAACCCAATGTCCTTTCTTCTTGCAGTAATTGCAGTTATTCTCCTTGTAGCTGCGATTACCCTCATGTTTCTGGTTACATCTAAGCATAAGTGCCTCCTGTTCTCCATCTTCGCAAGCATCATCTCTCAAACTTCTTCCAAACATGCACAGCTGCATTGTCAGCTCATCAAACGTTTTCTCAGCATCCTTGGTCAGAAGCATCCAACTCTGATGAAAATTCTCCAAACTTCTTGATAAGATATGTAAGGCTTTACATACCAAAATCAAATCTGGAAGCTTTTGCAAATCCTTGACCATTGTTCAGCTCAACCCATAAATTCTTAAGTTTGGTAATATTAAAGGCGAAGAAATCTGAACATATCTTAAAAACTTGGTCTTTTGACGTAGCTTCAAACTGTTGCTTAAGTGCTTCCCAAGCCTCATACGCTGATTTTTATAATATTAATATAATACTATTGGTACACCGCATCTGTAACTGCACTGGATATCGTTGTCTTGGCATAACTATTTGCCTTTCTATAAAAATCACTCTTCTCTTTGTGGCTTCTAGTCTGAGCTGCGTCCGCACATCTAAAGCTTCATCGTGGTAATCCAGCATGTCTCGAATCTTCCTTTTCCACAATGGCCAATCTGCTTCACACGCCAATGGCTTAATTCCTGAATGCTTCAAGTAATCCACCTTGATATCTTATTTGTGTTACGCAACGTGTCTGGGACCCTAACCTGACTTTATTCGTATAACTCTAAGAAACTTTCATCTTAACTTGGATCTTACGATAGAGATGATACTCAATATGTACAATGCGTGATGGTGATGACAAACTTATAACTATCGATACAATATATTTAGCTTAACATTAACAACTTTCGTGACTTTAACAGTAAACAGTCTATCATATATAGTTTAAAGAAAGCTTTAATAATCACTTTAGACGAAATCGTAGATTTATTGCCAAAACAAATAATGTTAGACTTAATGCAAGCTGTAACTATAAGAATATAAATGTTCAAAAAATGAAAGAAATTGAAATTATTCCATCGCCTAGACAATCAAACAACTCTAATAATTGTGAGGCGGAAGAGAGCCTGTTAGACAAGGATAACATACTTAATATTTCGTCATCAGATGACTATGGCACAGCTAACAGTAGTGATTTCGATGCTGAGGTTATTAAACCAGAAGGAAATAACTCTGAAAATATTGGTGAGCCTGAAAATAGAACTCAGCCGAACGTTGTTACGACTAGAAGCGGTCGAACTGTCCGTACCCCAATAAGATATGGTTGGAATTAATTTTAGAAAATCCAGTAAAATTCCTTGAATCAAATTATTGTAGTGAATTGTAAATGATGTATTTCTTAAGAAAAGAAAGCGTGTAATATAACAGTCCTGGACTGTAAGTGCTATACATGGTAATTGACAACAACGTCATCCGGTGCAGTACAATATGTGTTGTAAAATAGCTTTAGATGATGAAATAGACGGAGGTTGAATAAAACGCAACGTGCAGAATAAATGAATTAACAATTAAACAACCTTAATTGTTAAAATTGGCCGCTCTCAAGAAGTTGACGGATTCTTCCCAGCTGCTGGTATTTTCTGGTTTCCTGTGCGATTCGAGATGCCGCTATTGGTATTTGGTTTATCTGCCGGATACTGAATTCATCAAATTCGTCAGACTCTTGATTTAATTCCCATCAATTAGTTGGCAGTCAAGACATGTTGTCAGCAATTGAATTTTTATTTTATGTTTTTGTAATAACATTGAAATTAAAGTTGCCCAAAAAGCTTCGCAATTAGCCATTCAAGATATGCGTAGCACAGGTAATAATTTGGTTGGGTTTCAAATTTGAGCAAGAGGTTTGTTTGTTGCTTATAAGTATTTGAAGAATCTTTGTGAATCATTGTGCGGCTTGCGTTTGCAATTGGGAGTTTTGTGTTTTTGTTCAAGCGATGTGATAGTGCGGCTCCCAAGACCTGTTTTGCTGGCATCCGTAGCCAACACAATTATTTTGTTGTATGCTTTCTCCATTTCGGGGACCAGTAAAATTGTCCACTTTTTAGAACATCTCGAGTTGCCTTACCAGAGTCGTTAGATTTAGAATGAAAATTTAATAATAAGCTGATTTGCCAAAAATAATTGCAGGTGGTTGGCTTCAGTGTTTGTAGTATACACTCAGAAAAAATAGAGAATTTAATACTTGTATATAGACTTTTCGAAATCAATAGAGAGAGAGACTCTTATGAGAGTTTGACGTGTTTTTTGTGCTCCGCAACAAATAATTAAATGTATCTTTGAACGTGCCTATTATTTCGCAAATTTAACATAAACAATTTTATTAGTATTGCCCACTATCGCTTTACTAGCTTTACTTATCAGTTGTGCATCTTCACATCGTTAATTTAACAAAATTTTAATAATGAGGCGTATGTGCTGTGTATTTTGTTGGTGTTTTTGTTTTGCTTGCTTAACAGCTCCCCCTTTACACAGGTTTGTGTGTGCGTTCGCTTGTGCATATTCTTTTTCTATTTGTGCTTAACTACCACTCAGCTTTGTTATTGCTCTGCTCTCAAAGCTAAGAACGCTTGCCATCTAACTGCGCTCTGTGGGTGTTTTTATACCCTGTTCCCATTGAAAATGGGAAAAGGGGGATCATGAAGTTGTGTGAATGTATGTAACAGGGAGAAGGAAACATTTCCGACCCCATCAAGTATATATATTCTTGATCAGCATGAACAGCCGAGTCAATATAGCCATGTCCGTCTGTCTGTCCGTCCGTCGGTCCGTCTGTATGAACGCGTCGATCTCAGAGACTGTAAGAGATAGAGACACAAATTTTTGCATGAAGGTAGACTTATGCTGTACGCAGATCAAGTTTGTTTCAGATTTGGAAAATTCCACCCCGTCCCCCTTTTATCCCCAAAAAAACAAGACCTCCTCTAGTCATCTGTTGGGGTAACTGGTAGCCTCAACTTTTAATGTGCACGCAAAGAGGCACAAAAAAATTCGAATGGGGTTGACCGGACACAGGAGCGCAAAAAATACACACGTCTTTCAAGTTCAATACACCAATTTGGAGTGCGCTTTAATTTGCCAAATTCAATGCGTACAGGCTAACTCGCTCATCTGCATGCATGCATGTATGTGTGCGCAGATAATTGAACAGATAACTACAAAGATCAACGAGAGAGCAACTAAGGGCTTAAGAAAAAATATATAACTACTGATTTTTAGGATGAGGCGCTAAACGATGAATGGCACGTTTGAACAATCCAGATTTAGTTCTTACGGCGGCAACTCGAACCTTGCCATCCGCGCCTTTGACCGTTTCCTCGACGACACCCATTATACACTTCTGCGGTGGAGTATTATCCTCCTGGACTACGGCCCCGATTTCCAAATTTTTGAACTCCTTGGTCCACTTTTGCCGTTGTTGGAGACTGAGCAGGTAGTCTCTTGACCAGTCGTCCCAAAACCGTTGCTTGACGCCTGATGTCAACTGCCATCGCTTCAAGCAACTCATCTTGGCGTCTGGTATGGGCTGCGTTGATGCGAATGGCAGCGCTACGAGCGTTGTCCCGACGAGTAAATGGGCTGGCGTCAGTATTTCGCCATCGTTTGGGTTGCTGCTGAGTGCGACTAGCAGTCGCGAGTTGAGAATGGCTTCTACCTCCACCAGCACCGTTTCCAGCTCGTCCTGGCGCAGAATAATAGTGCCGATGGCCATGAGCAGCAGGTTCTTTGCGGATTTGACTGCCGCCTCCCAAAGACCGCCGAAATGGGGTGCCCGTGGAGGAATGAAAGCAAAGGTTATCCCTTTGGTTGCAGCAAACGCTGAAATGGCATCCTTTTGATCCTGAAACCGGTCCTTGAGGTTCTCCAGGGTTCGCGCAGTACAGGCGTTTGACAAGTCCACGACGGCCAATGAACCTAGACAAGCACATAATAAAGAATTAGACGTGAGATCGGTAACTACCTCAATATGAACAGCTTTAGAAGCAAAGCAAACAAATACGGCTATGTACATTTTTACAGGTGCCTTGCCACGAATTCCCAATGTGACCGATATTGGACCTAAAAAGTCCACTCCGCTGACTTCAAATGGTCGACATCCATGAAGTCGATCAGCGGTTAGGTTTCCCATTATTTGAGACAACAACATTGGTTTATAGCGAAAACACAATACACACTGCCGAACTACTGCATTACACGCCTCAAGTGCATTAATTACCCAGATTTGCTGGCGAAGAAGACCAACCAGAACTAGTGGGTTTGCAATTTGCAATTTGTACGGTGCAAATACTCGATGTACAGTGTGACGCAACGACATTTCTTTGGCATCAACAAAGGGAATTTGGCGTTGTGTGGCAAAGGTGCCTTTAACAATCGACCTCCCACTCGCAACAACTCTAATTTTCGGTTTCCCTCTTGATGTGGATAAAGGAATGGTGTCAACTTTAGGTACGATGGTTGCAAGTTTAATGACTTGTTCAACCTTCAAATTTCCTCTGCAAATTCAAAATGCTGAATCACCGAGACAATTGAAACAAAAGCGAAGTTCAATTCAGACGCCGAAAGTACAACTGAAGAACATTGAGAGCTTGAGCCATTTATGAATCGGAACATATAGGAGACGATGCGAAGAATTTTGAGATTTGAGGAAATCTCTTGAGAATACTATTGACTTCCTCATCGGCCGCGATCATAACTACCGCAGTCTTGCGTCTTTCCAACAATAACTGCTCCTTTGTTAGAGCAAGATGTGTGTTTATTGGCCAGCTTTCTTGGGAGTGTTGTAAAAACTTCGGCCCATTAAACCAGAACGAGTCTCTGAGCTCTACAGTTGAGCAGCCACGGGACACTATGTCAGCCGGATTCTCCTTTGGTGGAACATGAAACCAAGTTGCATCCGCAGTTATTTCTTGAATATCTGCAACTCTGTTGGCTACAAAAGTATCCAAGTTTGAGGCGTGCACTCGTACCCAATGGAGCACCACCTCCGAATCTGACCAGAACACGATCTGATCCACCAGAACATCTAGCTCCAATCGAGGAATTGACTTTGTTTTAATGGGGCTTCTTTAGATTTGGCAGTGAGCAATCTAACAAAAACGCCACGGCTGGTTTCGATGCGCGTGTATAAACAGCAACCGAATGCTCTCGAAGAAGCATCTGCAAAACCATGGATTTGCAAAGCACAATCTTTCGACACACCAACATGTCTGGGAATTAAAAGCGTATCCAACTCAGAAAAGCATTGGGTTACAGTTTCCAAATTGTGCTTTAACTGATCTGGAATTGGATCATCCCAACCCAAGCCATAAAGCCACATTTCTTGGAGCAGAATTTTTGCACGAGTGATTATAGGGCTTAATAAGCCCAACGGATCATAGAGCCTGGATACAAATGCCAAGATTGACTGCTTCGATGGCTCTACATCCAACGTCATCTCCCTCATGGAGTATTTAAAAACATCCTCTTTTGGATTCCAGATTAACCCCAGCGTTTTGGTTTCTTCCTGGTGACCAATCGCTATCGTGTCATCTTCTGTTTGGTTTCCAAGTTGCTCACAATTTGACGACCACTTTGTAAGAGTAAATCCAAAGGATTGTAAGACAGCGATGAGCTTCTGCCGTAATAAACGAGGTTCTTCCACGTTATCTGCTCCAGATGGCAGATCGTCAACATAGAAGTCAACAGTTAATGACTTGGAGTCCAACGGATAAGTTTTTTCACACACCGAATAGCCAAAAGGCGCGGAAGCTGTCCCATACGTTACTGTGTTCAAACGAAAAATTTGAAGTGGGTCAGTGGTGTGCTCTCTCCAGACGATTAATTGGAAATTACGCTGGGTCTCGTCAACTTCGACTTGACGGTACATTTTAGCGATATCGGCAGTTACCGCGCATGGGCAAAGGCGGAACCGCCGTATTGTCGAATATAATGGTGGTTGAATGGTTGGACCAACCATGAGAACGTCGTTGAGTGCAATTTGAGAGGAGGTTTTGCTGGACACATCAAAAACGACACGCAGTTGTGTGGTCTACAAGTCTGGTTGTTTGGAAATTTTTCTTTCCAACGCTAAAAACCGACGCTTTAATGTGTCGTAGGACGTTTCAAGGCACTGTGGACTTGACTTAAATGGCAACGAAACGCTAAGGCCACCCGAGGGCAAGTGACTGATTGTGTCGAGAAAGGACTTCTCACAAAGCTGCTGTTCTGGGGTATGTAAGTGCGATTTCAGTGCATTTGGACTTTCCTCCAACTCCCAGAACTTTCGAACAAGTCTATACGCTGTGGTTTGTAAAACAGCGAATCAGCTAGCTCTATCTCTTTCGGAATATCAACACTGACAACTAAATTTTCTGGCTGGTACGACGAAATGGACCTTAAAATACCGAAATCGCTTGTCATTTCAAATTCATTGTCACGCGAGGCTATTGATGTCTGCACAGAGTGACGAACGGCTGAACGAGATTTTCCGATACCTAACAAGCTTATATCTTTTCTCGTCTTCTCCAATTTAAGCTGATTTGCCAGATCTTCCGTAATGAAATTAACTTGCGACCCCGAATCTAAAAGCGCTCTGGCCATCTGATATGAACCATGTTGATTTTTTATTTTAACGACTGCAGCTGCCAAAATCACCTGATCAGATATATTGCTAGCCAAATTGACAGAAGATCTTTGGACGGGTGCAGCAGAGTGAGGTACTGGAGGTTGATTAGATGCGGTTGATTGTATAGATTCCGCAGCATATCGTTGCAGCAAAGTATGGTGAGGCTTCGAACAGACTCTACAGGTGCTTGATTTACACGCTGAGACTGAATGGCCTTTACGCAGGCAATTTATGCACAAAGGACAGGCTTTAACAAATTTAAACCGCTTATCGCATGAAATCGCTGCAAACGAGGAACAAGATTGAATGAAATGATCATCTGACTTACAGAATGAACATTTTGGATCACGAGGTTGACTGGGGTGCGATACAGCCAATGATGTTTTGCCAGGTTTTCTAGACATTTCGGAATTCGACTTTCGATTACCTGAATGAACGGACGATGACTCTTCAGCCGAAAGATGCTGATATCGCTTGTTTAAAGCAAGTTCACAGTCATTTCATAATGGAAGTTTGATATAGTCAAGATTTTCTTCCCACTTAGATCGAGTTGTAGTATCTACCTTGCTCATAACCAAATGAATGAGCATGGCATTCGAGATATGTTTGTCAGAACTTAACGATAGCAATGATTCGTATATCGCTCTAACAGAATCAACCATAGTGCGCAAAGATGATGAGGATGGTCCTTGCATTTTTGGAAGATCGAATAATTTTGCGATGCTATTGAATACGATAAGACAATCATTGTCGTAAACCTGTTTCAAAGCTGCTAAAGCCTTTGGGTAATTATTATCAGTCACCTGATAAGCCTTTACTATCCCTAATGCTTCCCGATCCAAACAATGAGAGCAAGTGATTGAGTTTTTCAATATTCGAAAGTGACAGGATTAGATATTAGATCTTAGATCTATTAGATTTTCCAACAAGCCGATAAAATTTTTGTACTCGCTGTACTCTCCACTAAATCGAGGCAATTTCACACTGGGAAGTTGCTTGTTATGCGGCATTGACCCAATAAGAGTGGAATTAGCAATGTTTTCCTGTACAGGTTGCACTCGTTTGCTCTTACTAATGAGCAAGGCTTTGGTTGAGACGCACAAGCTTTCCAGGTCAGCTCTAGAGACAAGAGCAGTATCAATGTTATCCAAATCCTTTTGTATTTCGAATGCATTATCAATATAGGGATTTAATATTTCTAGCCTACATTCCGCTTCGATTGGATCTAACTGAATTGATTTATCTTGAACTGATTTTTGGATACGCTGAATATCCTTCGAAGTTGGCTCTCCAACTTTCCAGAATCTGACTCGTCTAACAGAGATTTATTCTTTCCCTTTTTTCCAACCATATTACTGCACGATCTGAGCAAACGATTAAAATTGTATGTCAATAAATCTTTATATTGACTAGTTCAGAACTAGTCAATTAAAATCAAAAAACCGAGTTCAGTATTTTCGAACAAATAATGCTTGTTCTGGCCCACTGTGCAGCTCCTCCTAGTTGACACACACACACACAAACCAATTTATGTGTATATGTGAAGCGACAAAGCAAGAAGAAATGCCAATGCAAAACCAAACGCAAGGCCAAAAAGAAACCACACAAGTGTTCCAATACACTGTGCAGGTAGCGAGAAATCCGTTACTTCGATCGAGACCAGGCAGAGAGATCCAAAGGGCGCTAGCAACAGGCGCGTATGCAAAAACGAAAGTGCCAAATCAAACTGTATGCACAGTGCAAGAACAATACTACAACACCAACACCACGCAGCTTGGATGCAGCTGTCACCAAGTTCGATGATCGAAGAATGACGGCAAGGGATAACGCCGAAAATCTAACGGCGATGAACAGCAATTACCAATTAGGCTGGACCACAAATTTTTAAGGTTAAGCGCTCAAATTGCGCATTGTATGTGATGTACGAAGTGATGTACATATGCAAATGGACAAGTATTACAGCTCAACATTTTATTCAACTTTTATTGCAGATTTGAGATCATACTTTACTCATTTAAGCTGTTCAATTTTTCAAATATGTGTAACGTTTTTTCTGTGCCGAATGCTAATCAATTGTTGAGCCACTCTAATATTTCTTTGGTGCGTGCTTATGTGAGGTTATTACGTGCATTTGTATATGAGTATGTGTATGTGTGCATCAACAAGCGTACATAACAATGCTCTCACATTCATATGTATTTTATTTATTTGAATATTTTCACTGCACTTTGCACAGAGTGGTTGCACATTTATTTAGCCTTCGTTACTTGTTCTGTACTTCCCTGATGGGATTGACAATCCATTTGAAGATTACGCAGGCACTTCCAGGCGATCAAATCAAGCAAGCAAAATCCAAATCCTAGTCCAGTCCAAATCCAAAGTCCACCCGGGGGCGCCAAAAATGTTGGGGTAACTGGTAGCCTCAACTTCTAATGTGCACGCAAAGAGGCACAAAAAAATTCGAATGGGGTTGACCGGACACAGGAGCGCAAAAAATACACACGTCTTTCACGTTCAATACACCAATTTGGAGTGCGCTTTAATTTGCCAAATTCAATGCGTACAGGCTAACTCGCTCATCTGCATGCATGCATGTATGTGTGCGCAGATGATTGAACAGATAACTACAAAGATCAACGAGAGAGCGACTAAGGTCTTAAGAGAAACTTCAGATAAGCATAGACTTAAGAGTACAATCTTCAAGTGTATTCACAATATGTATGCTGGCTGCAACCAGCTGTGCCAATTTGTACTAACTAATTAACAAGGTGAAATGCCTTAACATCATCTTAGACCTAAAAAACCGTCAGATCCACAATTTTTAAGTTAGAGCCTAGTGGTTAAGTATACATCAAGCTAGGCCCAATATCTATTTATTCTAAAAAGTACAATCAGATCGGACAAAAAACGCCGGAGTTATAAGCAATAACAGTTGAGCTGATAAATGCACCACCTCCAGTTGTTGGTCAGGACCAGAAAAAAGTGTTGCCTACATTTGGGATGATAATTTTGTTGCATTCATCTTCAAAAATTCAAAAACAAATAAATGAAAACAAATGAACAGGGTATTTTGTGGTCGTGAAACTCGACTGCAGCGCCCTTACTTGTTGTTTTTGTCTTTGTGATTTTTCGATAAGCGCTTTGGTCCGCTTACTTTTTTGTTTTAAGGCCCTCTGGTAAATTTGGTGCATTATGTCGTGCTGGAAATAGACCTGAACATTTAAGAATGCAAGTGAGTCGGAACAACTTCAGTTTGTTACCTGCTGGTTGTGCGATAAGTGTATGCATATTAAATGTTAAATAGGGCTAAGTGGACGTGAACTGGATAAAGTTTACTCGCCTAAAAAGGATTGTGGTGCTTTGAGCTGGTCATGCCCTTTATGCACTAATAAACAATTTAGTTTCTCACCACCCCCGCGTCGGTTGGAGCCTCAATTTTTAGATGTGCCAATACCCGTGTCTGGCAACTCAAACCAATTTTCCCCCAATTGTAATGAAAGGTCGCCAACTATTTCATTGTCTGTCTCACCAGGCAATATGCTTGATTTGTCTTCTTTCCCCTCCCCGAATCAAGCTGTTGGAAATCTTTCAGATAATCCTTCTTCTGTCTGTAGATTCGAGCAGTCACCATAAGCGTCGACTAAACCTGTTGGCAGTGCTTCCGTCTCTTTTCCTATTCCTTTTCAACCTCCTCTACTTTCCGTTATTGCACTGCGTAAGCAAGTTTTTTTGTCAAGCTTGTCTCCGGAAACTACTTGCAAGTCAATTGCAGCATATATTGCGAGCAAATGCTCAGCAAGTGTGTCCATTTCAAAGTTTAGTTTTGCACAACCTCGAGATATAGCTTCGTTTAAGTTAAATGTTCCGTCTGAATCATTCCCAATCATATGTCGCACTCTGGTTGCCAGTTATGATTGTGCATGAGTTCAGGCAAAAAAATCCAATGAGGCCAATGCCAGTCAACTTGCCTTCATTTAGTTCATCCTCACATGTAGCGTCTTATACTTAGGGTTTCCGTCTGTCCTATTATTGTCTATCAAACGTTAGGGGCCTTTTATCTAAGCTCCATACGTAATTTTTGAATAGTGCATCTTTTGAATTTGACATTGTTGCATTTTCAGAGACTTGGTTAAAATCCTCAATTTGTGATTGTGAAGTCTTGTCAAATGATTTTTCGATTGATCGGCCGGGTCGCAAAGGTGGTGGTGTACTGATTGCAGTAAACACCAGCCACAGTTCCGAACTGATCATTGTTGATAAACCTGTGGATGTTGAATTTGTTGCCGTTAAAGTAACTTTTCCATTATTATCTTTATTAATTACCTGTTGTTATATCCCACCTTCGTCCGATATTGAAATTTATATGCACCATGTAGCCTGCATAAAAAATGTTTTAGCCCACTTACGGGACATTGACACTCTGGTTGTTGTAGGTGATTTTAACTTGCCTGACATCACATAGTCAAATTCTAATGGGTCGACTTACCTTGTACCATCAGTACAGCATGACTTTTTAGATTGACTGCTTGACATGTTTCTTTTTCAAATTAATCCTGTACAAAACAATTTAAATAAATTGTTGATTCTTATTTTGTCAGTGATAGCCCCAATCCCAATGTCTCTAAAGGGGACTCTTACTGCCCGAAGATTCTTAACATCCTACACTGGAAGTCTCGCTTTCAGTATTTGGACCTGCCCCTTCAAATTCCAAAATCCCCAATATACCTCGTCGTTGCTTCCGTAAAGGAAACTTCACTTTGCCAAGTCAACTCATTTGTGCAACAGACTGGTCTCCATTGTACAATTCGGTAGATTTAGATTTTGCTATTACCATTTTCAACGAGTCTATTGATTCTCTCTTAGATATCCGCATTCCTAATAGCGTCGATTCCACCGCGTCACTGAATCCCCCTTGTTACTGTCCTAGATTATATAATTTGAAAAATATTAAATCTAGATGCTTTAAGAAGTATAAACGAACTGGTTCTGCGATTGATTTTTATAAATATTCAATACGAAAATCTAACTTTACACGTCTTAGCTCCGAGTGCTATAACAATTACACAGGCCAACAGTGATTTTGGTGCAGGTCTACTTTGATCAGATTAAGTTGACATAGATTGCAATGAACAAAACTGCATCATTGGTTTTTTTCTATCAGCTCTTGTTTTCAAGAAATAGCGTAAAAACGATTTTGTCGAATTTTTGGCACTCTACAAATAACGGAGGCCACACTAGGTATAAATGTCTGGCTTTATAAGCTATATGCGACAGAGCACTTATCAATGCGTCTTTAAAAAATGAAAAGCGCCAAATAAGTGTAGCGGAAAGTGTCTAAATTGGCCTCTAAAGTCATACTTATCATGATTTGTCGTTTTTTTTGAAAGACTGCTTAAAACGAACTATATATTAATTTTTATGGGAGGACAACTAGACTCGTGCTTTAAATTTGTATAGGAACAATCAAAAGACTACTTAATTCAAAGGCAGCGTACTTGGGATTTCCCATTCGCCATCAAGATATGCAGTGGGTACCTCACACAGAGTGCAAGACTTGCAGTGAATGTTATTTGATTACAGCTGCCATATTCACTAATTCTATGTTGAATCAAGTAGCCTTTTGATTGTTCCTATACAAAATTAAAGTAAGAGTCTAGTTGTCCTCCCATAAAAATATATATGAATTTCGATTTAAGCAGGCTGTAACTATGCCAAATAAGCAGATTAAAGTGCGATAAAAATCACAATGTTAGATCAAATGTTTGGCTATATGCTTAAATGGCTAAAATATTAATTCAAAAGCGGCGGTTGCTTAAAAGTGATGATTTTTTTTTTTCAAAAAAATTCCATATATCGGGATAAGTTTGACTTTAGAGGCCAATTTAGACCAGGGATGCAAACCGGTTTTGAACCGAGCCGAACCGACATGTCTTCTGCAATTGCCAGCCGATCTCTTAATTTACCTGTTTTCAATCTAAATGTGTTTCTTTATTAGACAATATTTTCAATTTTCTGTAATACTTCTTAACCTTAATTCAATCTTAATCTGTCAATAAGTAAGGGCCCTCCTCTAGGAACTGATAGACGAGACTTGGAAATCCAACATAATAAACTTTGGACATTGCTCTATGGATTCTAAAGGAATCAAATTTCAAATATGGTCGAAAAGTCACATTACTACAGAAATCACTGTACCGAACCGAAACCGCGGTTCAATCAACTCAAAAAACCATGTGGCGAACCGAACCGGCGCGCCGGTCCAATCCTGTGCCCCCCTGTTAACCTACAAAAATGAACGTACGCTCATTTTAAAGCTACAGTAATTCTCTATCCTCGTCCCTTTGAAATTTTTCAAATATCTCTTTCCGTTAAAAAGTTATGATTTTTGCAACGCCAAATTCGCGAATCCGGCCACTGTGCGTCGTGCGTCTCGTTCTGGGTTTGAACGGGCACTAAATAGCGTCTGCTCTCTGGTGCTCTCTGCTAGCTGCCGCTCACTCGGGGTTGCGGTCGGGTGTCTACGATCGGGCGCTGGGGTTGCAATCTCAACGTGAGAAGTGAAACCAAAAAAAACCCAGTTTGAAGGCTCTATATATAAGTGCTTAGTGCTTTAATTGTTCTCCGACTTCCAGTCTGGTGCACTTACGGCCAAACACATCGATCAATTGACTGCGTAACTCTTCCCACTCCATAGCACTTTGGTGAGCAAAACATGATTTAGCCGAACCAACTAGTAAGCGCTTTGCAAAAATCCAGTAGCGTGATGTGGGTACGCCAAGCATACAGCAGGTAGTTTCGAATTCATCGATCCATACACGGATAGGCAGATTATCATCTCCAGAAAACGGCTCCACAACTGCTTCAACATATCTGGGGTCCACGCGGTAAAAAAAATGTTCAGCCATTTTCGGCTCTGCGGGCTTCTGCTCCAATTTCATCACAGCGATTCGCAATTTGTCAAACTCGTTGTCTACACCAGCCGTCTCTTTCTCTCCCACGTCGTTTTTAGTCTGAACAGAGCAACTTGCTTGTTCTTGCTCACTCTCATTCTCTGAATCCTCACCACAAACGGATGCACTTTTCCTCTTGTGCATTGATGCGGAAACAATCATATGAGACTCCGGCAATACTAAAGCATCTTTAGTTTCTTTACTAATTTCCTACGCCATAATTTTTTGGACCGCTGCTCGCAATTGTTGAATTGTTGCCTCGCTGCCAAAATGCACATTCCGAGCACTTAACACCTCCAGCAGCTCCTCCTTCTTGCATCTCACGATTTCAGCATACTCCATAGGCATAATTGAGGAACTTTACCCCACACCTGAATTGTGAATCTGGGTCTTTTATAATATTTTACGTACTTGTTTTATAATCTTTCGTCAAGAAGTGTGACCAAAGCTGTACAAATTGTGATCAATTCGAACCATTTACAAGTTTGCAAACATAAATTGCGGTTTTACAAAAATTTTAAATTTTGATATTTATTTAATTTGGCAAATAATAGTTTTAGCAGCAAGTCCGATCCGAATGATTCATGTAACTAGTCTAAAGCAGCCCTGAGAACTACTTCTGCCTTTGCTTGTTAATCTGCTTTCATTCTACTTGTGTCCGCTACAGCGCACATTGGCAATCGTGCTACAAGAAAATTTGGGATTGATTCAAGGTGTGACAGTTGAAGCTTTAATTTAAGCCTACTAATAGACTTCTAGCACGTCAGCATTATACTCTTCACGTGATTGAATAAAAGCAAAAACAGGGTTTTTTGAAACTTTGAGACCATTTTTCTCAAAACATTTACGTGATGGGCACTTTTTTTTTTTTTTTTTTAATTGTTTATTTTGTACAATGCGTTTAACTTCTTAATCTAAAAAAACAAGAGATAAATATATATTAATAATGATGCAATGTCCCGTGTCGAGCACTCAGCGTCTACAATTAGCTTACATATATAGTATTCTTTTTAGAGAAAAATGAAAATGACATCTTTGTACATGAAAAATGATACAAAAATAACAGTTGAATGACTTGTAATGAAAAATTATTTGAAAAAACATTACATATATGACTATTTACGAATTAGATAAAAGGTTAAAAGACTATGATACAGACTAAAAATATGAGTTTGTATATATGTGTATAGGCTAATCCTGTCGCCACCAAAACTTCTTGGATTCTATTTTTTCTAAAGCTAAGACGTCTTTGGAAGATATGCTTGTGTCGAATCTGAATTCGCTTTGTTCTGGTATAGATTCTTTAATTGTTTTGTCTGTAGCCCTGCGGTATCTATGGTACAATACTGGAACACATTTATCATTTTGCACCAGTTGATGCTTATCTAGGTAAATGAAGGCCTCTGGTGGGATAAATCCTAGTTTTAGTGTCTTTTTGATGTATTCCTCATTAGCGTAAAATGGACCATTAATTAGGTTGTTAACTTCGCAATCCAAGCATTTTTGTATGTGGCCTCTTATAAGGTTGATCACATAGTTGTCGATCCTGTAAACGTTAGCTTTATTATACACATAGCTGTTTTGGTAGTACTTGGTATAGTTGCTTTGTGGTGTTCTATAAAGCGAGGTACAAGCTCTGAGACATTTACGTTCAAATATTCGTATCCTTTCCATATATGAGGGCGAAATATTAAACCAGATAGGAGCTGCATATGTGATTATGGGACGTATTAAGCACTGGTACATTATTATTTTAACTTGAGACGATATGTGCATTGAGTAGAACAGATTTTTATATATGTGGAATGCTTTTGTTGCTCGTTCCAATTGTTTATTGACGTGGTTGTTGAAATACAAAAATTTGTCCAAATGAACTCCTAAGTACTTAACAGTAATATAGTTTGTTATTAGCACGTCATTTTTATTTGATTTAATGTCAAACTTTTTCCTTATGTCTTGGTTGCATCTTTTGACGGGTGGTCTAAATAGAATGGTTTCACACTTTTCTGTATTAATGTTTAGATGCCAGTTATCTGTGTATCTTTCAATTTGATCGTATGATTTTTGAAGGTTCGAGTTAATTTCCCTAATGTTGTTATCTGCGTGGTAGATGACGATATCATCAGCAAACGATATTATGTTGTCGATCTTATTTATTAAACCCAGTAGAAATATGTTGAATAGTATTGGCGAGTTCACCGTACCTTGCTGCAGACCATTTCCATTTTAAAGTATTGAGAGCTACATTTTTTGCCATTAGATATAACAAACTCTTTTTTACATATCATGTTGTATTTGAGTATTATGAGGTGTATCGAAAAATCGTATTGAAGTAGTCTGAATATCAAGCCTTGAATCCGTAGTCCATCAAATGCCTTTTCAAGATCTATGAGGCATGCACCAGTGCAGTATTTTTTTTGCCAGTTCCAGTTGACGTATGAGACGAGGCAATTGATAGCATGTGTAGTGGAGTGTTTGTATTTGAAACCGAATTGCTTTTCACTAATTAGGTTATTTTCGTTGCAAAATGTGATAATGTTGTTGTTAACACATGCTTCAAACACTTTACTTATGTTAGGCAAAAGACTTATTGGACGTAAGTTGCCTATAACAGATCTTTGCCTTTTTTAGGTATAATTATAGTTTTAGCCCGTTTCCAATTCTCCGGGAAGTAGGCGTTGTTTAGCATATTGTTAAACAGTGATCCATATTCTAGCACTATCAAAAGCGGTAGATTTTTTAAAATAATATTTGGTATACCGTCTAAACCAGAAGATAGTTTCGTTGGGAGCTTTTTGAATATATTAATAATGGTGTCTTGAGTAGCGAAATAATTTTCAGCTTGCTCGTCATCTAGCATATTGGATTTTTTACTTTCGCTAAGGGTAGTCTTGGCCGACAAAAATCCTCTAACTGAACCCTCCACGAGGGTGTCGGCTGGGCAATGGACACTGTATGCACCTTGGCTTAAAGCGGGTAATACATAGTGTCTCTTGCTCGTCTTACACCTAGGAAATGCAGTGTCCAGCTAAGGTGATGGCCAGCACTACAACAACAGCACAATGTTGGGTGGAGCTGAGCCAAAGCCATGGTTAGAGGTGCCTGGCAGTAGACATAAAATGCTATGGGGTGGTTCCCACGAACAAAATTAACCACCATGGGTACAATAAATGGAACAAACGAAGAACCCAACTCGGGCTGGGATATCAGCCCAAACGTCGGTGGAAGGCGTGACTGCTACCACCGGCGGGCACGGTGGGGAGAGATCCCCACTTCGTGTCGCCAGCGGTCACACCTCTGTCGTGGTTGGAGCAGGCCAGGACAGTTGTACAGCTACTGCCGATACGACAAGAACCAAAGTGTGGCGCGGTACTGCAGTCGATACAGACTCGGACTGCGAATCGCACTCAACCAATACAACCAATACAAAGGCGGAAGAAAAGCTGCTGCTATCTCCAGTTCGGGCGGGGTCTAGTACCAAAAATAAGGAAAAACCCACACGAACAAAGGAGGGCATGCGAGCGAAAGCCCAGTATAAAGCGGCTCTCAAAATCAAGGCAAGACTGAACGGAAGCGGTGAGCTCACCCTAGAGGAGAGAAACAAGCTTGCGTGGGCCGAGCAAAAGATTAAGGAGGGTCGAAAACACTTCGCGGAGAAACCGGCGATGCAAGCCACCTCCGCCAAATACGCAAATAAAATGGAGGAGTGCTTGGCCATCAAGCGGCAGCGCTCAACTGAGCAAGCGAAGGCGGAGGCCCCAGCCAGTAAAAAGCCCCGCCAAAGACCGCAGAACCAGGCACAACTCCTCCCCAAAAAGACAAGTCAGCCCAAGGAATCAGCTAGCGACGTAGCAAAACGGCATCTCACCGTAGCTATTGTCGACAAAAGCGACCCTAACGGCAAGATGACGCCCGAGCAGTGGAAGCAAGTAGAGGAGAAGCTGTTCGAGGAAATTTTCAAAAGGATGGAAGACCCAGCAGCGCAACCTGTAGCGTTTGACGGAGCAGGCTGGCTGTATGGAGTCAAAATCCTAAGATGCAAGGACGACCCCACCCTTAAGTGGGTCTCAAGCGTCGTTGCAGACATGGGAAGCCTGTGGGAGAGTGCCCAGCTGGAGGTTGTGGACAGAACCTGCATTCCGTCCGTTCCGAAGGCGAAAGTACTCTTTCCACGGGTCACACCAAAGGAGCAGGCGCTGAAACTCCTACAGTGGCAGAATCCTGATGTGCCAACTGGAGACTGGAAGGTACTACATGTTGCAAAGCCCGACAAAAACGGGCAGCACATGGTCCTCCAGATCAATAAGGAATCCGAGGATCTGCTTTACCCAAGATTCGGAGTGATGGCATGGGGAGTAGGTAGCGTGCACCTACGTCTCAAGAAACGCCACCCCGAGGACACTAATGAGCACACACTGGAGGCTGGAGAGGTGGAGAGCGACCTCGGCATCGACATGATGGTCGAAAAAACCAGCAGCCTCGATATTACGGGGGCAGCACAGTCTGCTGAAGAAGACGAGGATGGCGACACAACCTTGCAGGCTGACCCATCGGGACCGGGAGATGCGGACACCAGTCATGCAGTTGAAGGTCCTTCAGGTCAACTTGCATAAGAGCAAGATCGCCTCGGCGGAGCTCCTTTTAACCTTAGAGGAAGGGCCCGCAGATGTGGCTTTAGTTCAGGAACCTTGGATAGCGGCGGGGAACAAGGTCTCCGGACTAAAGTCACAAAACTACAACATCTTTTACCCCACCCCAGTAAGTAGAGCAAGGACTGCTATTCTGGTAAGAAAAGGCATCTATGCGTATTTAATGACTAATTACAGCACGGACGATCTCACTGTTGTGGCCTTGGAGGGTGGCAGGGACGAGCCAATTCTTATGGCGTCCTGCTACATGGCGCATGAGCGAGAGGCACCACCAGCTGAACTCGGAAGACTGACGGCGGAGGCAAGCTACAAGAAGCAACCCCTCGTCATCGGAACGGACGCCAACGCACATCACACTGTGTGGGGCAGCCCGGACATCAACGACAGAGGTGAGTCTCTCTTACATTTTATTATGCAAACCAGTCTAAGTGTAGAAAACGTTGGAGACATACCCACATATGTGGGACCAACCTCAGCCAACGTCCTAGACTTAACCATGACCCTAGGGAATAGTACTCAGGCGTCAGAATGGAGAGTTCTTGATAAACCCTCCTTCTCCGACCATAAGTACATCCAGTTCAAGATACAATTCGACTATTGTCAAAATAGAAACGTCTATAGGAACCCCCGGAATACCGACTGGGTGAAGTACCTTAAGACAGTGGAATCAAAACTGCCGACGTCAACGCCCATCTGCTCGGTGGAAGATATTGAGAAGTCCGTGAAGACGCTCACTGTTAATCTCATCGAAGCATACAAAACCTCGTGTAGGCTCACAGTTACAAAAAGGAGAACCAGACCCCCCTGGTGGACCCCAGAACTGAAAGAGCAGAGGAAGGACGTCCAGGAATGCTTCAAACTCGCCAAACAAGCGGATGAAGTGATCATCTGGGAGGAGTACAAGATAAGACTTCGCTTGTTCAAAAAAGAAGTAAGGAAGGCAAAGCAACACTCATGGAGAACCTTCTGCTCCAGCATAGAGAAGGTCTCGGAAGCAGCCAGACTCAGGAAGCTGCTTTCAAAGCAGCCACCTATGCAGAGTCAACTAAAAACGGACGAAGGTCACTGGACAGAAAGCAGCAAGGAAGCTACATGCGCTCTTCTCGATGCGCACTTCCCGGGCTGCACTATAGTCACCGAGCCAGATACGCTTCAGGACTTAAACACTCAACAAACTAACATCCCAACCAACTTAGTCACTCCAGGAAAAATCCGATGGGCGATCGACTCGTTCGCGAGCTACAAGTCCCCCGGTCTGGATGGCATAATTCCCGCCATGCTAAAAACGACTAAAGGTTTAGTCGTACCATGGCTACAGTCCATTTTTGAAGCCTGCCTGGGGTGGGGCTATGTACCTGTGGCCTGGAGGACAGCACGTGTTGTGTTCCTACCCAAAGCGGGGAAATGCAGTCACGTGCAGCCAAAAGACTACAGGCCCATTAGCCTCACTTCATTCCTGCTTAAAACAATGGAAAAATTACTCGATCTCCACATAAGAGAAGGCATGAACCTGACCTTGGAGAACAACCAACACGCATACACGAAAGGGAAATCGGTGGAAACAGCGCTACACTCCCTAGTAGCCACCATCGAGAAAGCAATGTACCATAAAGAGTATGCCTTGGGAGCATTCCTTGACATATCTGGTGCATTCAACAACGTCTCCACGGAGGCGATAATGCGCAGCCTAAGAGCTGTATCAATACATAAGGCTTTGAACTCGTGGATATACAACCTGCTGAGCTGCAGAAGAGTACAAGCCGAGTGGGGTACCACAACCATGACGAAGGAGGCACACGGCGGCACGCCTCAAGGCGGAGTACTGTCACCCCTTCTATGGAACCTTGTGGTTAACGAACTGCTAACAAAATTTTGCAGGAAAGCACCCAAGATAACTGCATATGCCGACGACATATGCATAATTATCATCGGAAAATGTCCATCGACTCTCAGCTCAATCATGGACTCTACACTCAAAGAGATACTAAAATGGGCCACAGAAGCCGGACTTAGTATTAACGCGGAGAAGACGGACCTCATTCTCTTTACCAAGAGATACAAGGTACCGCCATGGATTCCACCAAAGATAAATGGAATAACACTAACACCAAAGAATAACGTCAAATACCTTGGAGCAGTAATCGACAGTAAACTGTCATGGAAGGCGAATGTGGAAGAAAGAGTGAAGAAGGCGACCAACGCACTATACGCATCCCAGAAAATGCTGAGTAGCACTTGGGGCCTATCACCAAGTCTGATGCATTGGCTTTTCATTTCAGTTATACGACCGATACTGCTACACGGCATACTGGTATGGTGGCAGGCCACAGAGAAAACCACATACCTAAAGCTGATGGAGAAGACCCAGCGACAGGCACTGGTCTGTATTACGGGGGCGCTGAGGTCCACTCCAACCAAAGCATTAGAACACATCTTAGGTGTCAACCCTCTGGACATCCAAGCACGCCTTCTGGCACAAAAGACCGCCCAACGTCTATGTGCGACAGGCACCATGGCGCTACAAAGCTATGGACACAGCATAGTTGGCAGAGAGATCAATAGTAGCACGGACTACATTACCCCAAAGGTCAACACAATATGCACATTTGCACTACTGGGACCAGAAGACTGGCGTACAGGACTGGCCCAAGAAGCAACACACCTCTTTACAGACGGCTCAAAGATGGACCTAGGAGTCGGAGCCGCCGTATACTGTGCAGAGCCAGAAATAAAGCTCTCATACAAACTGCCAAACCACTGCACCATATTCCAGGCGGAAGTCTTCGCAATAAGGAAAGCAGCGGAGTTGGCGGAAATTTACGCTCCAAACAACCAAATAAATATATACGTGGACAGCCAAGCGGCAATCAAGGCAATGCAAGGACACTCCATCAACTCCAGAAATGTCCTGGCGAGCAGGGAAGCGCTAGATTCCCTCAGCATCTCCAGAAAGGTGCAAATTTACTGGATTCCCAGCCACCGGGGCATCGACGGAAACGAGATGGCAGACAGTCTTGCAAAAGCCGGAGTCGTACTCGGCCAAGAAGACACACAAAACATACCTATATCCATACAGACGCTTCATAGCAAGATGGAAGAGATAGCAAAGAAAGAAGCGGAGGTAAGGTGGGAAAACACCAGCGGATGCAGAATCTCTAAAATTATGTGCAAGACAAGAGACAAAAAACTTACGCAATATCTGCTACAGCTCCAGAGAAGAGACTGTAGACTGCTCATTGGCATACTTACGGGACACTACCTAGCAGCCGCTCATGCGATAAAGCTAGGCATAACAACAGAGGACACATGCAGGAAATGTAAGGAACCTGGAGTCGCAGAAACTCTGGAACATCTAATTTGCAGCTGCCCAGCAATTGCCACGACAAGATTACAAATTCTGCACACCCCACGGTTCTCTTCTTTGGAGGAAGCGGCCAAGAGACCCTCAAAACAGTTATTGGCATTTGCCAAAAAGACAAAAATCCTCCTGGACTTCTAAGACAAACGTACCCAAATAATCACCCGGCCTCATTAAGGACCCTAAGGTCTATGTGTGACCCCATCTGGGGTCAGCCGGAACTACCTACCTACCTGGTCCTCCAGATCAATAAGGAATCCGAGGATCTGCTTTACCCAAGATTCGGAGTGATGGCATGGGGAGTAGGTAGCGTGCACCTACGTCTCAAGAAACGCCACCCCGAGGACACTAATGAGCACACACTGGAGGCTGGAGAGGTGGAGAGCGACCTCGGCATCGACATGATGGTCGAAAAAACCAGCAGCCTCGATATTACGGGGGCAGCACAGTCTGTTGAAGAAGACGAGGATGGCGACACAACCTTGCAGGCTGACCCATCGGGACCGGGAGATGCGGACACCAGTCATGCAGTTGAAGGTCCTTCAGGTCAACTTGCATAAGAGCAAGATCGCCTCGGCGGAGCTCCTTTTAACCTTAGAGGAAGGGCCCGCAGATGTGGCTTTAGTTCAGGAACCTTGGATAGCGGCGGGGAACAAGGTCTCCGGACTAAAGTCACAAAACTACAACATCTTTTACCCCACCCCAGTAAGTAGAGCAAGGACTGCTATTCTGGTAAGAAAAGGCATCTATGCGTATTTAATGACTAATTACAGCACGGACGATCTCACTGTTGTGGCCTTGGAGGGTGGCAGGGACGAGCCAATTCTTATGGCGTCCTGCTACATGGCGCATGAGCGAGAGGCACCACCAGCTGAACTCGGAAGACTGACGGCGGAGGCAAGCTACAAGAAGCAACCCCTCGTCATCGGAACGGACGCCAACGCACACCACACTGTGTGGGGCAGCCCGGACATCAACGACAGAGGTGAGTCTCTCTTACATTTTATTATGCAAACCAGTCTAAGTGTAGAAAACGTTGGAGACATACCCACATATGTGGGACCAACCTCAGCCAACGTCCTAGACTTAACCATGACCCTAGGGAATAGTACTCAGGCGTCAGAATGGAGAGTTCTTGATAAACCCTCCTTCTCCGACCATAAGTACATCCAGTTCAAGATACAATTCGACTATTGTCAAAATAGAAACGTCTATAGGAACCCCCGGAATACCGACTGGGTGAAGTACCTTAAGACAGTGGAATCAAAACTGCCGACGTCAACGCCCATCTGCTCGGTGGAAGATATTGAGAAGTCCGTGAAGACGCTCACTGTTAATCTCATCGAAGCATACAAAACCTCGTGTAGGCTCACAGTTACAAAAAGGAGAACCAGACCCCCCTGGGGACCCCAGAACTGAAAGAGCAGAGGAAGGACGTCCAGGAATGCTTCAAACTCGCCAAACAAGCGGATGAAGTGATCATCTGGGAGGAGTACAAGATAAGACTTCGCTTGTTCAAAAAAGAAGTAAAGAAGGCAAAGCAACACTCATGGAGAACCTTCTGCTCCAGCATAGAGAAGGTCTCGGAAGCAGCCAGACTCAGGAAGCTGCTTTCAAAGCAGCCACCTATGCAGAGTCAACTAAAAACGGACGAAGGTCACTGGACAGAAAGCAGCAAGGAAGCTACATGCGCTCTTCTCGATGCGCACTTCCCGGGCTGCACTATAGTCACCGAGCCAGATACGCTTCAGGACTTAAACACTCAACAAACTAACATCCCAACCAACTTAGTCACTCCAGGAAAAATCCGATGGGCGATCGACTCGTTCGCGAGCTACAAGTCCCCCGGTCTGGATGGCATAATTCCCGCCATGCTAAAAACGACTAAAGGTTTAGTCGTACCATGGCTACAGTCCATTTTTGAAGCCTGCCTGGGGTGGGGCTATGTACCTGTGGCCTGGAGGACAGCACGTGTTGTGTTCCTACCCAAAGCGGGGAAATGCAGTCACGTGCAGCCAAAAGACTACAGGCCCATTAGCCTCACTTCATTCCTGCTTAAAACAATGGAAAAATTCCTCGATCTCCACATAAGAGAAGGCATGAACCTGACCTTGGAGAACAACCAACACGCATACACGAAAGGGAAATCGGTGGAAACAGCGCTACACTCCCTAGTAGCCACCATCGAGAAAGCATTGTACCATAAAGAGTATGCCTTGGGAGCATTCCTTGACATATCTGGTGCATTCAACAACGTCTCCACGGAGGCGATAATGCGCAGCCTAAGAGCTGTATCAATACATAAGGCTTTGAACTCGTGGATTTACAACCTGCTGAGCTGCAGAAGAGTACAAGCCGAGTGGGGTACCACAACCATGACGAAGGAGGCACACGGCGGCACGCCTCAAGGCGGAGTACTGTCACCCCTTCTATGGAACCTTGTGGTTAACGAACTGCTAACAAAATTTTGCAGGAAAGCACCCAAGATAACTGCATATGCCGACGACATATGCATAATTATCATCGGAAAATGTCCATCGACTCTCAGCTCAATCATGGACTCTACACTCAAAGAGATACTAAAATGGGCCACAGAAGCCGGACTTAGTATTAACGCGGAGAAGACGGACCTCATTCTCTTTACCAAGAGATACAAGGTACCGCCATGGATTCCACCAAAGATAAATGGAATAACACTAACACCAAAGAATAACGTCAAATACCTTGGAGCAGTAATCGACAGTAAACTGTCATGGAAGGCGAATGTGGAAGAAAGAGTGAAGAAGGCGACCAACGCACTATATGCATCCCAGAAGATGCTGAGTAGCACTTGGGGCCTATCACCAAGTCTGATGCACTGGCTTTTCATTTCAGTAATACGACCGATACTGCTACACGGCATACTGGTATGGTGGCAGGCCACGGAGAAAACCACATACCTAAAGCTGATGGAGAAGACCCAGCGACAGGCACTGGTCTGTATTACGGGGGCGCTGAGGTCCACTCCAACCAAAGCATTAGAACACATCTTAGGTGTCAACCCTCTGGACATCCAAGCACGCCTTCTGGCACAAAAGACCGCCCAACGTCTATGTGCGACAGGCACCATGGCGCTACAAAGCTATGGACACAGCATAGTTGGCAGAGAGATCAATAGTAGCACGGACTACATTACCCCAAAGGTCAACACAATATGCACATTTGCACTACTGGGACCAGAAGACTGGCGTACAGGACTGGCCCAAGAAGCAACACACCTCTTTACAGACGGCTCAAAGATGGACCTAGGAGTCGGAGCCGCCGTATACTGTGCAGAGCCAGAAATAAAGCTCTCATACAAACTGCCAAACCACTGCACCATATTCCAGGCGGAAGTCTTCGCAATAAGGAAAGCAGCGGAGTTGGCGGAAATTTACGCTCCAAACAACCAAATAAATATCTACGTGGACAGCCAAGCGGCAATCAAGGCAATGCAAGGACACTCCATCAACTCCAGAAATGTCCTGGCGAGCAGGGAAGCGCTAGATTCCCTCAGCATCTCCAGAAAGGTGCAAATTTACTGGATTCCCAGCCACCGGGGCATCGACGGAAACGAGATGGCAGACAGTCTTGCAAAAGCCGGAGTCGTACTCGGCCAAGAAGACACACAAAACATACCTATCTCCATACAGACGCTTCATAGCAAGATGGAAGAGATAGCAGAGAAAGAAGCGGAGGTAAGGTGGGAAAACACCAGCGGATGCAGAATCTCTAAAATTATGTGCAAGACAAGAGACAAAAAACTTACGCAATATCTGCTACAGCTCCAGAGAAGAGACTGTAGACTGCTCATTGGCATACTTACGGGACACTGCCTAGCAGCCGCTCATGCGATAAAGCTAGGCATAACAACAGAGGACACATGCAGGAAATGTATGGAACCTGGAGTCGCAGAAACTCTAGAACATCTAATTTGCAGCTGCCCAGCAATTGCCACGACAAGATTACAAATTCTGCACACCCCACGGTTCTCTTCTTTGGAGGAAGCGGCCAAGAGACCCTCAAAACAGTTATTGGCATTTGCCAAAAAGACAAAAATCCTCCTGGACTTCTAAGACAAACGTACCCAAATAATCACCCGGCCTCATTAAGGACCCTAAGGTCTATGTGTGACCCCATCTGGGGTCAGCCGGAACTACCTACCTACCTAAGGGTAGTCTTTGTGTCTTGCTGAGCATACGTGATGGGCACTTTGGAGGCCAGATTCGTGTTCAGCGATGAAATTCCTAAACCAATATCATCCTATCCTATCATATCCTATATATGTCTGATCCTTGAATCATTTTGGGTGTCAAATTGTGTTATCAAACATGATTGAAAAAAAAAAATGGAAGCAAAAAACACAAAAAAACAATACAACAGGCATTTGAAGAACTCTGTGAAGGAAGAACAAGTGGCGCTTATCGAAGCGTTCAAATCGCAACTCATTTTATGACTAACAAAAAGCATTTCGATGCAATTTGCACTCTCCATAAATGCTTCTCCTCCTCCAGCGCCAAGCAAAATGTCCCCATAAAAACAACCATGGCATTTGGGGAATGCTTCTGCATTCATCAAAGAGTCTTCCAGTTTACATTTTCACAAAAAGATTAGCTTGTCTTAAGCGCGCATTTTTTTATAAACAAACAACAGCTGACCAGTGCAGGCTGACCGTTTCAGATATAGTGACGTTTTGCGGCTTTCTGGTCACACTACAGTCTCAAAGGCCACTCTGAGAATTATGAAACAATTCACGCTGCCAGAATATTCTCAGCGTCTCCGTACCTAGCTTAATGTAAAAAAATCTAATTTTTTGTATCTTCTCTAGTATATATGAATTCCAAATAGTTCATATAAGCTTGCCACCTGGTGTGTTGGCTAAAAATAATGGTTGTGTTGAAAGCTGTGGCGTTTGAACAATTCCTAACGTAAAGCTTTTGTAAGCCATGGAAATCTAGATCAATGCGTTTGAAAAACGATTGTAAAGTAATTTGTATGACACATACTTTGCTTTTGTTATTGTTCTTGTTGTGGTATCTTTATAGTACGACCTAACCTAAAAGCTTTTGTGTTTTGTGGGGCTGAACTACTAAAGAATGTCCATGCAGAATGAGGTGATTTTATCAGATTTTGCGCATATTTACGTCATTTCCAAATAAATTGTATCATTGCAGACGAAGGCGTTTTTTCCGTAAAGAAATGCTTGACGTTTGAAGGAAAAACAAGCAGAGCAGTAGTGCGCTGTTGGTCTGCATTGAAAAAGACGTCTACCTTAGCCCTATCCAAAAAATATATATCCGACATAAAATCGAAAATACATCATATTCGAAATTATGTCAAAAAACTACTTCAAAAATCGGTCGGTCGATTTAAAAATAAGCAAATACTTTATTTTTTAAAGGCCGATTTCTAATTTTCTACATTGAGCTTTCTGTCACATAAACCTACAAATAGCAGAGCAAACGTTTGACCCATAAGGTAGGAAAATTGAGCCTTAAGAGAAAAATTGTAGCCCCTGCAGGATAAATTTCTGCACAAAAGGTTTCTGATAAGGACTGATAAGGACACTCTGGGATTAAAAAAAAATGGGGACTCCGACCACTGTGCCGCGTTTGTTCGAAAAGTTTGTCCGTTAGAATTTTTAAGTTGATCGTTAAAATCACGTAGCATAATGGGTCGCAAGCTTATTAATGAACCACAGAATTTTTACATATTTAATTCGGAAGGAACTACTTCAGAGAGCAAAATTTGTAAAAAGACAGTGGCTGGAAAAAATATTTCGAATCTCAAGTGCCACTTACAAGGAAATGCTTCAATCCACATCAGCCGAGGAAAGTGACGATGAGATGCCTGAAAAAAAATAATGATTAAGGCAGTGGTAGAGTTTATAAATTTTTGCCTTGAAGAAAGCTGTGAATATTCGCTGATGCTAACACGCATGAAGCAGAACAAGAAGGACTTGAAATCTATTCATCACCTCCATGAAATGTGCAGCACATACAGCTTGCTGTCAATGATTTTTACCAACAAATGGGGGCACTTCTTCTCGTTAAAAAGCTCGAAAATTGGTGTAATTTTTAAGAATGCCTTAAAACAGGTACAGGTAGGTTTAACATTAATAATGTTTTTGATTAAAGTAATTTATTTTTAGTATTTTGAGGTATAATTTTCAATCAGAGTCATTGCTTGAAGAAAAGCTAGATATTACTACCCGATGGAATGTAACATTTACAACGCTGAAAAAATAAATACACTTTGAAGGCTTTTGTGAAGAAAACTTAAAACTTCCTGTAAAGCTCACTTCTTACGAATGGATTGATGTAAAACAAAGCTTTGTGAAGACTTTAGAGCCCGCTTACATAGCAACACAGATATTAGAAAGTATCCAATTGCACAAGGGTTATTTTTATAAGCTGTGGCTGGAGCTTAAAATAACAATCAGTACAACCACAGACCGTCACATTCTAATCTTGTACAACTGCATCCAAAACAGGGAAGAGGCCTTGGTGTATAAACATGCTGTTGTTTCAAGCATATATTTAGATCCAAGATTTAGACGTGTATTGTTGCACAACCCAACAAGTCTTATGCTGGATAGAGCGCACCTTTAGCACATTTTGCTGCAAATATACAATTTGAATGTAAACGAATATTCATAAATAAACCAAAATATTTAATGTTTTTCATATCTTGTATTTTCCAAAGAGTCTCTCAATGGAAGCGCAAGCATCTACTTCGACTGTGGGAGAGACTGCTGAAGTTCAAGATCTCTCTAATTCCTTGTCAGTCGTGAATGAGTTCCTTAATTGCATTGAAGCAGCATCGGTGAGCGGAGACGATAATGCCGATCTTAACGGATAAGTAGAGAAAGGTTATTGCGAAATCGATAACAACAATCCCAAACCTGTTGATATCAACATTAATATAATGGAATATTGGGAGGGCAAAAAGTTTGAATATCCGAGTTTATACCAGCTGCCCAAAGTGGTGTACGCTGTTCCAGCAACTAAAGTAAGAGTTTTTTTGCCTTCAAATTGATTTTATCGGATCTTAGATGTACAGCCATGCTCCCATTTTCGCTTTCGCAAAAACTTTGCGATTTCATCACCAAATCGTAAAAGTTGGTGCTCCGACATTAGGAATCCCAAAGTTTTGCCGTTTTTAAACCGGCAACATCTAAGTCCGTGAAATGAAAAGTAAATGCAAAATATAGGTTGATGCACAAACAGACAGCCCACGGAACTATTTTTATTCAGTTTTTTAAGCTTTTTAGATTTGTCTTACGGACTCTCCCACTCAATTCGCACTAAGGCAATATTTTAATCAATTATTTAATAGAGACACACAAAATTGAGCGAGATGGAAAACTGCTTACAAAAACAACAATTTGCGATTTGGCTATGGTATATATCGATATATGACTATCGATAGCATGAGTAGTGGCGCTCATCAGCTGTTTTTGTTATGTGAAATGACACAAATCAAGTTGGGAATGGAACATTATCGATGAAAAAAACTGGCGAATTTCGGAGCGCTCTAAATTGAAATCGTACGAATTTGCTGAAATCGTAATTCGCAAAAATACGTGAAAGCCGGAGCATGGCTGGTTATCTCTCATCGAATTCGCAGCAAAAACTATTATTTGTCAAATAAAATAATACATAAGATTTTCAATTTTTTAATGAACGAATATTTAATTATGTTTGCTTTTGGGTTATATTGGTTCAATTAAATGCATTTAGTAAGGAGATATGCGCTATCCCGAAACGGCGTTTGAGTAATATTTTTAGGCAAAAAAAATAAAACTCAAATGATAATCATTATTTTTCATATTTATTTATTTTACTCAAGTCATAATGATTATTTGCTGAGTATTATTTTAAAAATCACTCTTCATTTTTTTTTTTCAGTAATAATATAAAAATAAAATAAATTCGTTAAAGTTTGATTTTTATTACAGAATAAATAAATTCCTTAAATACAAGTGGAACCATATAAACTCCTTGCCAATTAAATTTATTTCACGAATATGAAAACCGATTGTTCGATACCTGTGTGCCTTAAATCCTAAATTTATAAGAACTCAGTTACCAATGCTGCTTGACCATATCAAACATATTATAAATACTGTACTTACGACCTCGACTTTTCCCGACAAATGGAAGACTAATAATTCTCCTTACCCTAAAGCGAATGGCGAATAAAGGCCCATATCTATCTTACAATTTTTATCAAAAGTTATTAAAGCAAATAGTGGCAAAACAGGTGCGGAACTTCTTTAAAGAATATTCTCTCTTAACCCAAAAGCAATCCGGCTCTCGAAAAAACAGGAGCTGTGCAACAGCGCTATTGAGAGTTGCGGAGGACATGCGCAAGCAGCTTGACTACAGAAATGTCACTCTTCTGACATTCACTCTTCACTCTTCTGACATTACTGGACAAAAGCAAAGCATTCGACACTGTAGATCGTGATATTTTATACACAAAGCTAAAGAATTTTTACACTCTTTCGACGTCTGCACTAAATAAAATTAAAACAAATCTGGTAGACCGCCGGCAAGCTGTAGTGTCGGGCCAATCTATATCAAATGTATTACCCATTAAGCGACGCGTTCCTCAGGGTTCGGTGTTAAGTCCTTTTCTGTCCTCTATTTATATAAATGACCTTTTAAAAAACCTGTCAAATTGTGATGTCCATATGTATGCTGATGACGTTTAATTATATGTTAGTGGGTCGTTACGGGAGATTAATGATTGTGTAAGTGTATGTAACAATAAATTAGATGCAATAACCAGCTGGACAGATGCAAATGGACTAAGACTTAACCCTCTGAAGTTCAAATGCCTAATAATTTGAGTATGTTGGCCATGCTCCTAACCTTCGAATAAATTTCAATAACACTCTGACTTGGTGTAATCATGAAGCAAAGGCAACAGGAAAAATCAATCGTATGCTCAGGCAACTGTCTTGCGAAATTGTCTGCCACGTTACCTTAAACTGACTGTTGCAAAAACAGGCCTAATACCGACCTTTATTTGTGGAGGTAAAATCTTTGGAACCTGTGACGCAATCAGCATCTTCCTTCAGTTTTGGCTAACTTTAAGGTGCCTATGTATGCCGATGATGTGAAAATATGTTTAACATATAATAATATGGTTTCCCGCTATAATTTACAAGCAGACTTGGATGCATTTCAGTCTTGGTGTCAAGATGATCTTTTAAATCTTAACAGTCTGAAGTGTAAGGTAATGTCATTTTACAGAAGTTTACCACAATTAGGCACTTACATGCTTGATAATGTGGCATTACAGCGCCTTAATGAAGTTAATGATCTTGTTATAGTTCTTGACCATCAACCTAAAATTTTCTCTCATGTAACTGCTACTGTTTATAAAGCCAGAAGTGTTCTTGGGTTTATTAAGCGGTGGTCTAAGGAATTTGATGATCCCTACACTACCGAAATTCTTTACTCTTCTCTTGTCCGTCCTATTCTTGAGTATGGATCATGTATGTGGTCTCCGCAATATTCGATCCATCAAGATAGAATTGAATCTGTGCAAAAGCAATTTTTATTGTTTGCTCCGGAGGTCCGTTTACCATCTTACTCTAGTAGACCACTTTTAATTAATCTTCCATTTTTACTTAACCGTAGAGTTGTGTTTGGTGTAATCTTCATACAAAGACAAATTAATGGGGAAATCGACTCATAAGTGTTGGTGTGCCAAATTAATCTCAATGTTTCTAGTAGATCGTCCCGTTACTTTGTCCCCTTATCTCTGAATCGTTGTACTACAAACTATGATTTGCATGATCCGTTTAGAGTGCTCTGTGCTAAAAACCTATATTTTAACACTTCTATCCCGCAGTTAACTTAATTTGATAATTTTCCTTCCGGGTTTCGTGTCGCACGTTGGCGGCTGCGCCGCTCTGTCAGTTGGGCGGGAGGTGGTCCGCTATTTTGCCAGGGGTTCGCGCGTAACAAGCTTCGGCTTGGTGTCGCATTGTCCACTTGAATGTACTGCGCATTATACGTCAACGTCCATTAGTTTCATTGTCAGATATATTTTCGACCTAAACCCACCGACCATATAACGCCATACTCCAAAAGAATTTTTGATCTAGATTTAAAATAATGGATTAGCCTTCGAATACTTGTTTTTCTGCACAAAATTATTACCACTAGAGAAGCTACTTATACTACTTACTACTCACCAATTTGATATATTAAACTTTGCAGCCTTATATGTCCTAGAATACACTTGTCAATGTCTGAAAATCATTTTTTTGACGCAGCAGCTTGTAGCGTGTGCGTATCGAGAATAAATTCTGTTTCTACTCGTGTATAGAGGATGTTGGAGGTCGTGCACTTCTTGTGTTCTTCGGTCTCTGCTCGCCGGATGGGGTGTGGGTTCTTTCCTCGTCCTACTATACTACACTCTAGCACAATAATAAGTGCACTTTACGGAAACTTACAGATCAAACAAACCGGGATTATTATACAAAAAGATAGGTACCACACATGTTGAGTCGGAGACCACTAGGATAACAAATCAGCTGTTAGGGTATCAAAGATGACATTTATACCCTAGTCTATACCCTCCCTACCTTGGTAGCGCATTATAAAATTGTATGGCCACCCCTTTGCTAGACCTCTTAACTGATCATTCAACTATTATACATGCTTGTGGTTTCATATTGTACCTGCGACGAACCGACGAAAGATAACTACCAGATCATTTCATAGAAACGTTATAGTTCATTTATTACGCAAGTGATTCATTTGATTTTTCAAGAATATTTCAAAGACGAAAGAAAAGAATATTATACAGGCTTAATGACATACCGCGTTTGAAGCGTCAGTCCAAGCAGATTTTTACCATGGAACAATACACGCCACGCGAGCGCTCTGAAATAGTTGAAATTTACATTCAACAGAACAAGTCAATTGTGAAAACAAAATTATCATGTCCGATGAAGCCCATTTGACATTGAATGGGACCGTAAATAAGCAAAATTGCCGTATTTACGCCACTGAAAATCCTCAGGAGATTCAAGAAGTGCCTTTTCATGACGAAAAAGTCACAGTTTGGTCCGGCGTTAGTGCGAAAACGGTCATTGGGCCGTTTTTCTTCCAAAATGAAAATGGCCATGCTGTTACCATCAACCAGGAGCGTTATCGCGACATGATGACCAATTTTGTGATGCCAATTATTCGTCGAAAGCGTATGAGGCAGTTCTGATTTCAACAAGACGGCGCTCCACCGCACACAAGTCGCATAACAATCGATTTTCTGAAGAAATTGTTTCCGGGCCGTTTGAAGTCGAAAAGTGGTGATTTGGACTGGCCACCGCGTTCGCCCGATTTGACGCCGCCTGACTTCTTCTTGTGGGGATATTTGAAGTCAAAGGTTTACGTTAACAAGCCAAGGACCGTAGAAGAGCTCAAGGACAACATTCGTGAAGAAATAGCCGCTATTCCGGCCGAAATGTTGGCGAAAACGATGGAAAATGCTGCAAAAAGGGCACAATACGCCATCAACGCCAGAGGCGGCCATTTGAGAGATATCATATTCAAAAATTGATGTAAACAAATCTACTTGGAACAAATTAAATGATTAAGATTGATAAGAACCGCCAAATTTTTATTTTTTTCTTTGATTTTTTAAAAAAAAAACATGGGTCCGTCGAATTTGGGCAACCCTGTATATACACTTAAATTTAACAAATATTATACTAGAACTTCATTGTTCAAATGGGGATATTCAATTTAAAGCAAAATAAGATATGTATGCAACAATTATTGAGGAAAATCAGTAAAACTCCAATCTGCTACTATGCTAACGAGTTTGCTGTAACCCAGGGGGGGGTATTCATAAAACAAATATGTATATATCGAACGGTAACTTTAACTCATAGGTCAGCGGAAGGCTGCCATTTCATATTGGTTTTTCACTCTTTCACAAAGGTTACTCACAGATCAATCCTCGTGCTCGTTGGGCCCATCGGTACGTTGATGATGTTTGCTGTGGACAAGATTAAATTCCAATACCAAACTTATACCACAAATTGGTATAGCCAGCTAATAGTTGTTCAGCATTCTCAGTAGTTAAGCGGGATTTACGTTACTTAAGATATAAGATTCTAAAATGCATACATATTTATGTAGCCCAAATGAATAATTACTAGGATGACAAGAAATGAAATTTAAATACAAAAAGAATGAAAATTTAAATATGGCAACGTCACGAATGAAAGAGGGCTCTCTCTACTGAGTGAACCAGCAGGCGGTTCGGTGTGGTAATGCTGCTCTCTTTTGCGCAAACAGGGGCTCCGTTAGCCTTAACGGGGTAAGGGGTGCTCCGCTGGACAAATATGTGCGGACGCGCAATAATCTCTGCCTCGTAGGCTGCTGTCCGTTGATTTGAGAATCGCCGATGGCTAACAAGACGCTGCGGTTGGACTTTGAGACACGAATCATGGATCAACCACTGCCACAAGGTATTTCGGAACGGTTGAACGGTTCCGCCAAGAAATTTCCAACAGATCTTCTCCAGCCCAACCAAAATGCCCCGACCGGCCACGCAATGTAAATATGTGTGAAGGTAAGCGCGAAAGCGCGGTGGGCAGAAGCCGGTCGGTAACAAGGTCTTGAGGCGCACTGTAACAGAGCGATTTCAGTCAAAATGCACTAAAATAATTTCACCACAAATATCACCTGGCACACTGAATCAAAGCTTAAACTTTTCACAATCTTTGGGGAAGGCACAGAACTTGAATCCGACTGCCACGTTTTCTTCAGTTTGGTTTTTAGGTTATATAACCTCTTTACGGATCGCGTTTATAGGGTTTAATATAATTCAAATTATTGCAATCAAAATAGGCGTCTGCACTCTGATGACTCTCAAAACGAATACAACATAAGCCACGCGTCTGCTTGCCTTTGTAGCAACTCGCTGCTAAGCCGCAGAGCAGAGAACCAAAAGTCTCCAATCGAATGCAACGGTAAAAATCGTTTGATCTTTGCCTATTCCTTCTTCCTATGCACCAAGGCAACTGAAAACTTTCCGCCTCATGCACTGCGTAAGAGTAAGAGAGATACAAATGAGAGAGAAGTAAACTGCACATATGTTGGCGCGCACTCGCTGCCTTTGACTGTTGCACAGTGGGTGATGCGCGTTCAAACGTAAACAAATTTGCCAGCTGGCTCCTACACCACAGTTACTGCCTAGAAAGTCTTACCTTGAAAGGAAGTTAACTGAAAACCGACAGCTGAACACTGATCTTATACTTTGATATCTTTTAGATGATAAACACCCAAAGATTTTAAAGATTCATTGCTTAATTCATAATATGCTGGACTCAATTTACGAATGACCTTAGCCTTGTTAAAGACCGGAGCCAATTTGGAATTGAACCTTTTGCCAGCGTTGCTTTGTGCGAAATTCCTGGCGTACACAGAGTCACCAACTTTCAGTTGCGCCGTTCTGCTGCGTAAATTGTATCTACGAGCATTTGTGTCATGTGCTATTGAAACATTTTCTTTGGCTTTTCTGCGTGCAAGTTGCAGAGCATCAGGCCTTCCTAGCATGGTATCATCGCTCAAAGAATTTAACTGACGAAGAAGCTCGTAGTCTCGACCATTTTGAATCATATTCTGGCCAATACATAAATAATATGGCGAGAAACCAGTGCTACGATGAATACCAGCTCTTAAAGCTCCGCTAATTTCATCTAGATTTGTATCCCAATTCCCATGATATATACCGATATAAGCTCGAATAGCAGCTAAAACTGATCTATTCAGCCTCTCGCTAGCATTAGCTTGCGGGGAGTATATGGCTGTTCAAATCTGAGAAATACCAAAACGATTTAAAAACGCTTTAAAATACCCTGACTTAAACTGAGATCCGTTATCTGTCAGGATCGACTCAGGAACACCAAAGGTATAAAACACGAATTTCTCCAAATAATCGCAAATCCTGGCAGAAGTAAACTTCTTCAAGGGATGGAAGAAGTGAAATTTAGTGTTATGGTCAACAATAATTAAGAGTCCAATGTTCCCACTTTTTGATCGTGGATACGGCCCTAATAGATCCATGTACAATTTCTGGAATGGCCTCTCTGATGTCATGGGTTTACCCATTGGAGGTCTCAAGACGATATTAGGCCCTTTCGTGGAACGACAAGTGGAACATTTGGACACAAAATCTCGTATATGCGATATTATATTAGGCCAAAAAAGAAAACGCTTGACTTTTTCAATCATTTTGCCCGTTCCGCAATGAGCGGCATCTGGAGGCTCGTGAGCACGACGAAGAACGTCGGAAACTAGTCCAGATGGAATCTAAAGCTTCCATGACAACGATTCTTGCACTGCATCGCCATTGGCATGCTCTGTACGTTTGTACACAAACTCATCTACAATCTTGAGGTCGGGTAATCTATCTTGATTCTGCAGTACGCGCTCTATCAGGTCCTTGTACTCAGGAGAGGTAAATTCTTTCGAATCTAAGTCCACAATCGGACCAAGACTCACAAATGTTTCAACTTCTTCGTCTCTCCGCGACAGAGTATCGGCGACGACATTCCGAGAACCCTTGCGATGCTTGATGGAGAACGAAAAGCCTTGTAAGCGGATTGCCCATCTGGCAAGCCTCCCAGAAAGATCTTTCTCGAAACTTTTGAATACCTCTTATCACCGCTAAGCAGTCGAGTTCGGTGACCGAATAATTGCGCTGCGCCTGTGTTAGCTTGACGGACATGTATGCATCTCTGTACCATCTTCGCTTTCTTGCGCTAGAGCACAGCCAAGTCCACTAAGACTCGCATCGCAAAGCAACAAGAATGGTCGAGAGAAATCCGGCGTACTCAATATCGGGGAAGATGTTAATTTCGACTTTAACGGAGCGCTAACCGAAGCATAGTTTTCCACGAATCGTCGGTACCAGCCAGAGAGACCTAGAAATCTTCTGAGTTGCTTGACCGTCGTGGGCACTGGAAAATCATTAATGGCAACTACTTTATCAGGATCTGTCTTCAATTGTCCATCGCCAATAATGAAACCGAGATACTTTATCTCTTTCATACAAAATTTCGACTGGCCGACATTGATCGTCAAGTTTGCTTTTCGTAAGTATCCAGCTATTTCTGCCAACAGAGCCATATGAGAGTCAAAGTCGTCGGAAAGGATAGACGAAGACTCTCGTTCCCAAATGGGCTGGAATTACTTGATCCATCAATCGGCATAACGTTTGCGGAGCGTTGCACAATCCGAACGGCATTACTTTATATTGGTATAAAGGCCGATTCGGAATTGTAAACGCGGTGCATTCGCGGGATTTTTCCTCTAATGGGATTTGCCAAAAAGCGTGTTTCATATCCAATCCTGTTATGAAGCGCGCGGGTGGAAGTCGACTTAGAATGCCGTCTATGTGAGGTAATGGATATGCATCCTTTCTGGTCCATTTGTTCACCTCCCTCGAGTCTAAACAGAGACGGATTCTTACACCTCGCTTCACCAAGACACAGTTACTACTCCAAGGACTTTTTGATTCCTCAATAATATCTGGCGCTAACATGTGCTCCACTTCGGCAAACATAAGTTTTTCCTTAGCAGGGGACACTGGCCAGTGACGCTGTTTAACTGGCGTGGCATTGCCAACGTCGATACAATGTTCAATAAGACTCGTTCGTACTAAGCCTTCCTTCTCGAAAGATGGAAGCTTAGCAACTACGGCGTCTAGTACTCTCTGCTGGGGTTCGGATAACGAATGCATTTTCGGGGCTTCTTCATTTTCATCTTCTCTACCTACGTCGAGTTCTTGGACTACGTTATCAGTATGCATGATTTTACTCAGCAAGCCAAAATCTTTTCAGAAATCAACTCCTAAATAAAAGTTTTGCTTCAGCTCGGGTATGATATAAAAATCAATTGATCCCTTGACGCCTCGGTACGTTACTACAGAAACTAGGCGGCCTACTACTGGACACTCGGAATTGTTAGCGGTTTTTACACGCCCTGAGCATTTTTGAACTTTCGGATGCGTCAACAACTCCTTAGCTGCTAAACTGCCTAAACAGCTTATCGTAGCGCCAGAGTCGAGTAGTGCTATATAGTCATGTCCTTCAATTCTAATATCTGTATAAACGCGATTGTCAGAACTGAGGAATATTGACGAAATCAATTTCTTTCGACTAGCGCGAACTTTGCTCCAAAAGATCCGCATTCGTCTGGTGGACCGTTTAGGTAAACAAGGCTGCTTTATACAGCTGACTTCTCTGAAAATGCGCTTTCGCGTTGCCATGTATTTAGCAAGCCGAAAACGATATGGCTGAGAATGGATATTTGCAGGACTGGT
>JAWNNM010003633.1:600000-882951 GCA_035044965.1 Lordiphosa andalusiaca | reverse complement strand
ATATGTCTAGAAGGAACAACCCGAAAACGGCGTTGAAAACGGGGTGATCCCGTATATTCTTGAGCTGAACCCGGAAACACATTGATATCACTTCCACTTTTTTGATTTAATCCCGAAAAACAGGATCACTTCAAGCCTGCCTTCGGGACTACCCTGTTTTAAATCCCGTAAAGCGTAAAAATACATGAAGTTACAAGATGTTATTGAAAAGATAAAAGCTCCAATATAGATATGGGCATTTCCGCAAAAAGGTCGACCGACACGAAAAAATTAAATGTAGTTAAAAACACTATATATTGTCAAATTTTCCCAGGGAAACAATTAAATTAAACTAAATTAGGCCAGTAGCAAATTTGCTCATAGCCCGATTCGAGATTTTCGAACGGAAATTCGCGCAATCACAGTTTTTCTCATTTTTATACTTTTATGGCAAGTTTTTTGTCAAAAAATTGCCTTTGGATTTCATTGACTTTTGATATCTTAAACTTTTCTAAGGGTCCGCAGGGTTAAAAAATGTTGGATAAGAGGCTATATCAAACTATGTAATTGCAATTAACTATAAGTTTTTGCTTTGCATTAATAAGAAACCATATAAATATCTTGATGGAAAAAATGTCGCGTTCGACATGTCACGTAGCGACACAGATCAATATTTAATAATAAAAAAAATACAGAAGATTTCCAAATCAAACAAAATACATTTGAAAGAGGAATTCATTGATAAGATATTACATCATATTGGGCTTTGTTGTGGCCTCAGCATTCGCTAAACTTTGTCTTTATATAGATAGGCTCGAAAATCACTTCTGTTTTTGTCGCGTTCGAATCGCTTCTTATTTGGTCTTTATTTTGGTAACTCGACTTCACTTGCTATTCTCTTTTAGCAATAATTAAAGTGCTACCGAAGACCTTTAAAATGAAGTAAACAACGAATTAAAAATGCGCTTTAGTTTGCTTGTTTTTTGACTTTTAATGTGTACGACGGCCGCGTTCGACAGAATGCAAATGTCCATATATATTTCAAAATAGTTCCCGCTAGCCGCTATTTTACTATCGAGGTGTCCCAGAAATTTCTAGAGATTCTAGAGCTACAACTGCTTGTGTTTAGATGTGAAATGTGTCCAAAATGCTGGGCTATTAGATTAGACGACAAAAGTTGAGAGATTTGAAGCCGACTGTTCAAGCCCAAGTAAGTTTGATGCGTACGGTTTTCTTTCTCTATTATCTAGTAGCCTGCAGCGTTGCTGTAAACTTACATCTTAAGTCTCCTAGTTTAGTTCAAAATTCAAACGTTTGTCCGAAAATCTCTTGAGATTTCTGGGACACACACGTATTTTGCAATTTAAAACAATTTGCCTTTGTATTTAAGGTTTCACCGAAATTCTCGGCCACTTGGTTAGATGACAATAGTTCAAAAGTTCTAAAAGCTAAACTTAAATCTTGTATCATTAAGTTTGTCATTCTACATTTAAAGTCCTAATTATTTAGTTGAAAGTCCGAACTATTATAAGAAAATCTCAAAAAATTGCTGAAAAAGTTGCCATTATGTCGAAAAGGTTTTCAACATCCGAAAAAGAGACAATGTCAAAAGTGGCTGCCATAATTGGTCTTCCATTTTAGAAATGTGCCTGTAACGGACGAGCATACACTTGTCTTGTCTGTAATATTATTAATCTGACAATGAATGAGCACACCAAAATAAGTGTCCAAAAATATTGATGTATTACTGCAAGAATCACAGCTTCTGACTGGATTTACTAGTAGATTTTAACAATTGAACAGTACAGGCCTCGCGAACGTCTCGTCGATTGCAGTCGGCTGAAATGGCTGAAGATGGCGAGCAATTTTGGCACAAAAACATTTTGACTGGCTGCAGATTGGACGCCTGTAGACTTATTTTTGTGGTGCTAGTTAAAATCAAAGGCTTGCATCAACTCAAAGCAAAGCACCCCGAAAAACCATATCCGCCAAGAAATAGCCATGCATCGCATGGAAAATGCTCCATAACTCGATGAGAGCTGCTTATATATTGCAACTTGTTGAACGAGTTGGAAAAGTGGAAACATAGCTCTGGGCTGCTTTCGAATGCACATTTGTGCTTCATCGGCAGATGATCGATCACAGCTTAAATTTGAAACCAAAAAAAATAAATAACCGACGCTAAATGCATTCGTAAATCACAGCACGTGTGCTTGACACCGACCGGCAGCAAGAATTTCTAGCGAGGGCGCTCAAGTCTATAGATTATTTGGGTTAAGACTCAGCTCCGGCTTCTGCCAACGGCTCGGCAATTAAACACTGCAGCGTCTAACTCCACAGCAGCAGCTTAAAACAAGTTTTGCCATCATTTATTTTTGCTATTTATTTAAAACTTGCCGCAAACATTAATTTGTATACCGACCACGCCCCACTCTCCAGCTGCCAGCCACGTCTGGCATCATTTATTTCAATGCTCGGCACCTGGTCGCAATTTATTGTGCTCGATTGCAGCACAAATTTTAATGAACCATCAAACGGCAGTTGGAGCTGCTCAATGCTTAGCGTCAACGTTGCGTATGAGTGATTTTCCATAGCGAGCAGCTGCCGCCTTTTCTTGAGCCAAATATGTGGGGCATGTAAAATATTTGGCACTTCGCACACAGACACATGTAAGCACGTGCACACACACGCACACACACACACACACACAAACTGGCTCGTTATTTGTGCAAAGTGAGTTCGCATTCGCTTTTCGCGGCGACACGTAAACGTAACGAAGTTTTCAGCTGCAAAATATTTTCGTGTTTTTCTTTTTTCCTTTTCGTTTTCCTCAACTTCGTTGCTTGTTGGTGTTTTATTTGCGTTTTTCATAAATTTTTCATTTTGTTTGACAATGTTTTGCGCCTTCGACACATGTTTGCAATTTGCATGAGGTGTATGATAGAAGGACGGATGCTAGGTGCAAACGTTTGGGGCGGTTGACATTGTGGTGCAAAGTCAGTTGATTGATACTCTGTCCTTAAGGAGAAGTTGAAGCGCTTTTCTGAAACAGCTGTGGATATTAATAAGGAAGAACTAAATATTATTTTCATTTTAGGATTGATTTGTTTAGTTCTTTAGTTCGCTTATCTACTTACTTTGAATATGATGTTTCTATCAAATGTCAAGTCGAAACAGGAATTGCACACTTCCCTTGTACTGAAGTGGTTACAAGATGGTACTGGTGGGTAAACACGCTGGTGCTATGTCAGCTGCTGCGATGATTTAGTGAGGAGAATGTCTTACACCCTAGTCTATTGGTGGAACGATAGGATAACTCAGCCTCGGAGAGAGTATCTGAGCAACAGGACAATCTGCTTCTTTCCAAACAAATTGAGGTACACGGAAGCTCTAAGGCTACTTAACAGTAAGTATTTTGGCAAAGCAAGCAGCGTAGTTTTAATCTGTGATCATGAAGAGTAGCTACTGTTGCTGCCTTCTGTTGAAAATGCATGCTTATCCTTTCAACACATCAGTCAGCCCAAGTCCAACAAGCACCATGGCTGTCCAACATTACTTCAAACACATGACACTACAGAGGAAACTGGTGGACAGTAAAGCTGATTGAAGAACCTCCCAGTTCAATCTTTAGTAGACTTTGTCCAACGCATAAGCATGTCAAGGTTGCTTTAAGTGTGAGGTAGTCTTCGTTGCCCTGAGTTCAAGTCCTAGTTAAGGTAAGTACAAAATGAAATTATTTAATGGCTTTTAAAAATTAATCACAATTAATAAACAATGGGGGAGTGGCAGTGGCGTTGAGGTGTTGGTTTTTGAGGAGGGTGTGTGTTTTGCGAAGTGTCTTCCGTGCCACTGCGCCAATTCTTCCAAGAAGAAGAACTAACACTACTCTTGGCACTCAAACTTTGTTATTTTTGCAACCAAGAAGAACTGTTCTTAAAGTCGAGAATATTTATGCTTGCATCCAAGAAGATTTTTTCTTGGATCCAAGAAGATTTAATCTTAATATCAAGAAGACTAATTCTAAGTCCAAGAATATTCTTCTCGAAAATCTATGCTTGATTTCAAGATTTTTCTTCTTGGATCCGAGAATTTTCGATGTTGCCGAACTTTTGACATCGAATCTTTTTGATATCAAGCACGATCTTCTTGATTTTTTCTCTGAGTGTGGTAGTGCTTCTTTATTGAAATTTTTACCTGGATACAAAGATGATACTTTAGATTCTAAATTTATTTCTAAACAAGAAGTTTCTTTCGTATATAAAATACTAAAATTAATATTTCGACTTGGAGTAAACCGTCTGTCGATCACTGCCTTGTTGCCGTTAGCCGTGTTACTCAGTTTTAAAAATACCCTTCCATTATTTGTTTTCGATACTTGGTTGGTTGGCTTATAAAGCTATAAAGAATAAACTAATTTGATCCATTTAGTAGCAGTTGCCAAAGTGTAAAATTCTGTGCTCTCTCAAACTTCTTTTAAAATGAAGAATGTTTTCCTTCTCGTTAAAATTGCATAGGGAACACGCTGTATTGCAGCTTGGTATGTTTGAGTTGTATCATTTCAGCTCTGGTCATGAATATTGTGCGGATTTGCTCCACTGAAAACGCGTCGTTGAAATAATATCTTTCTTTTAGGTCGCAGTTTAATTCTTTGTACATGATCCTTTGAGAGCTCGTCGCTGATTCAATCACAAAGGATGATCTATATGATTCATTCATCTTTATTAATATTTCGGTGGCCCATGAGCTCCACTCCGAATTTTCTTCCAGGTTTTGTGTTACCAAATGCTTGACTGATAGAAAAAGAAGCGATTCAGTTTCCAACATAATGCTTTGCAAGGCTCTGTGTACGAGTACGGAGCCTCATTACGAGTGGTCTGTAAAATACTTATGAATATAGAGAAAATCTCAGTGTGATTTATGTACGTAAACAATAAGAATGTTTAGTTTTTAATTAATTAATGAATCAAATATTTTTTGTTTTAATTTGTTAGTTTAAGAATACTCCAGAAGGGAAATGCAATGAATTGATGTATGAATATAATGCAATGAAAATATTACATAAATAGTTAAAGAAAATTTTGTAGTCTATTTATTTGATAATGGTCCTTTTTTCACTTTTTGCAATATATTTTTTTCAAAAGTGGCGAAGTTTATGCGTACCCCTCAATTGCGCTCTGAGAATGAGCACAGCTGAGCAAATTAAGATAAGTGACTGATAATTCTCAGAGGCACCCATGAGAATCGAATATGGAGAAGGACGAACAAGTGGCGCTAATCACAGCGGTCGAAACGCAAGCCATCTCATGGGATTTGACCAACCAAAAGCATTTCGATGCAATTTTCAATCGAAGTGCTTGGGCTTTCACAGCTGCCAATTTACGGAAAACTTGTGAGTAGTTATTTAACTGAAATCAAGAACCAATACATAATAAGCGTATTGGTGATTCAGCACCGGAATGTAGCAGTGCAAACACAAAACCCCACTACACTCAGGGAAAAATACACTGATATTTTAATATTTACACTTTGACTTGAATATTTTCACCATAGATTTAGCGTTAAATATGGAATTCGTATATATAAAGAGTGCACACTTCAAATTTAATATTGGCAATAGTAAAATTTAATATGGAAATAGTCAAAAACTTTTTTTTTTTTAATTAAAAATTTTGCCATATATTCAATTCCCTTTGTAATGGAATCCAGGAGTTGAATTCTTTTAGATTTAGTTCTGAAAAACTGCGATTTGTTTTAATTTTATATAAGTTTTAACTTACTCTGTGGGGGACTCGAACTCGGGACTCTCTGGACTTGAACTCGAATGGAATGCCGTCTCAACCAGTTGTGCCATCGCGTATGCGGCTGATGGACGGCTAAAATACTACTTATATTGAATAGCCTACAGTTTTTCAAAAATATCTTTCTGGCATTTTGGAAAAATACAACTGCTTGAAATTCTCAAGTTGGAATTCCCTAACTGAAATTCTCCGATTGAATATGTTTTTAGTCAATTCAAAGTGGTTTTTGGTTAATTTAGGTACGAAAGGGGCATAGTTAAAACAAATATGTTTGTGTTAGTTTTTTCTATGCAATTTTTCCATGAGTGTAGCTTCCAAAGGGTGTGAGCTGCCGTCCATTCACTTCATCCTTATCCAGCGCCACACAAAACAACCCCATAAAAATCAACATGTCATTGTCCATGGTCTCTGCATGCATCAAAGTGTCTTCCATTTGAAAACAGATCAATTTTTCTTTATCTCGCAAACAGCTGACAAAACTATAGAGTGACCGTTTTATGTTGCTGTTTTCTGGTCACACTACAGTCTCAGAGGCTAAACTACACCACTTGCGCAAGGAATTGAAGGAAGACAGTGGATTTATCCTATCGGAGCACAGATAAGTAATACCTAATGGTGCTTCTGCTTGTATGGGTGCGTATTTTCACTCCTACTTAACATGTTATTTACGATCGGATCTTGTCCGCTTTCGATCCATCAATTAATCGCGGACATGTCAGCAACCGTATTAATGAAGCATTTCAGTACAAGGATGCAAAACACTTGGGGATATAAAGAATGGTTCGGTTCATTGTATGGTTCTTGATGCTAACTGAACGGCGGTTTCAGTTTTGTTTAGTTGTTCATTCTAAATGTATTATTCGTTTGATGGAGGCCTGTTTCTCATTCTGTATTACGATTTCAAAAGTAGATATTTGGCTTATTGGACACTTCCCATACTGAATTCCCTGAAATCATTCGAGTAGCTTTAAAATCCTTATATATAGATGCAATTTTCGGAAATATATGATGTCGTATATTCAGGCGCCGACCATGACAAACTGTCAAACTGTTAGGATAGTGCAGTATTCGTTAAGATTGGTTCAAGATCTTAAAGTAACGCAGAGTATTGTTTCTCGAAGGATATGGAGCAGAAAGAGGATATACTTACTCAACTAAATTAGTAACTTTCACGAAAGGAATGCAGCTTAGAGCGCTTAATTTGATCTAAGGTTGGATACAATTTGTTCTTAGAGACAGGATTATTATTTACACATTTTTTAATCTTGTCAGTGAACTGAACCGAACCAAACCGTTGTGTGATTTTCGGTTCGAAAAGCCACCGGTAGGGTTTGCGATTTAGTTTATCCGCTGCAATAAGCGGTTCGGTTTTGTTTTGGTTCGGTTTACTATATTATATAATATTGGAGTGTAATTCGCTGGATATCTCTATGCTTTTCAGTGAAAATGTCGCTTCGAATTTGTCAAGCATTTCTGCATTTCTTTTTAGCCTAGACTCACATTTTCATTTTTCTGTCACATCCAAATTTCCAGACAGAGTATTTTATGTTTACTTTGCACTCTCTGCCTATGCTCGGGCACTCACACACACACACACACATGTGAATATCCTGTTTCTGTGCTTGTGAAAAATGGAAATTGTAATAGTGAGTGTTGGGCGTTTTTTTTTTTTTGGGGCACCGGGGTTTTTCATTATATTTCATAGATTTATTGCAAAAGTTTTGTGATTACTTTTTGTGCCGTTTTCCTGGGCACATTTTAACATGCCATTGACAAGGCAGCAACCGCCCAACGGGCCAACCGCCCAGCATTCTCAATGGCTGATTGACTTTGCCCAGCTGGGGCCCATAAACAGGCCGGCAAAAGTTCAACATGGAATATGGCAAAGGCAAGTCAACTATTTACGGGCTTTTGGCCAACTGCAAAAGCAATTAAAAACTAATTACAGTCGCAAAAAAATGCGCAAGGCATTTATAAAAATTTAAAACTTAATTCAGTAAATACCTGGGATGCGGGAATCGCGAAGCGATGCCTGCCGATGCTGTTGGTGGGTGACAATGCGGATAATTAGAGCAAAAGCCAGGACAGATGGAGAGAAGGAGAGACTGAGGAGTGGAGGACAACGCGCACCTGACTTTGTTCTAGTGTCGCCAGCCAACGTCGCGTATGAGCAATTAGTAGTTAATTGTAAAGTTACCCAAGGCGGCAAGGAAACGGGGAGCCACCGCCTGCCTGCAGTCATGACATTGACGATGCGGAGGAACGCGCAGACCAAGCGATGCGATAGGACGGGGGGGGCAGAGGGCGGCGCTGCGACTGCGGCGGATGCCAAAGCTAACGTAATTAAGTAGCAATTTTTGCTGCTGCTTTAGAATTTTTCAGTAGCCAACGATACGTGTGCACGTTTGTGTTTTTGTGTGTGTGGGGAAGATTTTGATAAATTATCGCGTCTAATTAGCGTATCAATAGCGTGAAAACAAAAGCCGGGGAATGAGATAATTTTTGCTAGATGCGAAGGTTATAATCAATTAGTTAGACGAAAGTGAATCATGAGAAAAACGGGCAGCTGCAGAGAGAGTTAGATTTTGCTAGACCACTGGGAGCAGTGCAGGGAATGCTGCTTAAACTTTTTTATTCAGTCGTCGCTTAAAAAAAAATTGTTTTCTTTTACATAATGCAATTTTTTAAGCTAGAAAAAATTGATTGATTTAGATAGTTGAACTTTTATGTTACCCTTAAATTGTGTTGAAATTTGTTTACATTTTAGCTCAACTATTTTTTCAAGTCAATTGAAGTTTTTTATAATTTTTCTTTTAAATTTAAAATAATTTTTCTTTTAAAATTTAGAATTAGTTGATTTTTTTTTTGTTGAATATATTATATTCATTTTTATTGTTACTTAAGAGCAACTTATAGCCTCTTTCCACTGGGCATCATTTCTATCATTTTCATTTCTGGAAAATTTTGTCGTTTCCATTGACAAAACATCATTTTGTTGACATTTACAACGATACGTGGACAAAAACAGCCGATGCTTTGATTTTGTTGATTAATATTTGTCTGAAGGTTTTGTAATTGTGTAGAAGGTTGTATTAAAATGAATGCTGCTTTGATATGCCTTATTAATGAGCAAGCTAGGCAAGCGAACCGTCAATTGCTTAAGTGTGAGGATGATTTTGATATGCCTTGCGCAGAGTTTGCTAAAGACGACTTGATGCTGACAGAAGAACTAGTAGGTAAATAGGAAAGAAAGGATTTGGACTGTTTTGGGAGCGTGTCGTACCCGAGAAAGTCTACGTCTTGAGGAGTCATTTTGAAGTGCTTGGAAGTCATCTGCATTGTATGGCAAAGCAGGACACCAACTTCAGGAAAGCTATTCCGCTGGACAAACGCATTGCCATTGCTGCACTCAGAAAATTTAGTTTCTAATTTTTAGAAATTCGCCCTAAAATAAGTTTCCTTTCTTGTTTTTAGAAATTTTTTTCCTAAACTTAGAAATAACAACCCTAAAAAAGATTTTCTAGAAAAAAATTTCTTAAATTTAGAAATTCTATTTATTTTTCTTAAATTTAGGGTAATTTTTCTAGATTTTTTCCTCAATGCTTTCTTAAATTAAGGGCGAATTCGCCCTTGAATTTAGAAAACAAATACATTGCAATGTGCCTTAAAATAGCGTGAATCGCCCTAAATTTAAGACAGCACATTTCTTAAATTTAGACAAGCCATTAGAAAATCGCCCTTAAATATAGAAAAAAAGTCTAGAAAATCGCCCTAAAAAATACATAAATATTAAAAAGACACCGCTTGTAATTCTCAAGTACGAATTCCGTGCATTCGGAATATAAAAGCGGCAACTAATATTCGGCATGCTGAGAAAATCGCCCTTAAATATAGAAAAATAGTCTAGAAAACCGCCCTTAAATTTAGAAAAATATAAAAAGACACCGCATGTAATTCACAAGTTCGAATTCACTGCTTTCGGAATATAAAAGAGAGGCAACTTAGTGCTTAGCATTTTGACTGCGTTATTTACTGTGACTCACGCGAGTGCTTGGTAGTCGAGTGCGATAAGATGCCTTTCGTGTTGAAGTTTCCCGGAGGTCCCGAGTTCAAGTCCCAGGCAAGGTAAAGTTACAAATTAAAATATTGAATACTAATTACAATCCTATAAAAATAATACATAAGGGGTTAAACGCTTCTTAGTGTAGTAGTCTTCTTCCTGTTCTGTCTCTAGTCCCCCCCACTCTCTTTCCTGTCCATAATAGTTGAAATTTTTTTTTCTAACATCCAGAAAGGTTTCTCTAAAATCTAGAAAGGTTTTTTTGAAATCTAGGAAATGCTTTTCTACAATTAAGAAAATATTTTCTAGCTTATAGTAATTATTTTCTTAATTTCAGAAAGTCTTTCTCTTATTTTTAGAAATAATTTTTCGCCTCTGATTCTTTTTTAAGGGCGAATTTTTAAATTTTAGGGCAATTTTGACTGTTTTTTTTTTGAGTGTATGTTCACCTTGGGTTGTCAGCAGAGTGTCGCACAGTGGGCAGCTTATTTGGCGTTTCTGTGGCAATAGTTTGCAAAGTCCCGGAATAGTAAAATCTCGGGATCATAGGTCCTGAGCTCACCAATGTCGCCAACGATTTTGATAATCCTCCAGAAATAATATGGCGCGGCATAACATCGTACATTAAACCAATTAAAATAAAGCTATTATACATTATAAATTAATTTATTTGTCTTTTTTTGTTATTACAACTTTTTAAGCAGTTTTTTTTTTAAAGTCTGCGCTTGCCTTCTTCGTGCGCTGCAAGACTTCAAGCCGCGCGGCACCCATGCGCTTGAGCTCCACCTCTGTCCTGTCCTTTGAAGATGCCACAACAGCTGGAAAGTTGATGGAAGTTGCGATGATGACCGTTCATCATCCAGTGGATCTTCTTCCAGACTCTTGCGGCTTGGCTCTCTGATATTTTCGGTTTTCTGATGACACTAAAGGCACTGATAGAATGTCGAAAAAAGTTTCAAATCCAAATTTCGGGGCAAACTTCATCATTTTTAAGAAATGGATATGAAAATGTAGAAACGTATGGCAGAAATTACATAATTTGCTTCATTTCTTGTCATTTCATGAAATGATGTTTCATTTCTTTAGTACAATAAAACTTACTATAAGTATAAGTTTAAGTTGTGCTAAAGAAATAGTAGAAATAAGTAAAAATTCAAGCTTTCGGTCAATTATATATAAGGCATTTGAACTCAGTTAAGTGCCAGCTGATATAAGTTTATTTATTTCCCTTCCATGTTAATTTGGCTTGGTATAATTGCTTTCCATTAATGTTTCAATAAAAACTTTTCACAGCAGCCAATTTCTAATTGGGATATATTCCGTACATTAAATTTTCAATTGATACTTTTTACAACCAGTCAATATTTAATTAGGATAATTCACTTCAATTAAATTTTCAATTGGGACTTAGAAATACTTATAGACTATTTAAGCTGAGCACATCTAACACCCCTCATCCTGAGTTAAAATGCTGAGTAACTACACAGAGGAATATCGTGTTCAGAAAATAAGATTATTTCATCTCAATAAAAGAACAGAATTTGCTCTCAAGTTTTTGAGAACAAATGTTCCGAATGTTCTTGAAATGAGCACAATTCAGCTCAGCGCCGTTCAATAGCCTAACGAGCTAACACATCCGCCTTCGATAAGCGCGGGGCGTCTTGGGCTCTACTTTACTTTCTTTAATTAATTAAGTAAGGCAGGTTGGAATGGGACCTAAAATTGGACTAGGGATTGGACCACGAATTGAACCTGAAATTGGATCTGGTCCTGGACTGATGCACCCTGGACCGACATTTTTTTTTAGTTTAAAATGTTCTCAAAAACGGAACATTTCAACTCAAATCAAGATTTTTCGTTGCTTTAGCTCTTTTAGTCTCTGAGATGTAGGTGTTCGTACAGACTGACGGACGGACGGACGGACGGACATGGCTATATCAACTCGGCTGTTGATGCTGATGAAGAATATATATACTTTATGATATCGGAGATGCTTCCTTCTTCCTGTTACAAATGTATGTAACGACTTTAGTATACCCTTTTTACTCTACGAGTAACGGGTTTAAAAATGTAGGTTCATTTAAGTCGAAACGAAAATCCATGTTTCGGCTGCTTTGATTTTTGTATCTTAAGCAGAGGAATAATCCTCACTGAGTACATATTTACATGCTAAATACTAGACTAAGAAAAAAACGCCAAAATACATTTTTTTTTTTAAGAAATAATTAATACTTCCGAAAATATTGAAAAATGTTCGCATTTCACACGTCAAGTCGCATGCTCTTATGGTTGTCCGTTCATTTAAAAATGTGATCACATTTAATCGTTTTACTGTGTTTTATCAACTGTACCGGAGGCTCGCGTTCCATGGGTACTTTTTTACCAACAACACAAAGCTATACAGGAGGCTGCTGTAGAAAGCAAGTGTAGTATACATATATCCTTTCCGACAGTCAAGCTGCATTAAAGACCCCTGCTGGTAACACTAACTGACTGCCTCAAATCTCAGAATGAGGCGGCTAAGCATACTTCAGTATATGTTTCGTGTAAATATCTAAACAGCGCAATGTTGAGGGCAAAGAGAAACTACCCATGGTCACGAACCACTGGAGTTCAATTCACACCTGTGAAACCTCTAGGCTTGGCCCACTCTTAAATTTAAGATGAGAATCAACTGAATGTTAACTCCACTCCGACTAAGCAGACAGAAAATCTTCATTCTTGTAGGAATTTCCAATGTTAATAATAATTATAATTATAAAGTTGGTTATGAAGTAAGTGGGTGACCAACTCCGACTGTCTAAATGTAAGACTAGGCGTTTTATGGTATTAAGTGGCTGAATTCTATCAAATTGAACCAAACTATATATAAGTCATTAGCTAGTTAACAAATTGCAGTGCAAGTGCTCTGAGTAAATATGCTTGACAACCACCAATCGTGGCAGCTTGGATTTAGTTATTAACTTAAGTCTCAACCCAACCGAATCCACTAGGACTTGTCAATAAAATCGGAATGTTGTAGTGACTTCAAGCAGCTTAACAACAACTAACAAAATGTCGTTTGGGGCTACTTAAATAACGCACTTACTAATTGAAATTGAAAGCGGAGGCAAAAGCCGTAAAGCCTCGGCTCAGCAAAGGGAGGAACAACAACAACAACAACAACGGCAACAACAAAACCTGATAACTAAGCAAGGCGATTAAAAGGCCAACTAACCGAAAAATGAACAATGCCAAATAAAGCCAAATAAAAATCAAACACGCAAAATGGAGAAACAAATGGCAGAGTCCTCGAGTCCTCCAATCTCTAGGGGCCCAGGGACAGCAGCAGCGAGAGCCACTTATGTAAGTAAGATGAAGCGCCGGGCAAGACAATAAAGAGGATGAAAATAACACGAAGAGAGCGGAAGAAGCGTTGACAAAAATCAAACAATGAAAATGCTGTTCAATAAAAAAACGAAAAGGGAAAAGAGTGCAGATAAGAATGGCGCAGGGCAAGGGCGATGGCGATGGCGAAGGCAAATATAAAAAAACATAAACAAAATGAAGTGCCGACAGGCACACACACACACACACACACACACACACACAACAAAAAAAAATACATACTAAAGTGCGCTGGCTAATGCCAAAGACATGGCAAAATGAAACTTAAGCCAAGTGAAAGAAAAAATTGGAAAACAGGAAAAAAATACGTCAAATAAATAAGGGGAAATCGAGTGCAAAATGGTTTCACTCAATGGAAATGAGCTCATACCGAAAACACACTCGCAGCATCCTTCAATCGAGAGAGAAGAGCAAAAGCTAAGGACGAAGCTTTTGTGCAGCTTTGGTTTAGAGCGAGAGAGCTGAGAGGCAGAGATGTTGTGAATGCGCGAGAGAGAATATAATTGCGGCTCTTAACAAATTACATCTGTTCGGGGTTTCTCTTAAGTTTTCAAAAGGATTTTTTATGTCAAAGGAAACCTAGAAAATTGTAAGTTGTTCAAATAAATTGCATAAAGTGTAATTTAATTTAAAACATAGTTTAATGTTCATAAGAACTCTCATGACTTCTCTTCTCTTGACACTTGCTTGAAAATGGAAAATTTATACCACACCTGTCAGCTGCGAGAAAGTCAAGGCAAGTACAAACTGTGTCAAAGAATCAGTTGCTTTAATGCGACGTGGGGGCGTTTTGAGAAAGCGGAGGAGGACAGCGCAGGAGGTTAGACTACGCCTTTGACGGAAAAGTCTGAAGATTCCGGCGTGAAGTTATTAGGAGTTATACAAATTTGCCAATTTCTGACGAAATTTGGTTACATGTAATTCATTTGTCAAAGCGATAGTCACAAAACAACTCCCATTAAGTTGGATTGACTTTGAATAAATGAATAAGAATACATTTTTAGGATTTTCTGTTTTGATTTTTTGGTTTTTCACAAATCAAGAATAGTTCTGAATCTGACAATATTTTGACTGAACCATTTTTAGGCTCTAACGCAGAAATTAATGTAACTATGATTAAAAAATTGGTCGGCACTTTGTTAAAATGGAACTAAATAGACGTTTTACTATCACACAAAATTGTAATAAAACCGGTCTTAATATGATTTCAGAGGCATGAGAATAATTTCAGAAATGATTGTAAAATTTGGCTTCCAAGTAGATATTGGCCACATACACTACCCTGCATCTGAGCTCAATATCTTTAAAAATGTAGGAGATATTAAGCTTTTGTTAATTGATGCTTCCTTTTGCCTATTACATACATTGGCACGACTTTAGTATACCCATTTTACTCTTCGAGTAACGGGTATAAATCAGGAACCGTATTCATTATGAGTTCTATTATAAAAATCAAACTTTAATGATTATTTTTGATTTTGTAACTCAAAAAATAATGATTAAATTTAATTTTTAAAATAAAACTCAGAAACAATTATTATAAATATTACTCAAATGTCGATTACAACAAGTGTTTTTGAAATTGTGGCAAGATTGATGTATTTCCCCACTCAAGGCGAACCAGTAGAACCCAATGCCAAGTTTGAAAATACAAATTAAATTCCGGATTTTTAAAAATTAATGAAATAATGATTAATAAAATAATTATTATTGATTGAGCAATAAAATAAAAATCAAGAAATAAAAATCATTTTGGAAATGAATAGAATAGCAAAATACAACCGTATTCTATTATGATACGTTTTCTCATGCGGGTACTCCACGCCAAGTTGATGATTTTCGAGGATGAAAAATCGACAAATAATCATTATTTACGGTCCCTGGTATAAATATCATAGATTGGCTGCGAAATTTTAAAACATTTATTTCAAAATTTTATTATTTTTAACTGCTTTTGAAAGCTTACGTTTTTTATTAATTACAAGTTTGGGTTAAGAAGAGAAACTGTTCTTAGGCCCTGCACTTGAACTTTTCTACTTGATTGATGATTCTACACTACTGCTCGGCATCGAGTAGATTTTGTCATTCAACAATTCAATGAAATAATGCAAATGCACCATGGGACATGTAGCCCATGTTCAGGCTATAATAAACATTTATCAAGCAATGTCCATCGAACAATGTTGTTGGATCTAGTTTATTGGTTATCCATCTACATGGAAAATTCTAGTTTCGTCCCATTTAATTGTATTTTCTGAGAAATCATCGCGAGTTATTTAACTGATAGTTAACTTTATTCCCGCAAACTGAATTGAAGTCATCATAGCCAAAATTATGATTATACTGTATTCAAACTAACATAATTTGTACTTGAACTAAGAACTCAATTTTCTAGAATATTTTTAATCTGTGTACATACAAAATGTTGTAGATTCATAAACGATTGCCCCATTTCCATAATCTTAACAGTTTTTATACTCTGTACCGTAGGTATCTAGAGTATTCTAAGTTTGTGCAAAAGTATGTAACAGCCAGAAGGAAGCATCTCCGACCCTTTAAAGTATATATATTCTTGATCAGCATCAACAGCCGAGTCGATATCCGTCTGTCCGTCTGTCTATCCGTATAACGCATAGATCTCAGAGATGGTAAGAGATAGAGGTTTGACATGTATTGGACATTTAATATGTTTCTTATGTCTGCAGGCAGATCAAGTTTATTTTCAATTTTGGCCACGCCCCCTCCCGCCAGCACAATTTAGAAAAAAAGTAATATCTCCCACAGTTTTAAAGACAGATGGCTTGTTTCTTTTAGACATATTTAGTTATCGGGATAAGTTATCGATTCGATAAAGGATTGGAGAAAATCGGATGAACGGTTTTCGAGTTATGATCATAAGACTGTTCGCTGTTTTCAACTGCTACTGCAGCATCAAAATTTATGCAGAGCGTATAATTTCGTTGGTACATATATGTTATAGTCGGGCTTGACCGACTTTCTTTCTTATTTTCGGTTTCAGAATGTTTCATTCTCATTTTAAGTACACCCAAGTTCGTATTATAATTGATATTTTAAATACAAAACAATAAAAATTCTAGTCCGTTTGGTCTAGGACACCGGTAGAGTTTTTTTCTGAGTCCAGCGACTCTTGCATCTATGGAACATTTTCCAGCAAACGTTAATTCCGTTTTGCCGGATGGGCTAAGCGGTGGAGCATTGCTTTAAGACTGGCCAAGTTTATAAATGTTAACGATGCATATGAGTGTAGCAACAGCAAGCATTTATAGAAGTCTTTTTAATATTTTTCATTTTCTCAGGATTCGAAATGTCTTTTGATAAGCTATTCACATTGATGACATGAAAGAATACCAGATTATCTTGTCGGCAAGTGTCGAACAGACTGAAAGCAGCCTAAAGATCAAATTTATACACAAAATGAAAATATGACAATTTCTAGTATAAAAACCGACTCTGGTTTTAGTTCAATTTAAGATAATTCGAATTGAACTGAGAGATTAGGTAAATATATTGTCAGCCAAGGTGAAGTGAGGTGTTATCACAGCATTCGAGTCTTTTATATGTTGATCGACTCAAATTGAATTAAGCAATTTGATAGTTTTTCTATTTTAATTGGTAAAATTGATGCAATCCAATTAAAAACCTAGGAAAAGTTTTGTTCGAACCAGCCTTCTGGAAATGTGAACCAATATTTTTTGACAAGTTCGACATGTACTTTTACTCAAAATATAGTCAAGCATTAGTCATTTCATATCAAAATACATATAGAAAAATATATATTTCATACTTTAACTCTTTTTCTAGCTTCACAACACAATCTCCTGCAATTTTGAATTCCAAAAATATAAATATTAATATGGTTTAAGTGGGTAAATGGAGCTCACCCTTATTTCATGAATCATTAAAAAAGCTTTTTAACGCACGACATAAATATATTTACAGCAATTTCGCTACAAAGTGTAATAACTTTTCAATAAACAAACGCCTGGCAGGCGGATGGCATTAAATGGCTTTATCTCTGGGCCAATTTCAAATGCGATGTAATGCAATTTGAGCCTACCCTTTCAGGCACATGCCGAGGCCAACAGCGATGATGATGATGATGGAGGAGTGTGCCTTGTGTCTAGTCGAAGAACTAATCCGTTTTAATTTGCTGCCGCGTACTTTGAACTCACACACACAGCTGCAGCGCCTTGAAGAATGCTTTTGTTTGTTTGCCATTATGCGACATTGTTGGTTTCTGCTCTATTCTAAGTAGGGATACTCGCATTTCTTTTGTTCACACACTTGATGTGTCGCGCTGGTCGTTGACTTTTGACACTTGACATTTACTTGGTCAGTATGGAATTTTGTGTGTGTTCGTCTCGTCATCGATTTCTCACTTAATGAAATATCAAGGATACGCCATGTGGTCAAAATTCAATGACTTTTGCCACAAAATGAAAATGTTTAATCAACTGTAGCCAGACGGCTCAGCTGAACTGCTTCCATATGAGCTATTTTTAAGCCCTGGCTTCTTGCTCATGGAAATTTCAGCCTGGGTGTTGCCTAACTGCGGTAATTACTCACACTTGACCCGACGGGTGAGGCATGTCTGTGTGTGTGTCTGAGTGTGAGTGTGTGTCTGAGTGTGTGCACTAACTTGGCCTGCCGCTAGCTAACTCAGTGTTCAGGCTGGGGGCCAGATAAATTGAAATTTTTTGGTTGAAACCAGAGCAAAGAAAAGTAGGCTAAAGGGCAGATGTAAACCAATTGGCTGTTTAGGTTTCCCGGCACGAAACGTCAGTTGCATTGATAAAGTGGGCTTTAAATTGTAAATTGTGGTCGAGTGCTAAAGAAAATGTTTGCATAAAGTAATTGATGAAAAGAAGGTGCAAATTAATTTGCCCCCATTGTAAATAAATATGTGCTGCAAGTCTCAGGCACTTTAATTTCGAAATTTGAGAATATAAATGAAGTCTTAAACAAATCGAACCGAACTGAACTGCTTTGCTTTGTAACTCCCGAAAAGAGCTGACAAGCGTTGGAATTGGTTTTAACTTTATTAAAATTCCCCCCTATCTGATTTCGATTTCTCACTTATTCTTTCTTATTTTAAGCTTTTGTGTAGCGATGGGCACGCAATGGCCCTGGAAACCCTGCTCTTTATTATCCCCAAAGTATTATTTAGCTGCCCACCGCTGATTTAAGGTTATTATTGCTGCTTAATACAAAGAAAGACCATGAAATTTTGATGAATGAAAATCTGTTAACAATAATTAAGCTATTATTTCTTCTACTATTTGTCCACAATTTTCCCATCTCATTTCAAAATGTAACGGCTCGACCGGTTTTTTATGTAGTTTTATTTGGGAGATCTAAGAATTGGTCTTAAAGCATATTTCATAGCGGTAGGTGATGCAGCTGGACTCTTATATTGGAAATCGGCAGTACATTTCTCATTTCACTAATTATTGACTTTGGCGGTTGCATCATCTGCCATGGCAGCAAGTTTATTGAATGCAGCAGCATTCAAGCTACCATTGAATATTCAAAATAGTACAGATGCAATGTACATGCACGGCTGCAGTGCTGAAACAATGCAACATTATCATCTGGGATGAATGCACTGTGGCACACAAACATTGTCGTCTTGGGGCATTAAACAAAAGGCTCAAAGATATAAAAACAACTGCAAACTATTCGACTGCCACCTGTTAATCCTTTCAACGCCACAATAGCCTAATATGGTGTAGCCAAAAATTAACAAGCGCGTCCATAATTTCTGGCATAATTTCCAAACAATTGTTAGATAATGACAATGGAGATGATCATAAAAATAATAATTTCAAAATATGTTTGGATGATTCAACATGGTATACAAGCAAATGTTCCTCAGCCTCAATGGTCCTCATCTGGCTCATGCCATGGAAGCGTTAAAAATCGAGATTCGAGCCTGTCCGTCTTCGATATACCCATTACTCAGGGGAATTCATGTTAAATAACATTTTTTGGAAATATAACAGAAGACACTTCAGTGTTTTGGGTCGACCTCTTGAAACCAATTTTCGATAGTGAAGGTTCCTTGCCAATGCTGTCTGCATTTTGATACGGCACAAGATGCATAAAACCAAAGAATTATAGAAATTATTATAGATGACAAGGAACAATTCAAGAATTGGGAGCCAATGTTAGCTACCAGAAATTATAGTTTTTCGTTACACATGCGTCATCTATAATACCTATCAATCTTTGATAAAACTTTCAGTTTAGGAATGGACAAGCGTAGTGGCTTACCAATTGGAACCAACATGGCAGAAAGCACAAATTCCTATAAGACCTATTCAGCATATGCTGTTGGATATTACTGAATTGTACCATTAGTATGTTCATTTAAAAAAGAATGTTCATAAAACGAAAGAGCTATGCAGAAGGAGCAACAATTAAGTTACTCATGCCGAGGCTAAGGGCGATTTTAACAATAAGGAAGAGTTTGAAAATCTGGATATTGAACAAAGCATTGACAGTAGTGATTGCGACTATGAGCCGAAAGAGAAAACATAGAGGATAACTTGGATTTGGTTGCTGTTTCAGATAGGTGCCAAGTTAGACAAGAAATGCAGTATTTATCTTGCAAGCTACGGCAAAAGCTCTGGGCTTTGATCTCAATTCCCTTATTGATAAAACAAGTATTCAAATGTGCAGAAATCATACGGTTTTATGGTGCCTAAAAAAGGGTTGGCTCAGTTTATATCGCAAATTAAAAGAAAAAACACCAAGCAATCATAGTTTTCTTTTACTATTTTTCAAATTCGTTTTGAACTTAAATTAAATGAACGCCGACCGCCGGTCCGCTCTAATGTACATGGTTTATTTTGCATGCAATGCGTCTGTAATATAGCATAAAAAACTCATACGCTATTTTTCCAGGATTTCATAAGTCTCAAAGTCTGCCCATCAGAAGTCGGATCATACTTTTTTCGTCGATAGACACGAAGTGAGACCCGAACGACCTAACTAAAGGGCAAACGGGGGGTAGAACTCGAAAACAAAAAATGTTCCATTCAGATCGCTTTTTGCTTTTGATGTGCTTTAATGTTTTTAAAAGTTAAATAAATTAAAATTTGCTTTATTATTCTGCCCCGCTTGAATTTGAAAAGCTAAATGCCCATAACCCACCAAGGCAGCTTCTGAAGACAACGAACTATAGACATATTTAAATTTTATACTTTTTAATTACCCAGCTGGGGAGGGGCTTGAGCTCGGGACCCTTGGCCTTGACACGATTGTAATGCCGCCTTAGCCGATTGCACCACCACGAATGACTTTTGGTGCACGCCAAATATGCTACCTTTTTTCAACACAATCTACATTTTGCCTAAAACGTGTAATTCTTCACATTGCATACCGTGCAAAAAAGTCAACTATATTACATTGCCACACTTTTGATTCAGCTGCGAAATGAGAAGCGCCACTGTTAATTTGACCACTTTTTAAGTCAAAGTGTCTGCACTTTGAAATTAGGAATCCTCACTGTTGTTTCAAAATGTCATGCATTGTGTTTTGATGCTTAAATTGGTTAAATCCAAATTGATGGAAGTTGTGTCAGCAACACTAAAAGAAAGAAAGAGAATACTTCATACTTGGATCAAGAATGTTCGATAAGAATGAAAATTGATCCAAGAGTGAAATTTTTGATTCATGTATTAATTTTTGATCCCACTTTTCTAGATCCTAGAGCTTTAATTGGTTTAACCAGGTACGAATCATTCTCAAATCCAGCATAATAGTTCTTGAGTAAAGTGCAAAACATACTCGTATTTAAGATTGCTCATTTGTGAATCAAGAGCATAGAGCATTGTCAAAAACCGAGAATGTTCTCTCTAGTATCAAGGGCTCAGCAGATTCAAGAGTAAGATCGTTTAATCCTGCTCTATACGAAGGAAACAAACACAACAGTATTTCTATGTTTGCTGCTTTAGCAACTGAAAGCTGAGATGCTACAGCAAAAAAGACGATAGATAAAGAAAAAAAGGCAGATTTCTTATCTTCTACAAAAGGTTATCTGGCACATAAACATACAAATAACAGAGCAAAATCAAAGTTATCTCTAACATATGTAGAATATGTAAAGTCGAAGCTAGCTCTATTTTAGAGTAGAGTGTTAGCAAGTTCCTTCCAGCTTCTAATTGTTAGGTACCAAGTTAATGGTGTATCCAATTGTAAGTAGTTCAACGTGAAGAACGACATCCATAGATGCCGCAATCTTTTTTTGATAAGCTATTCTCGTGCATTGAAAGCCACTTAGTGACAAGGTCAATTGCATTTCATAATCTTAAGCTAATCTCTCTTATCAAGCTGGCAAAACGCAATCTAATCAAATCGCCATACACTTGTCTGGCACATTTAAATAAATTAGTTGACTTTTTGCCTAATAGAATGACAGTTGCATCGCCCGCTTGGCTTACAGCCAACTATCTGCAAGATGCCCTGCGTCTTCATTACCAACTGCCGCATCTTCAAATTGATTTTTGCAGCCTGCAACCAGCCTTGGGTCGGGGAGAGAACTATGGAGCAGTTTTAACCCGTATACACCTCAAGTACCATAATGGCTGTGGCCAGATAATCGATGAGCATTTAATGGCCAAAACAGCGCTAGAGAATGAGGATGCCGACACACTAGGAAAGAAAGCACCCTATGATATCTACAATCGTGAGTTGGAGATCTATGAGACTGTACTGCCCAAGCTACAGGAGTTCGCGGAGGAGCAACTCTGCCCCAAGGTGTTGCATGTGGATCGAAAGCGTGGCGCTTTAATAATGGAAGATTTGAGTGAGCGTGGCTATGTCATGGCTTCAAGATTACAGCGATTAGATGAGCAGCATGTCCGATTGGTGCTCAGAAAGTTGGCCAAAATGCAGGCAGCCTCTTTGGTAATGCAGGAGGAAGGCTACTCTTTGGTGCGTTTCGATCGTGGTTTCTTCAATTGTTATACGGAAAGTTATCGAACATATTTTGTGGGCTGCTTGCAAGCCTGCGCAGAGTTTTTAAAGAGTCAGCAGAGTTTTGAACAGCCATCAAGACTGCTGCAAGAATTGGCTCCCCATTATATGGCCTTGGGACTGCGCTGCTTTCAGCCCGAAACGGGTCATGCGAATGTGCTTAACCATGGTGACTTGTGGACTAACAATATGATGTTTAAGTATGAGGGAAAAGTACCTGTGGATGTGTTACTGATTGACTTTCAATATGCCTTCTGGGGTTCAGCCACACTGGATATACATCATTTGATGAACACTTCGGCGGTGGAGATGGTGAGACGCAAAAGGCAGCTGGAAATGAGATGTTATTACTATGGTATTTTTGTGGAACAGTTGAAGAGACTTAAGTTTGCGGGCCATACACTGCCCAGTTTAAAGCAATTTCATTTGGAGTCGGAACAGAAACGATTTTACGGTGAGAAATAACTATAAAAAGTATCTAATTAACCTCGATCTAAAGTGAAATTCCTGAGACAAATATTTACTTTCTTATATAAAATGATTTAATTCCAATTTTGAATCGAACCTTTAAAAAATATTGTTGGTCCCGTTCGGTTTTCCGTTCGAGAGATCGTTAAGTCATAAGGTTAAGTTCAAGCTCCATTTCAAGAGACCCAAAATAGCTGAGCCGTCACTCTGTTTCTTGACCAGCTGACAGTCTCGTACACTCTGTGCGGGTTACAATATTGTCAACCGAAAACTCAGCTCGGAAGGTTTAATTCCTGTCATAAGAACTACTTTTTTCACATATTTTGAAGGTAGTTTTTCTTAAATTTCTTTCGGTATTTATTGGATCTTTTCTTAGTGAGACTAAAAATAACTTTTCAAATCTTAATCTAGAAACTATTTTAAAAAACCATCCACTATTGGAGGTAGTTTGTGTGTTCTGCTTGGTGGATCCGGTTGGTAGATCATTTCGGCGGAGACGTGAATGCGTTGCAAGCATGGTTAGGGATTTTGCAAGTTGGTTAGGTTGGACATGAAGCTTCTCAGAGCATTTTGCGTTTAAGTTGCTCTATTTCAGTATCGACCAGTGGGATTTGTGGATATATTCATTGCGAATGTACCATGGCGCTCCAGTTAGGGTTCTAAGAATGTCCACACTGCTCGCACAAGCATTTCCCCATAGCTGCGAGACATACGTCTGGACAGGCTTTATGATGCTTTTGTACAGTAAGACTTTATATTCCAGTTTTAGGGGGGAACGGGAGCTAATAAGCCAGTGAAGGCTGTTGGCCTTAAGCTTTATTTGTAGTTTTTCGACTCTATGTATTTGTGCCATGTAAGCCTTCTATCGAGTTGCACGCGCAAGTACACAACATCGTTTGATTGAGGGATCAAATATGCATATAGATTTAGCGGGGGCAGGTGCTCTGTTGAGTGTGAATGTCACGTGCTTACACTTTTGCTCATTGATATTTATCTCTTCCACATAAGTTAGGTGACTCTCCAAATGTCTTGTTGAGTTAATTGGACTTCGTGTTCTGCTTAATATTGCCGGATCATCGGCAAATGTACTTATTGTAAGTCGAGGGACTGTTGGTATGTCGGCAGTATTTTAGGATCTTGTGTGTATTTGTCGAAAGCATTGTCATTATCTTGAATATAAGACCGTCCAACCAGACGCGGTCAAATGTAATGGTAACATTAAGGAAAATTTAGGAGCTGTATTCATGGTGTTCAAACGCTGACCGGATATGTGAAGTTAGACAGTCGACTTGCTCAGTAGTCTCGTGTTTTGGTCGGAACCCAAACTGCATCCATTTTACGAAGTAACAGCTTCTCAAGCAGTATTGACAAAACAAAAGTATATGCAAAAATATCCATTGGATGATTTCCCGTATCCATTTGGAAAGGATATGTCTTTTAGATATTCATCCAACGGAGATAAAAATCATCCAAATAATATAAAAAAGGATCATCCTTTGGATGATTTTTTAGCTCCGTTAGATGATTAAAAGGATATTTAAGACATATCCTTCCCAAATGGATCTTTCTTGGATCTTTTATTTCCTGTATTGTTTCTGATTCATTATAATTGTGGACTTCTTCCACAGACTCGGGAAGTAGCTACAGCGGAGTACAGCATTGAAAAGTCTTGAGATATATGTAACGGCAGGACTTGGAAGTTTCGCAATCATTTAAGGCGTAATAAGGTAATGTCCAGATGCTTTTCTGGGATTTAGTTCTCCAATAACATTTTGTATTGCAAGCAAATGAACTTTGATTGAGACAGTTTGTGCTGGGATGGGAATCAATGGAAGTACATATTCATGGTTGGTAGATTTGGCTGGAAAAAATTACTAAGATGAAGTGCAAAGACAGTCGTCTTCTCTTCATCCTTCTCTTCTCTTGCACGTAGTAGGAATATTTTTGTGGTCGGCTTTGCACGACGATATATTAGGCATTAGGTGGTGTGCTACTTTTCCTGGGATTCAAGAGCTTTAAAATAATGATTTGAAATCTCTTCGGATTGAAAGTTTAAGTACGAGTCGTACTTTTACCAGTTCCCGAATTTTAAATATTACCACACCTAAATGGTGGTTTGAGGGATGCAGAATCTTTAAAGTTATGTGCAAGACAAGAGGCATAAAACTTACGCACCATCTGCTACAGCTCTAGAGAAGAGACTGTATACTGCTCATTGGCATACTAAGGAGGAAGCGGCCAAGAGGCCCCCAAAACATTTACTAGCATTTGCCAAAATGTCAAAAATCCTCCTGGACTTCTAAGTCAAACGTACCAAAATAATCACCCGGCCTCATTAAGGACCCTAATGCCTATATGTGACCCCATTTTGGGACAGGCGAACCTACCTAATCCAACCTAAATGCGAGAAAACATCTCGAAATTTTCTCTATTTTCCGATAAGTTCATATTATTAAAAAGCCACTCGGTTGCTGCGGGTGGTAAATATAAAACTTTCACTGGCCCCAATCACATAAGATTTAATGGGTTCTAAACATTAATTGAACTCGCATCAACAGTCTTCATTCTTTGTCAACTTTTTTAATAGTTATAAGATGAATAGCAACAACTTTATTGTTTTAGCTTTTATTGCATCAATAAGTAACGAAAGATAACTACATAGATATATCTACTTTCTGATTCCCTCTTTCAGCCGTTCACTGTGGCCTTATCCTGCAGCCAGTGTTGCTCAACACCGACGAAACAGATGCGGACTTTGCGGCTCTACTCTCAGATCAGAAGCGGGGCTTTGATATGAAACGACGGCTTTATCTAAATGAGGCTATTCAAGGATCCGTCAAAGATTTGGTAAAGCAATTTCAGCTGGAGGGCCTATTAGATCCCCAACAATATTTGGGACTAGACAACAAATGGAAATGAGATTTACATAATGAAGAGAATGTTGCCACAAAAAAACATTTGTATTTCAATTAGACTGGCTAATAAACCCAAAAATATACATAATAAAAAGCAGCCTCAGCGCCGCAGGCATTTCCTACCGCAAACCCTTTTTGAATTATGAACAGGGCATCAAATCATTTCCAAACACATTCAGCGGGCCAGACAAAAGAGCAACTAGCCGAATGGGAGAATGAAGCTTTTGCTTTCTCTATTCGAAATAGTAACACATTTTTGGAATTGTTTAGCATTTTTGAATGAATGCACTGAATAGAAGGGCGAGCCGCGAGTGAGTAAATGAAAAGAAATGTGTTAAGTGGGCGGTGGGCGGGGCGGCACGTGCCTATTTTGCATTGGGTTCATTAAAACTTTGGCGCGAAATGCTTACTGGCAGCTGCATTAAAACTGCATCAAAGCTTAGCGCCATTAGGCTAAACTTTCCCATTTAGCCACGTGCTCCTGCAGGTAGGCAACAGTTTATGGCAGGCAATCACGAACGGAGAGGAACATTTCGCATTTCGCATTTCGCATTTCGCATTGCACATTTCGCAAATCACAACTAAGCCTAATGCCTGCCGTTTAACGATTCCGTGTGCTCTCCCTCGCTCATATTCCCCCCACAATCGCCCTCGCTCGCTCTTGCCCCATTCCAATGCTGTAAATGTGTCGCGAGCATATTGTCTGCGAGCTTTGTTTATGGCGCACTCATCCTCTTCCATTTCGTATTTATGGGAGTGTCTGTAGTCCTCAAGGCAGGTAAACACACACACACACACCCACACCCATGAGTAAATCCTTTGGCCAGGCATTTCCCACGTCTCTCCTATGAGTTGTTGAGCTTTAAAGCCATGGCAAAATTTGTTTTGTTTTTTTGGAAATATTCCTTTGCGTTCCTGTGGAAATGATAAATCCGTAAATTGCATTTTTATGTATTCGTCCTTAAGAATTTATGATAAATTGCATAAATCGTAGACTTATTTATTTTTAACATTTAAGTCGATTAATGGTGAATGTTGAAGTAGTGATTTTTGTTGAGGCACAAAGGATTTGATGTCATATTTTAAAAATTAACATTTCATCTCGGATTTTTCTCAACGAACGATTCGTTTGGCCCACTAACTGGATTCCATTAGAAACTTTTGCTGAGCAGAGTCCTACCAATGCTCACCTGAGAACACCTCCCTGTGGAGTGAGCATTCTCCCCAGTTCGGAGTAAAATGCTCAACTGGTAAGTTAAAGTTAAGTGAACTCTATTTGGGGTCCCTGTACTTTTAGATCTGTCTTTCGCTAGGAAGGTCGTTTGGAAATGCTCCTTCGAAGTCATGACTTGAAGCCAGTCAATGGCCTTCTTCACCAGCATACATCAAACATCAAAAATCAATCATCAAAAATCATCTACTAGGAATTATTTGTAAAAAATAGTATGCGGTGATGTCATGGTGTTGATATCAAATGATAGTTTGAGTTCTTGTGTATTGTTTATCCATTCTTATCTCAAAAATTTGCAATCAGATTGCATATTACAATAGTTCATTACAATAATCAAACTAGATCCATCAATTTTCTGTCATCGATTTGTGCTGGTGAACAAGGCCAATCTCTACACTCCAAACATTTATTTTCTAGTTTTTAAAAATTTGCCTTAAAACACTTTTTTTTGTTTCTTAGTTTAAAGAAAACTTATTGTTTTTAAACAGGATTTTTCTAAAACTAAGAGAAGAAAATAGTTTCTTTAGTTTTGAAATTAATTTTAAGTATTTCTTATACTAAGGGTTATTTTATGGAATCCTTTTTAAATTATGGGGGAATTTGCAATTGAATTAAGAAAAAAAACATAGCTCGAATTTTTAAAACAGAGCCACAACCCCATAAATGTCAATAAGCCGCCCTTCTTTTAGGAAAGAACATATCTTAAATTTAGAAAAATATTTTGGAAATTTGCCCTAAGATATAGAAAAATAGATGTAGAAATCCCACATAGAATTTAGATAAAAATAAAATGGAAAAGTTGGAAAATAAAATATTGATTACTAATACATATGAATTTTTATTTTAAAAAGAAGAATTTTTTGAACCAGAAGAAAGAAAATATCCCATAAAAATAGTACATAAAGGATTATACGCATCTATAATATTCGCATATTCGCATTTTCAGCAAAATTTGCATTTTCGGCCAAACAATTGTATTTGGGCACTTGAGGTGTCGATAAAGTAAATTTTGAATAGATGTAGGCGCATTAATCCTTAGCTACTCAATTGCTAAATAGTTTCTATTAGATTCGCTATTAAGTATGAACTTTGACAAAGCTGTCAATACTACATAAGGGCGCGCGAAACGGCAAATGGTTCGAATTTGGAATTAATTAATACTTTCATAAACTGATGCAAAATCTTATTAATAACAAAATGAATCGAAAAAACTTTAGACTCATAATGTCATTGCTATTGGTCTGAAATGGCCAATCTGCTGGACCTCTGGCACGAACACATCAATGTCTTGGTCAATGCAATTGTTCTTACATTGAGAGAGTAGAATTTAGCATTGATGAACTTTAAACCCTTGTCAATATTAGATATTATGTTTCTAGCTGCTAAACAATCTCTCAATGGGTTATTTTTTATTAGAAGCGGTCTTTCCATATTTGCAAACAGATTTTTATCCAAGTAAGCCCAAGTAAATGTGCACAAAACTATATGACGTGCTGACTTTTTTCATTAATAAAATTCCACAAATTCTGCACTCAATTCTAAGATGACTTAAACAATTGTTTAATGAATTGTAATGTCAGCAAAAGATAAAATGATGAATGAAAATACGTGCTAAAAACACATTTTTCCGAGTCTACTGGGACTAAAATCGATTTAAAAATATGCAAAATTCGCTGTCTAATTATTTATGTTTAATTTGTACTCTTTTGTGCCAGTCAGTTTGTTAATTGTCAACAAAGAACATATGTTCCCAAAATGCAAATGCAAAAGCAGCACACTGAAAACAGCGAACAGCATTTTCAGTGACGACGACAACTTTTTTTGAAAATGTCTTTGAGTGAAGAATCCATGGTAGTGTCGTCTTCGCCTTCTGTCTCTACTCCCCTCACTTCCCTTTATATCTTATGGTGAGAAAATATTTTTCTAAAATCCATAAATGTTTTTCTTAAGTTTAGAAAATGTTTTTCTACAATTGTGAAAATGTTTTCAAGCTAATAGTAAATATATTCTTAAAATAAAAACCTTAATTTTGGTGAATTAGACGAGCTACAGCAACCACATTTTGTATCTCGCCTTCTTTTTTCCGTACGCTGATCCAGTTTATTTCAAATTTGTGTTACGATCTCTCCCGCCCTTATATTTAGCAGTGTACTGTATGTGCCTAATATCTCCAGTTATTGAAGTTCTGATGGCAGAGTTATAAAGGTTAACATAATGCTGAAATAGTCAAATTAATGTTAATGCTCTGTTAATTAACATAGGGAGTGGCTATTGAACATTAACTCCGCTGAGTGACGGGTGTATCAAAGTCGGGCAGGGCCGTCTCTAATTTATGCTCTCGGTTTGTTGTTTATTGAGTGTTGTGATTACTCTACTTCTGAGACTAAAGTAGAGAAAATCATGATTGGATCAAGATTATTCGAGGTCAGAAGTTCGATAAGAATGAAAATTCTTGATCCAAGAACGAATTTCTTAATCCAAGTATGAATATTTGATCCCGTTTTTCTAGATCCAAGATCTTTATTACTTGATCCAAGTACAAATAATTATTAAAACAAGCAGAATAGTTCTTGAATCAAATGCTAAACATACTCAAATTTAAGATTGATCATTCTTGAATCAAAAGCATACATTATAGTCATAAACAGAGAATGTTCTTCTTATTGTCAAGAGCTCTTCAGATTCTACAAGACGAGGCAAGACGAGAAAGGGACCAGCAGCTTAATGCCGAATCCGAAGGATAATATTTTAAAAGCTTTTTCGTGGCTGGTTATTTCAAGGCGGGCACTAATAGCTAGTGAAGGTGACCGGGAGCATAATTTTGTTGCTGCTTGGCAAACAATTTAGTCAATTCATAATCACCCAATGTGTATTCTATGTAAACTAAAGTCACCTTAGAATAGAATACTTTCACACTGTTATAACTCAACAAACACGATTTTTTATAAGTTATTGATGCAGAAATATTCCTTGTTTCGTATGCTATATACAATATTCATATTGCTACCTTTTGAAGACTGCTAAAGAGGTGAAAATGAATTATTAAACTGAGTTGTTTTTTTATATTCCAGCAAAAGCGACATATCTCAGTTAAGCAGCAGTCGATTTAATGGGAAGATCTATAGGTTTTCATATATTTAAACTACTTTAATGAGCATTTCAAATGTAATAAAATTTACCAGATTGACTCAAAACTAAAAGAACTATTTTCGCTTCATAAAATCCATAGAGATCTTTAATCGCGATTCTTACAAAATGAATTATTTACTTAACTTGTGACAGTGTTAAAGTAATTGAGCGATATCAGCTACGTACGAACAATAGAGTCCTAAATTTAATGAAATGGAAAATAAAGATATTTTGTGCCATTTTCTCCCTTTGCCATTTACAAAATTACCTAAGCTTACCACACTCACCCATTTTGTATGTCAATGGCGAGTTGTTATCTTCTCACCTCCCAAATGAAAATTTAAGCAATATTTATCACATTTTGCCAATGTTATTGAAATTGTTTCTTATTTATTTTGCTTTTTAGTTGATGCATATTTACTCAATGTACCAACAACACCATGAAATTTTCATAACAATTTGTGGCAATATTTTATTTTAGTGCGGAAAATAAAACTCAGTTGCAGTTGCAGCCATTTCCATTTGGGCGAGCAAACAAATTGACATAATAATATTATGCCTGGACATTGCCTTTGGGTCTCTACGGGTGAACGTCTTTTAATGGAATTTTTGAATCGTTTGTTGAACAAATTTCATTTCTGGCACTTTAATTGCATTTGGTTATGTTTGAATGGGAAATTATATTTGGCAAGTGCTTCACGTAAATAGGTTAAAACTGTTTTTTGCATTTTTTTTTTTTTTGTATCCAATCGAAATCCTAATTGCTTCAAAACTTTGTGCAGTTGGGGTCAGGATTTATGTGCTTAATCCGAATAATGTCAAAAAGCCACAAACAAGCGACAGTCACATAAAACAACTTAGCAAATGAGCACACACACACACACACACAATCACATACAGGAAAGTGGACGCAAAAACCGAAGAAAAATGTAATTTATTGTTATTACGAAAATAAATAAGAAAAACAGGACAGAAGACGGCGCGGGGAGGGTGGCCACACCCACCAATGCCACGGAGTGCAGCAAACTGAAATTGTGGCAAATAAAAACGTAGAAATTAAGCAACTGACCGCTGGGCAAATAAACCGAGAAAAAACAGCAAGCAAATGGCAAACGGCAGCCATTTTATATGCCATTACATTGTAAATAAAGTATTGTTTATGTGTGTGTGTGTGGGTGGGTGTGTGAGTGAATGTGTGTGAATGCTAAACTACACACAACAACAAGTAAATTTATGTGCACCCAAAGTTGTGCCTGGTTCATTTACTTAATAATTCCGGATCCAACTTGTACTTTTATGCTTACATTTTTGCGAAAGGCAAACGGAATCCCATTATTGCTCTGTCCAGGCCAGCAAAACGAAACTCTTAATCAATGCGCAAATTGGCAACCAAATAAAGCCATCCACATACACAGGTACATTGTTTAGGCTTGTATCCTGTATTCTTTAAAGCGATAAAGTGAGAAACTTGCGGATGAATATACGAAATATACATCAACAAAGCGGTAGTTTTTAGATCTTAAGTTTTTTTCACTGGGCGGGAGAAGGTATGTCTTTCCAACACTTTCGTTTAACGTGATAAACTATCACTTCAAGCACAACAACAAAATTTAGTTAAACATTTTTGTGGATTTCGCGAACATATCCATTTATTGTCATGCACCATAAAGCTTTGAGCACTGCGCAATGGTACAGTATCGAGGTATCGAAATAAAATTACTATTGTATCTTTTTTTGTGTGGGAAAATTAGGTACCGGTGTACGATTGGCACAACATTTACGCTATTGTAAGTGGCTTTTCACTTATCATATTTCGTTGCCGTCTTCAGCTGAACCAAAGGTTTTATATACTCTAGCAGAGGGTATATTAATATTGTTTGTAACTCCAAGAAAACACATCTTCCATCATACATTTCTGAGTAGCATGACAAGCTGTGTTAGTTAGTCATGTCCGATCAAAATGAAACTCGGCCAGAATGTTAGGCTTTACAAAAGACAAGGGGATACCACAAATGGGCCATATCGGACTAGTTTTAATGGTACTTGGAATGGAATTCTTTGTGTTGAAAATTGTAACCCTTCTCATTTTTGGGAACGACAGCGTTACCAGGGTAAAGAAAATTATGGCAGATAAATACACCCAGAAAAAGCAGAGCAAATAAGTTAAGTACGAATGATCTTAAGAAACTATCGATTTGTTCCTCAATTTTCAAGAATTTTGATCTTAAAATCGATCAATTTGGTTCTCAGTTTAGTTGTTTTAGGCGAAGGGATTGCGGTAAAGAAACTGAAAGAGGAAAACAATCACAATTGTAAGAATAGCGTCGAGTCCGCTCTCACAGTTTCGATTTATTTGGGAGCGGAGTGTGTGGGGAAACTACCAAGCGGAGAGCGCCATCGATTTTCGCGATCAAGCTGCTTTAATATTCCCAATCAGTAATGTCATTGCCGGCATGAAGAGACGGCTGTTCGAGTGACAGGTGACAGGCAAGCCTGATGCTGCTTTGTGGTGCTGTGTGTTCCTGGTGAACGCTTGATACTAGAAAGAACACTCTCAGTTTTTGACAATTAGCCATGCTCTTGATTCGATCAAGATGTTGAGCGTGTTTAGCACTTGATTCATAAATTTTTGAGTTTTGATTTGAGAATGTGTGGTACATGGGTCAAGTATTAAGGCTCCTGGATCAAGAAAAACGGGACAGAAAATTCATACACGGATCAAGAATTTCGCTATTCGATCAAGAATTTCCATTCTTATCGAACTTTTGGCATTAAACATTCCTGATTCAAGTATGAAACTCTTAATTTTTTCTCTCTCTAAAGTAAGGTAAGAAAGTAGGTGAAGCCCAGCTTTGCATAGAAGTATCGGAAGCATGCGTCCCATATATGTAAAATCGCTATCTCTAACCATCTGTAAGATCTGTTTAAAGTTTATACGGACGGACATTGGTTTTTTGATTTTCCTGCTGATGCCAATCAAGTACACATACACTTTATAGCACCGGAGATACTTCCTTCTGGCTGCTTCACACTCTAACACAAACTAAGTTTGATCGGTAACTAACTAGTAAATACTGCTTAGCACTTTACCATCCGCCTCCCCTGCATTACTTACAGCAAACTCCATCTTTCCTTTGGAATTTCAGAACTAACTCAACTTTGTACTTCCTTTTTGCTCCAAATGATTTGTTAAGTGAACACATTCGCAATGTTTTATGTGAAATGTCTAGCTTAGCTAGTTAATCGAATTTGCTTTGAAGCATTAGCTTAAAAAATATATACAGAGTTGCTCCATATATGTCAACTGCACCCCGATGTCATTCAATCTATCTTGTTGCAATTGAATTCTTCTCCTCCATTGCCAGTTCGTTCCCCTGCCAGCTCGATTGTTGTGACATCCAACTGTTGCTCATTATGCAACTCAAGTTGCTTAGCCCGGCTGCAGTTACTTGCCTGCCGCTTGATGGCGCATTGATAGACATAGTCGGACAGAGTCACCGCAGGAGGTGCAGCAGTGGCTGCTGTTCTTGGTATCCCATTACTGTCAGTTGCTGGCCGCTGGCAGCTGCCTGTCTCCCTGGGTCGCTTTAGTTGCCACATGTGGCGAGTATCCTCCAAGCTGGCCGCTCTCCCCACACAACTCGCATTGATTGTTAGGTCTGCGGTTGGGCGCTTTTAATGGTTGAGTTCGCCCAAAATTCTCTTCTGCTCCACTTACCCAAACAATTCGCCAGAAAGGCACAAATCCAAAGTTGCCACTTCATATTTTCAACTCGTTACTCGCTCAATATCTTGTTTTGTGGAATTTGATTTGGCTAGTTTTGTCAAGGGCTACTCGTTGCGCTTCGCTAACTTTGACTCTGTTTTCATTCAAATTGACATATTGACAATTGTTTTACCAATTTCATTTCGCTTGTTTTTCGACAGTTGGGCAAAAGTTTTTGCAAGTTTTTGTGTTTGTTACTGCAGATGCTGTTTGCCAGTGTCAGCGAACGGCTTAAAGTTTTCCTTAAGGTCCTTGGCAAAGCCAGGCTATAGTTTATCAAAACATTTTCAAGTTGAAGTGCGGCTGCAAAAACAAAGGGCACCCGAGGAGACATCATCGATTTTCTCAAGTGCCAGAGCACCCACACGATGACTACAAGGAAAACAACTCAATCTGAATGCATGGCACTTAAGCAGCTCGGGCAACAACAAGAACAATGACAAGGATGCAGCCACTTTGGTTGCCATTTGGTTGCAAGGTGCAGAAACTTCGACGACAGCAGAATGCAATTTGTGTGTGGGTGTGAGTGTGTGTGTGTGTGTGTGCGAGAAGAAAAAGTTCATCCGACAGCTCCACGAAATGTGAGTATTTGTGTAATCAGTCAACGCCAGCCGACTATAGATTCAAGAGACATATCTTCTACCCATAATCTTAAGCAACCTGGCGGGCTTACCTGCCGGAGCGGCGGGTTAATTCATTGAAAAGGAAGGTAAAAACTTTACTCATTATAATTATGCACTGCAACTGACAGCTGGCTTAATTCACATTGAGATGTGAGCAGTTATATCACTGCGAGGGCTGTTTCATAACAACTGGCGAGTGGTTTGGTGGCAAGAAAAGCTTAAATATTTTCAAATAAATAGGACTTTTATCCGAAAGATTTCTAAAGGTGCACCCCACTCCGTGGACCCCATTAACGCTTGTGTGAAGGACAAAGCATCTATTAATGCATTTTATTCTATTTTAAATATCTCGAGCTGAAAGCTGGAAACGCCACCAAACTTCGAATTTCTTAGTTTGATATGCTTTCCCATGATTCCACCAAGTTTGGTCGAAATCGGACATCTATATAGTATAGCTGCCATAGAAAAGTAAGGTTAGAAAAATACACAAGTGTTAGCCGGCTCGAGAAATACATAGCACCTCAAAGCAGCGTCAGACTTTGCCAGTCAACTGGCAGTCGCACAACCGTCGCTGCATGCCAGCAATTCCATAACTGATTGGGAATTTCAAAGCAACATGAGTGCAAAAATCGATAGTTTCCCCACACACCATTCTCCCAAACTGAGAGAGCGAGTGCTACGCTGCTTGTGTGCTTGCTTGCTCTCCTCTCTTTTTCTTTACCTCTACCTTCTTTACCCCTTGCCTAAATACACCATACTGAGAACATAGCTCGATTTCGAGAGCCAAATTCTTGAAAATTACAGAACGAATAAGTAGTTTTTTAAGAGCGTTCGCTCTTAAGTTATTGGTTCAACTTTCTTATGTGAGTTTTTTTCTGACTCTACTTTTCTATGACAGCTATACTATATACATGTGCGATTTCGACAAAACTTAGAGGAATTATTGAAAAGCATAGCAAACTAAGAAATTTGAAGTTTGGAGGCGTTTCCATTGAAAACAAAAAAGTTTTTCTCACTAGAACTAGTTTTTCGACCGATCGTTTCTATGGCAGCTATATGTTATAGTCATTCGATCCGCAGCGTATTTGTACCAGAAGACTACGTGCAAAGTTTGGTGGCGATAGCTATAAAACTGATAGAGGAGATAGCATAGAAACAGACAGACGGACAAGGCTAAATGAACTCAGATCGTCATGCTGATCGAGAATATAAATACATTATGTGGTTGGAAATGCTACCTTTTATGCGTTACAAACTTGTGGAAAATTTCAATATACCCTCAGCAAGGGTATAAAAAGAAACACCAATAATGTAGTGTACAAAATTAAATGTGCGGGAAGAGGCGGACAAAACTTCAGCGGGATCTACATAGGAACTACAAAGCGCTCTCTGAGCACGCGAATCACCCTGCAGAGAAAGCGTATTAAAGTATACCAGAAGTAAAAAAACTCGCTGCTGATTGCACTTTTGTATCCAAATCAATGTATTCAAGTCGTCCATTTTACACAGGCCTTTCATAGGCAAAAGACAATTGTCCCCCCCAGCAGCCATTTGAAACCAGTTGAATACCAGTTAGCAATCTAAACTGTATGAGCTGTACTTTACAGTTAACCATGAAGTTACTTAAAATTGTAATAGGTTCACTCCGGGTTTCAAACCAGCGCATAATAATGGCTCAGATAGTCGCTAAACAGGAGTTCAGAACTAATTTTGATTATTTCTTATTCAGAAAATATGCATGCAAATGGTAATAAATCTAAGCGTACCATTCAAAGTGTATCAAGAATATTCTTAAAATATTATTTGATCTAAGCTTTTGATAATCATGAGTATGTCTTCCTCTAAATTTTGGAGCTTCCCCAAGGCAGTGTGTGTGTTTTCTATTAACTGCTTTACCATAGTAAAGCTTGATTATCCGGAAGGACTTTTTTGGATTTTGGAACTGGCAAACCAGCTGTTAGTTGCACATTTCAGTCTAAAGAGTGAGAACATCTTTCTAATTTGTATGTGGAATGGTAAATCTGTATACCTATACGTTTCACAGCTGCCAAAAATTGTGATGTTGGTGGTGAACAGCACTCACACTTCCGTTCAGTCATAACCTCCACGTCCTCATGTTAGATAAGAGTAGAGATGGTACAGCATTTGACTTGACTGTTACGCTGACTTCATATTCGGCACTAAAACGTCCAACCAAGAAGGAGGGACATTCGTTTGCCATTTTTGTTTATTGGTTGAAAAAATGATAAGCCGACACATGTCATTCTTTTAAATTTCGAGGTAGCTTACGGTGCGTATGTGTAATTTTTAGAGCACACTTTTTCTTCGCTCAACGTTTCTGGTTTAAAAAGGAATACATTTTGATTGAATTCAACGCCAACTACAAAAATAAATAAAATATGGTAAAGGCAACACTGCGAATGAGTAATATACACAACTTGGGAGACTCGGCGCCCACTAAAACAGAACTTTTTTTAGTTTGACCTTAGAAGCCTTACTGAACATAACCTTTGGTTGCTAAGCTTGACAGAAACTTAAACATGTTTTTTCCTAATGTTCGAAAATTGAACAAAATTTTAAACAAAACCATGGATTACATGACTTTACAACCTTTCGCTAATCTCTGGAGCAACTTATGGCCAGCTCAGTGCGAAGCTTAAAGAAATTATTGAACAATCCTACCCGAAATTAAAGCCACAATGTCCCCAACTTGAAACTTAATAATATTATAACTCCAAGTTAGCCGATTTCCGAATAAGATAAGCATTATGCTCAAGCTGGTTGTGTTTACTTAGGATGTGAGATGTTGTCATAGCCACGAGTCCGGGAACCTCTTGCCCCACCCTCGGCCTCTCTCACACAGCAATATCTATGACTCTCCGGCTCAGCTTATCGAGCACGGCACACGGAAGCATCCCAGGCAAACGCTTGGCACGTGCATTTCATTTGATAAATGTTCCCGTTGTTGTTGTAGTCGTTGTTTTTGTTGGGCTGGCTGGCTGGCAGCCCTTTTGCCTGATTATGCAGCGCTGCCTGCCGCACAGTCGGCCGCCCGCTGTCGCCTCTGCGTTTGTCGGGTTATACCGTGGTGCCATGTAGATGCCAAAAACTTGCCTCGGCTTCCGTTTTTCGCCTAGGTATATCTTTTTATTGCACACGCGCGCGCGAAAATCAACCGCAAAATGCAAAAGAACGTCCGGAGCGGAGCGGAGCTGGGTAGAGCGGTGTGCAGGGGTGCCGAGATGAGAACTGTTCGCGCTTAGTTGGTATGCGGCGTCAGGTTTCGTTGTGTGTAAAATTTACACTGACATGAGCTAACTAGTCGTGTGTGTGTGTGTGTTGTATCTGTGTGTTCCTCACGTTGCCGTTGTAACTTGCAACTTAAATGCGCACGTGATGCTCTGCCCGGGCTTGCTTTATTGCGTGAGCTGCTGGAAATTAACAAGGTTTTCATTTTCTTCTCTTTCCTTAAGTGACAAAGTTGAGACCCAACATCATACGACTAAAAAAAAAAAGGAAAAAAACTAAATTGATAGCTACTGCAATCAGCCAGGAGGCTCAAGGATAACGAAAAAGGGGAAATTGCATCCAATCGAAACTCTGTCGTTTCCAGGGAAATTATAATCAAAAAAAAAAAAAGAAAAGGGAGATAAATCGTGGAAAAAGTTCGCTGCGCGCGAACCGAAATTGAAAGTCAACACAGACAGCCGGGGATATCGAAATCAAATCACAGCATCGTCAAATGCATTTAAAGCTATTTGCATGGCATGAAGGCATTCCATTCCGTGCTCGCTGCTGATTTCTCAACTGATTCCATCAGCTGCCGTTTCCAATTCGCTGTCATGCACTTTGGCGTGCGCCTTGGCATGTGTCTCTTAACTATCTTCTGGCTTTTGCTTCGTGCAAAGAAATTGATTTCCCGCGCCCGGGGGACACGCGTTTGACTGACTGCCAGCCTGGCGCAGATTTGAAGCTCACAGTTTGTGGCGGATGGCCTGATGGCTCTGTGTCTTGGCCCAAATCCGTCAAGAGTTGATGTGTTTTGTTTAAAAACACGCATAACGAGCATGTGGCATAATTCCTGTTTAAGCTCCTGCCTCCTTTTTTTTGTGTATTTCCTGGCGCTCATTTATGCACAGTTAGTTAACCCATCCAGGCGGAGCATTTTGTTTCATTTTGGTGTTTTTCATATCCTGCAGCTGCTTTCATTATATTAAAATTTAATTCTGACCAGAAATACCATCAATATTTATACTTAACACATTTAATCAAAAAACAAAACCAATAAAACATAAAAAAAGTCGCGGATTAATAACGGCCATTATATGCGTATCATGTGTGGCAACTGATTATTCAATGGTTTACATAGTTCAGTTAAGTCAGGGCTGTTAGCTAGTGAAATTGTCACATTAACTCGGATGTGGGAGATTGGAACTAATGAAGCCGCAAGTGGGCTGTGCTGGTTAAGACTGTGAATGGTGGAGTAAGGCCTAACGAACTGTGGAAGGGGCTGTGTGTGTAAACCAATTGTGTAACACCGATTTTCCCCATTCAACCAGGAATACACCAGGATGAGCCTTAAAGTCGGTATAAGAAATTTGCATGGCCACAGTGTCATTTCCGTTCGCCAAGACACATCTCTCTTACAGAACTCAGCTTCTTCTCGTTAGTAGCTTCCGCATGTATTAAATATCGCTTGATCTAATATTATTTGCTTACTTTCTTAAAAACTAGCGACTTCATAGTCAGTCCTGACACCATGAAATATGCACATCTTTCATACTTATTTTCTACATAAGAAGTAGTTCTTAGATGTAAAAAGTTCCATTCGCTTTTGTTAATGGGTGAACCCCTCAAAGAATGCTTTCTTGATTTTGATCTTGCTTTCAACGATCTCTGTTGTTGGTTACATATACCATAAGCACAACCTAGAGTAGGGACGATTTCATGTAAAAGAGACTTTTTGCCTCCTAAGCACATAAAAAAAAGAAAGTGGTGACAATTTCATACAGATTTTTCAACTTCCATCAAACTAAAAAAAATAGTTAGAGATTTTTTCCAGTAAATAGCATTCTGTTGGGAACCACATTCTACAAAGTCCGACTGGGTTATGCCAGACGAATATTACTAATTCTCTTACTACACCCGTTACTCGAAGATGTGATAGGCCATGTAATAGGCTGAAGGAAGCATTTTCGACCCCATAACCCATATGTATTCTTGATTAGCATCAATAACCGAGTTGATATAGATATGTCGGTCTGTCTATCTGTCTGTCTGTATGAACAACTAGAAGACCAAGAGCATCCTAATTTTAAAAGTGGTCATCTTTTGTCTGCATGCAGATCAAGTTCGTTTCAAATTTGGGCCACGCCCCCCGAAATAAAGAATATTTCCTACAAATTCTAAGATATGGATATTCATATGTATTGTAGTGTCATGCCAAATACCTACAATCTTACAAATTTTCATAAAGATCGGATAATAAATAGCAGAGTTATACAGATTATAAAAAACGTTGCATACTTATTTGTTGTTTTTTGGGCAGGGCCGTCTTTGACTTACGCTCTCGTTAAATTCAGAATTCTCTCTATTTTAGAACTATAAAGTTTTCTAGATATAGTAAATAGATATGTAGGTAGGAGAAGTTAATAATCAGAACTTATCTAATTGTTAATATCGGTAATATTCTAGTATACAAGAATTCTCCCAAAATATTATACAATATTTTTTTTTATAGATCAATAGTTTTATAGAACTTTCATGCAAATAGTTTGGGTTGATTCTTATTAAGCGAATTTCGATTCAATTTCATAAAATTTAGTCGATAAGGCCCCCAATTGAATCCAATTGAGAATACAGTGAGGGGCGGATTTATTTTTGAAAACTAATCGACAAAGCCCAGCTAAAAAAAACATCCTCGTGATTAGCAAGTACAGTTCGGGCGTAAGGAGTTTCTTGATCTAAAGCAGGAGACCTTTGTCTCTTGCCAGTATCTTGGAACCTTCTTTTCGTACAACTCTCAGACTTTACATTAATAATTGTGCTACTAAATTGCAATTATCAGAACAAAATGGGCTTTGTATTACAGTTTTTCTTTGTGTTTCTGTATGTTGAAAGTTGATTAATTAGTACACAGAAAAAATATCCAAAAGAGATCAAAAAAGAAGACTCAAATTCAAGGTAAATTTATGTTTAAATTGTTCATATTGTAAATCAGCAACGAATACTAAATTATAATTCTGTATTTTAAGGGTAGTCTGGGAAAAAACTAGCAGAAAATTACTAGATCTTGCTTTCAAAAAAGGACAATAAACTTTTTCAGCATCAATTGCTAAATTATAAGTAGGTTTTGACATTTTTGGGCATTATACTTAAAAATTGTATTTTCTAGATTTTCGAAACTCGGCCAAAAAAAATTCATTTTCTATAAATTAATCAAATTTTCTGTTTTTAGACAGTTGTTGCACAACTTAGAAAAGACAACCCGAAAAAAGATTTTCAAGAAAATAATTTCTTAATTAAATTTAAGAAATTATTTTCTCATTATTTGTTGTTAAATTTAGGGTAAGTTTTTTTCGCCTTTCAATTAAGAAAAAATAATAAGTTGTACGGGGTCTTTAAATGGTAGTACGTCCTTAATTTAAAATTAAATTAAATGTAAATTTCACAGAACTGTTTCTAGGTTCTACAAATATTCGTTTCTGGCTTTCATCAATTCCTTCGATTTAAGGACTCCAAATGAGAAATGGAAGCATTTGTAGGTGAAAACCAAGATATGTATATACCAAAATAGAAACATTAGATAAAAAGGTATAAATAAACTTCCAGACAAGGACCAGCGAGCTTTAAAATAAACATTAAAAACCAAAAGTAGTTCCACTAAGAAAAAGGTTCAGATGCAAATGCATGGTTTGAAAATTATACGGAAGAGAATTTCGATACTACTATCGATAGCAAACTAACTAACACTTGTCACAGCCAACGTTTGCAGCCCTGGTTAAAATGCAAAATACCAGTGGGGAATATAAAGTGAACAAAAAATTGGATTTTCTGTTGCTTTTATTGTCTTAATTATCAACAATAATTATGCATTAATGTGCAACAAACGCATAAATAATTGCTGTGCCAGCTGTAGAATTTTTTATTAAGTGTGCTGAAATTGGATAGCATATGTGCACAAATGAACCAATTTTTAACCAACGAATTGTTTCACCAAAGTTTATGCGATACGGCCACAAACTTTGGCCCCGGAAACTCTACGATACCTTTAATTGAACATTTTTAATTTATGCACAATAAAAACTGATTTACCGCTTGCTTCGCTGAGGTAGAAAAAGTTCAACTTTAACTTTTATGATTTTTACGAGTGACCCAAAAAAATACGAAAGTGGGAAGGAAAGCTGGGAAAGATGAGCAATAAAGGCGGCCAAGGTGGTTGTGTAGGTGTGTGTGTGTGTGTGTGTGTGTGTGTGTGTCTGTGTGATGAGACCGAAACCAAAGTAAGTTTTGGTAGCGCAACTTTTGCTTTTTAGTGCCGGCAGTTTGGTCTATTTTACAGCATTTAAGTGGCCATGAATTTCCTAGCCAGTGAACAGCAGCAAACAGCAAACAGCAGCAGCAGCAGTTGATGCTTGGCCAGCGGGCACAGGCTGACAGAAACACGTGCACCTAACTCCATGGCAACCACCCATCCTCGTGCTGCCCATTCTCCTGGCTGCTCTGGCTTAGGTAGGCGCTTCAGCTGGTAGCGGTGGTCAGTTTTGGTTTGGCTTGGACTTTCAATTGGTTTGGCTTTCAGAACGCAGCCCGGGACACATGTGCTCGAAAATGCTTTAACTTAGTTAGTGTGCAGACGTGCCAAACTTTAAAACGATTAAAGGGCAGCAGATTATAGCTGAAGCAATAAATATTACTTGTTATGACGGTTTGGCGAATGGAAGAAGCAATCCGTACTAAAAATTGATCTTTATTGCCTACTTTTTAGGGCCAAATGAATGAAGCAGTATGGTTGGAATTTATGCGAAAGCTTGTAGTTCAAAAATAGTTGAAGCCAAGAACTTCCATAACAAATATTAGGCCAATCATTTGCTTTTGGTCTACTCAGTATGAGGTGACACGATTGTGGGTAAATCCACTCAGCTCGTCATGCTAATCGAAACATCTCTTGGCTATCTAATTTAACTAAGAGCCAAGATAATTGTCGCAAATGAGATGAAAGGGTCTAAAGTCAACAAAGACGAAAAAGTCACATCCATAGATTAAGTTCTTAATTTTAATTGAAAGTCAACAATCTTTAGATAATGATGGTTAAGGGTATGATAAGCTCAAAGATGTTTAATCTTGTTAGAGAGAATAAAAATCTCATTTCAAAGCAGGGTTGCCAACCGGTTCGGAGTCGAATCACTCCGGAGTCAGAGACTTCGTGTTTTTTTGGGAACCGGAACCGAAACCGAAAGGGATAAACAAAATTGTTCCCTCCCTAACCCGAACCTGAACCAGAGCAAAAAAAAATTGTATAAATTGTTCAGTTCAAAAATATATTTCTTTCACATTCTTTCCAACGATTTCTACTCAACTTGGTACACTTGTCGCACACAAGTTCTAAAGTCTTCTGCATAATACTGTAATATCTTATTAAAGTGTTTAGAAAAACGTTCCCACATGTTAAGTTCTGTCCCAATTTAAGTATAAGTATAAAAATAATTTCTAAACCACTGTTCCAACCTGAACCTGGGTTCAGCGACATTCCGAACATGCTTGGTGAACCCGAACCCAACATTTTTCGCGGGTTCCAGCCCCGGAGTGAACCACTCCTGAATTTTTCAAGGTTTGCAGCCCTGTTTCAAAGTATTTCAATCTTGTTTGTTATTTGAGACTGGAAATTTCTGTAAAAAGAGAGGTAAAATCTGAACCAATTAAAAACAAAATTTGCCCAATTATAACAAAATCAATTCTTACTTAAGAAAATACTTTTAAGTAAATGATCTTCCTAGTGTTTTATTAAATAGAGAAGTGCACATGTAAGCTGATGATGTCCAAATGTATTTAAGTAGTCCGTTAAGTCAAATTAGTGAATGTGTGCAATAGTCGACTTCAACTTATAAGCAAATGGTCGAAAGAAAATGGACTTGGGCTAAACCCATCGAAAACCTAATGCCTGTTAATATACAAGAAGAAAGTAAGCACAGAACTTTTTTCAATTCTTAGAATTAATGACTGTCGAATGAAGCCGTAAATCTAGGTTTTTCATTTGGCGCGACGCTCTCATAGCACAATCATATAATTCGGGCAGTTGGGAAAACTTATGGAATGCTACGACAGCTTAACCTAACTATAATGTTCACACCCTCAAAAATCATACTTTTAATTGTGAAATCCTACCTGATCCCCTCCCTTTTTTACGGTGTGGAAGTAACGAAGTAAAAGTGATGCTTCAGTAAAATAAATGTCATGTTTAATAATATTGCTAGGTATGTGTTCAACATTGGACCAAGCTATCCTATTACTGAATTTGTAAGCCAATTATTTAATCTTAAGTTAAAATGTTGGATATCCTTTAAGGTCCTAACCATGCTTCACAAAATTATTAATGCTAAGGAACCATCATAACTATTCTTGTATACTTCTTGTTAAGCTTTAGCGCGTCACAAAGATCGAGTAATTTAGTTTGCATCAAGATCTGGTTGGAAAGCTCTGAGTCTCAATTCATTATCCATGCCATTAGGCTCTGGAACCAACTTTCTCATATTTTAAAACCAAGTTATTTAGTCACCCTACACACCACATAAAAGTATTATTTCTTTTAAATTTTAAAGCTACTTTTCTTCTATTTTTAGTCTTAAGTTTTCTTTCTTTGGAATTTAAATAATTATTACATTCCAACTGATATCCAGCGAAATGATTTATCATCAAATGATCAAGTTTCTGTATTACTGTTAACTAATGAAAGTCTTTCTAAAGTCTTATTTAATGTTGCAATGTTTAATACAAATTTATCTTTTTGAGTGACTAGCACAATATTTATAAGTTTTTAACTATTTGTGCTAGGATGTAAAATCTATTTAAATCTAAACTACGCAATGCATATTTCTAGTGTGATTTTTTCAATGCCGAAATACCTGATATAAGATTGTTTCGGCATATACGAAGAACATTTCAAAGTATTGTATAATCATATTGATAAACCCGACTAAAACCTAATATAAGTTCACTATCTGCTTTGTCGAAGTCTTACGAATTCTAAAGTACACAGAAAAAAAAAACGGTATTATCTGGGGCTCAATGTTATGTTTTTTCATATCAATAAAAAGCCGATATTATAAAGTTACGAATGATCTGTTCGAAAATATCAATCTGATATTTTCGAGAATGTAAAATCTATATTAATAAGATTACATTGATATTTTATAATGTCATTATGATACAATACAAAAAAAATATATTGAAAATAGAACTTCACTCTGTGCTTTTAGTGGCTAAGTACTATTAATAATTTTAGAGAATCAGAAAAACACAAAAACATTATTTTTATTATTTTATTTACTTTACCTCTCCTTGACTGGGGATCGAACTCCGGACCTCCCGTTGTTAACACGAATAGAATGGCGTCTTATCGGACTGCACCAACGGACACATGTGTGGCGACACGCCGCAGAGCCTACTTAAATAATTCGCTACGTTGGCTGAAATTTCGAACTGAAACACCATTTGACTCTTTCCAACTTCAAATTTTCTATCCGTCCCTTTCTCTTTATGGTCAAAATGAAATTTTTTAGTTTCGAAGTAATATGAAAAAAAAGATATTTGCCAAAATGTCAAATTAACCAGCCCGGATTAAATTGATATTGATATTTTTTTTTTCTCTGTGTAATAATTAAAACATAGAATAAGATAATTTCGATTTCTATTTGGTTTTGAAATGCGGTCTCTTTTAATTCAATCAAAGAAATCGGGGCCAGCCAAATGCCAAAATGTTTTTACTGTAGGTGAGAGTTCTATCATCAATAGCTTTGGCTTATGGAGAGAACCAATTGGGAATTTTAAAAACAGATTTCTTTTTTTTTTCAATTTAATATTAGTTGTTTCCGGCTTTAATGTCTTCGTACTTCAATTAAGTAATTTCATGGAAAAAACATTCTCTTAATTTTTAGGTAACATAGACATTAATTCTATCCCGATTGGTCTAGAATTCTAGACTAGTATTTTTTGCAGGCAACTAGATTACTTAAAATTTCCTAATAATTTGAAGATATCGAGGAATTTCGCATTCTTGCCGCTGTCAAGTCTTAATTATGTTCAATTTTAGAGTTAGAGTCTCGAATTACAGGATATTCCGTACAAGATGAGGTGAGCGCGAAAAAGTATAAGTATTATCCGGTTTTCACTTTAGTGAATTCGAATTTACTACATGTTTAATTTATTTGGTGAACAATTAAGGACAGATTACTGTATCAAAACTTAAAATTGGCACTTCCTTTTAATAGGATGAACTTAAAATGAAAGGTTTTATGCCGATTTATTTTATAAATTTTATACAACAACCACTTCACAATTCGACAAATTTTGTCGAAAGTCAAAACCGGAACAGGCCTGTATATCATTTTCGTCATGTGGCAACAATAGTGAGCGATGGAGAGTCGCTATTCCATTCGTATTCAGCTAGCTTGTGGGTTGGTTCGGCTCCCAGAGCAGACTAATTAAATCGTTAATTTAATTTTTAAATAGTCTAAAGTGCTGTGGCTCTTGAAGTGTATAAGGAGGCGTTGTTGAGGGAAAGAATGGGTTACATTTGGGATTGAATCAGTATTACAGATCAAGCTGAAAACAGTCTTAAACCTGGTTAAAGTGTACCTGCTTTGGGATTCAAGTGAGGTATATCCATATAGCTTTTGCATATGAGCGCATGGTGGAAACTCCAGCTAACGCGCTCTGGCCAAACCTAATCAAAGTTTCTTTTTATGCAGAAAAACAGAGCCATTTTGAATGGATTCTTTTAAATACCCTTTCTTACATTATATGTCCACATTTTATATCATTTGGATGATTTTCAGCTCGTTTGGATGAAAATCCAAAATTCATTTAAAATTAAGTTGACATTTTCAAATCCTCAAATGGATATTAAACAAGAAAGAAAGTCGATCAAGTCCGATATTAATATACTCTTCACCAACGAAATTATACGCTCAGCATCTTTAATGAAAAATTTAAATTAATAAAGCTACAATATAAAATAGAATATGACCGAAAAGGAAGAGCAATTGAAAAATGGTAAAACCAAACCAAATGAAAAAACCACCTACTGCGCAACAGGTTGAACTGTAATTAAAATCAAACAGTAAAACGAAATGTGCAAGCACCATTCGTGGGAGCAGAATGTCTAGCTCTACAAATTCTCTTGACTTCAGCCAATATGTCGTTCAAGCTTAAAGTTTTTAGTTCATTTACCATTAACAAGTCACAAGGACACACGCTGGAAATTATGCCAGCTATATGTGGCATGTGCACGAGCTGGGAAACTATACAGAAAGCTGCATTTACGGATCAGAATATTAAAATGTTGTGTGTTGTGCAGCATTTTATTGAATACAATCAATGTTCAACTGATTTTATAAGATTTCCGTCATCTGTTATCTTTAAGTAGAGATACTTTTCGATCAAAACAAGAGTTCCAGGTGAAATTTAGTTGACTTCATCCCATTAAAGTGCTTGGGATTGCGAATCCGCGTTGATTCAGTATTCTTTAATATATTTCTACACAAAGATGGAAAAAACTAGACATATAATTATGCGATATCAGCTGAATGCAAATCTAATTTTTCATTCTATTTGCAAACTGAGCAAAAATTGTGCACAACAATGCATTCTATTCTGGTGCAGGGCGTCGGGTTGGGGCCTGTCGTTTTACATTGTATTGTTCAGCTGACAACTGCAATGAAATGACGAAGATGTATGCATATCTGGGGGAAACAAGAGGCAGAGACAAAAAAAGGGAGCGGGTGCCGGTGGCATGTTGCTGTGACAATAAGCTGCAGGAGACTGAAAGACAGACCAGACACTTGCACAGCTTCAGCCCCCTCCCGAGCACCATCCACAGCGATATGTGTGTCCTGTTTGCCATGTCCTCCTGGCCAGCTGCATCAGCTTGTTTGGGATTTTCACATTTGCCTGGCACACTAGTGCGGCTGACATTGATGTGACATACAACACATTAGTCTAATGAAATTTCCCTTGTTTCTAGGTGTTTCTTCCATGTGCTCGTCTCCATGTGCAGCTCATCCTAATCCATTAACACTTAAAGCATCTCAAGGGTTGGCTGGTATTAACATTATCAATTTAATAAGCAGTTTACTGGCAAAAGTGCTGCTGCTGCTGAATAACTTTCCTCTGGCCTCACCTGGCCAGCTTTTAATTATATTTGCCATGTCCTTTGGCGCATGGCTCATTAAAATGTGTTGCCTACTTTTTGGCGGCCCACGAAACGACATTCAACTTTAATTGTGGCCATAAATACTTGCGTGCCCTGCGAAAGGGCATGCAGACTATGAGGGGCGGCTTGAGAGTACGGTATGAAGAGGAATTAATCAACAACATAAAAAGGACAGGCTTTTGAATAGAAAACTATGGCTAAGATCGGTGAATGAAACGATGAAATTTAGTTGCTTAGTTCTTCTTGTTGATTCAATCAGTATCATTCATTCGAATTAGAGAGTGCTCTTTCTTCGTTTCAATCTTTGAAGTAAGTGCATTGCGCCTTCGTCCTTTCATTTAGATTCAACTTTAGTTGGTCCACGTGCCGACAGCCTGTTCGCTTACCTTGGGCATCTCCTCATTTTGGGGTTCTGTAGACAATTAATTTTTTTCCACGTAATTAAAATGCGGACAGAGTACAGCTTCTTAGCTGTATCTTTGAGGAGAGAGAGAGCGAGGGCAGAACTAGAGAGAAATGCGAAAAATGTCTTGACTCAACTCACAATTTGATTGACTAAATGTCGCACTGTCTCGCTTGACACACTGACTGACTGACAAACTGAGCCATGAACTGCAGCTGTCAGAGTCGGTCGTGGGCTGCTCAAACTTCAAAAAAACAAGTGGAGGCTCCCGACTCTGTCAATGGCTGAGCTGTGCCCGTTTCCTAAGCAATTTCCAACCGGCTTACCTGATGCTTCCATAGCCATAAATCAACTCAAGTGCCTACGCCCCAGCTGATTTATTTTGTCCTGGCAACTCCTCAGCACCGTGAAGAGGGTTCCGGGGGGATGTACGGCATTTGCCTAAAATATTTAACTGGCACTTGTGCACAACAATTCCTTTTTGCCATTCGTTGTCGTTTCTTGTCTGTCTGCACATTTTCCCTTGCTTTCTTTTCTGCTCTTTCTCTTCTTTCTTTTTTTTTTTTTTATATTAAATTCTCAAGTGGCATTCGAAGGCGAATTTTGTGTTGCCTTTGCTGGTTTTCCCTTTGCTATTTTCAAGCCAAAAAAGTTTCTTTGTCAATTTCCGTATAATGCACAATAATACAACGGCAGCAACAACAACAACAAGAACAACAATTTGCGGCAAGTGATTACCTTAGGCATTTTGCGGCTCGCAAATTGCGCTATTCCCCTTGCCGCATGGCTCAGGGGAATGCCCCGTCCATCACCCATCCTGGTGAGTGTTTCTGCCCAACAGAGATCAGAGCATTAGTGACGCCAACAAATTTCATTTTTAATTTCGTTGCGCATAATAAAAAAAATACCAGGAAGGGGAGGGAGCACGAGACTAGGATCTAAGCTGAGGGGAATCATTATATTAACTATGTGTGCTTAAAGTCCAAACTCCTAATTTCACACTTCCAAAGCATTATTCATCTATCTGAACGTTGTCCTAGAGCAGCAATGCAAAATGTGTGTAGTGCAGGAAAGGGGCCATGCATGGTTTTAAGAATTAACCTCAGCGATAAATGGAAACAGTTTAATAAGAAGGTTCAAGTTGTCAGTATAGTTGAAAGGGTCATATCAGGTTCAATTGTTTCAAAAATTTCACTGTTGAAATCTTTTTTAATTTCAAATTTCGTTTTTAAAATTAGTGAAATTAATCTTCTACAACGATTCCATATTTAATTCAATGTTCACAAATTGTAAAGTGTTTTTATGTCTTTTCTGTGGAGAACAAACGATCGGGCAGATTCTGAATAATTATTATTGAATTATTTTACATAAATATACCAATCTTATATATCAATTAATCTTCAATTAATTATTATAAGATATATAGTCAGCATACTTTTAAGGGCAATTATCCTGATATTATGTTTTTTGATCAAAAATTATAATAAATGTTTTGAAAAATGGCTTAAGGTTGACTTATCTCATTGAAACGATTTGTCTTTAATCAGAAATGTTAAAGGTAAATTTTGAATAGTCTACTTTTCGTATTGAACTATTTCATTCAAAACTCTATTATTTTATAGCACAATCTTACTCACACTGCACTATGAAATCTATCTCTTTCGGCCAGCACAAGTGCCGATAAGTTGGTCCAAATTCAATTCACAAAACAGCAATTCACAGTAAGTTTGGGTGTTTCAAAATGTGTCCAATCCATGAATTGGTGATCTGCTTTTCGGGAAATATGGTCTGTTCTATTAGTCATACGTAGGAAGATCAATTTTTAATGTTACATATGTTTTCACTGGTCTGACATCTCAATGGCCTGAACAATGCCTTAGCATACTTTGAGTTTTATGTCAAAAAAAAAAAACATTATTAAGGGCGCGATGAGTCCATAAAGTTTGCTCTAAAAATTACCTATCCGCCCCGTCATCTACATCTAAGTTTCAATAATGAGATCTGTGCTACATGGGTCGAGTTCTCAATTATAAGAAATCTTGCAAGCCACTTTGTTATACCCTTGCAAAGGGTATACAAATTTTGCCCAGAACTTTGCAACGCATAGGAATATTCATTACCGACCCCATAAACTATATATATTCTGGATCAGGGTGACTGAGTCGATTGAGCTTTGTCCGTCCGTCTGTCTGTCTGTTTCTACGCGAACAAGTCTCTCAGTTTTAAAGCTATGGAGCTGAAATTTTGCACAGAGTCTTCTTTTTGCTGCACACTACAAATATGTCGGAACCGACCGGATCAGATGACTATATCTTATAGCTCACATAGGAACAATCGGTCGGAAAACTAGTTTTAGTGAGAAAAACTTTTGTATTTTCAATGGAAACGTCTCCAAAAGAATGTAATGTTCGGTTTTCTATGTTTTTTCATAATTCTACCAAGTTTAATTTAGATCGGACAACTATATGGTATAGCTGCCATACAAAAGAAAGGTCTGAAAAACAGTCTTAGTTAGAAAAACTTTTTTGTTTTTAATGGTAGCATCCTGCAATTTTGTATTTGTTTGTTTTACATGCTTTTGGTCAAATCGAATGCCTGTATCATATAGCTCCCATACGAACGATCGGTCGAAAAATGGGGAAAAGAGTATTTATTTGAAAATATTTAAGCGAGCACTTGCAAGGGTATAAAAACTTCGGCTCAGACGAAGTTAGCTTAAAAGTAAAATTCCCCAATTTTCAACAGAAATGGTCAAGGAACATAAGGCATTCTTGGTTGTCGCTTAAAGTCCCGGATTTGTCGAGTCAGTTGGACTGCCTTTCAAAAGAGTTGTACCATCTGTGTTTTGTCCACGAAATAGATGGACTTTACCAGGAACATGTTGCACGGAAAAAAAATAAAGTAAATAAAGTGGGTGAGGCATGCAGAAGGCGGGAGGGAGATGTTGAAACCTTTTTAGGCGTAGAAATAGAATAGAATAGAAATAGAAATGGAGACTGATTCTCAGAAACAAGATGATGTGGAAAGTTCTAAAGAAGAATCCAAGATTAGTAGAAAAAAAACTGGAACAACGTTCCAATCCTGTTGTACACAGACAGGCAGGCTCTAAAAAGACTTTAGACTAACGAAGAAGCATTTATCGTTACTGCACCTAAATATGGCGGCAATTATGTACTTTTTTTACTCTGTACCGTAGGTACATAGAGTATTATAAGTTTGTGCAAAAGTATGTAACATCCAGAAGGAAGCATCTCCGACCCCATAAAGTATATATATTTTTGATCAGCATCAACAGCCGAGTCGATATAGCCATGTCCGTCTGTCCGTCTGTCCGTCTGTCCGTCTGTCCGTCTGTCTGTCTGTCCGTCTGTCCGTCTGTCTGTCCGTATGAACGCACAGATCTCAGACAGAGGTTTGACATGTATGGGACATATGCTTCTAATGTCTGCAGGCAGATCAAGTTTATTTTCAATTTTGGCCACGCCCCCTCCCGCCCCCGCAATTTAGAAAAAACGTCATATCTCCCACAGTTTTGAAGATAGATGGCTTGTTCCTTATGGACATATTTAGTTATTAGGAAAACTTATCGATCCGCCAAAGGAATGAAGAAGATCGGATGAACGGTTTTCAAGTTATGATCAAAAGAAAAATTTTCTTAGTACAGAGTATGTTATAGTCGGGCTTGACCGACTTTCTTTCTTGTTGAAAAAGGTTTTGTTTTCCGTTTCAACATTTTCCCCAAATATTAACTCATGCTGGACCACCTAGCAAGATACCTGTACCTGGGAGTTTTTCTCTACCGCAGACTTACCTCAGAGACGCATGACAAAGACATGACATGACAGCAAAGTCGCACCTGAATCGCATAAGAATTCTGAAGGCTAAAATTCTAGGACGCATATTTCATTAGTATATAAGGAGGAGCATAGTCGAACATATGATTGTATTTCTAGCATTTGTAGTTATGCGTCGAATGATTGCGTTTGCAACATGCAGCCACAAGAATACTCACACATATTCTGCTGCTTTTGCTAAAAGCAACAACCGGGGTTATCAACGAATGATATGTGGTTGTTTTTGCTTTAAAATTATTACCTATTTTAGAATATCAAAAGAATTATCATCATACTTTTTAAATATCTGGCAAAAACAAAGTCAAAATAAAGCCCAATCGCTCTGCCTCACCTGGGGTCTTGATCTGTAATTTCTTCCCAAACCTACAATAACCTTCTTCAACAAACTTGGAGAACTAAGACCTGGGCCCAGCTGGTTAAGAGAATCGGTAAATCTGCACACATTACACAGGGACACACGCGGATGCTGTTCATTCTGCTGCAAGTGGTGCTGATTTGTACCAAAAACCAGATGTCGCCTTGTATAGGATAGTCGTCAGCAACGCAGCTGTTTATGTTTTGGAGGAGAAATTTTGTAAGTATTATAAGAAAATTGGAGTACCAACATTCATTGCTTGGAATAAATAGTCTTTAAAGGGCAAGTTAATAAATTGGGGTGGGTTCTCAGAGGGTAGTCCTCCTCCCATCTCACAGCCATACTTTTTTTTTGTCTTATTCCAGCAATATTTCCCGCCTTCCACCTTGATTTCGTATGGCATTATTAAAAACTGTTGTGCAAAACTATTTGTACCTCACTTATATGTTTATGTGGCATCTTGTTTAAGAATCCTTTCATTTATTACCGTTTTGCCATTTGGTAAATGAACCTTTCAAAGTTGCAACAATTTGCCTGACAATTGTTTAATTATGCAGCACAAATTTGAAGCAAAGTGCCGTGGAGACGAAGTTTCAGCATTATTCAGATGCCGGTGAATGGAATGTACTTGGGTAAGGTAAGTATGGAGGCAACTGCAAAGTGAACTTTGCACAGCTCCCCAGGCAACGGCAACAAAGAGAAAAGGTAAATAACACTTTTGGCTGGCCTCAGGCGAGACGCAGCAGCAGACGCATTCCTCATGCCATCATCAACATCAACGGCGACTGCAAAGCTGCACAGAGAAAAAAAAATAGGTTCGCACTGAAGAACTTGCTCAGATTTATTTCAATGCTGCCAAAGCCCCAGGCAAGACTTTGAGAAAAGGAGAGCTGCAGAGCGAGTCCATGCAAAACTATGTCAGTTGCAGTTTCCTTCTGCCAGCTCCTTCGCCTTCTTGGGGCTAAGCGCAAAGAAAAACACATAATAAGTAAAGTGTTTTGAGGGAAAGCGGAAATTTCTGTTATTTTGCCAAGTGGTGGCGAAAAATTCGCAAAAAAAAAGAAATGGAAATAAATAAAGAAAACTTTGGAAGCCAAGCCAAGTTATTTATTTAGCTAAAAATTTACTCAAAGTTGCCCGATGGCTGTCACAGGAGCAGCTGCCCCTTATTGGCTGCAGTTACCAACTCATTTGCATGCTCACAAATTACGCTTCATCTCCATTGACCAAATTTAATTTAAGGCCTGCAGCTGCATTTGAAGTTGGGAACTTTGGCAACGAGACAGACAAAGAATTGACTTTTAATTAGGCAACTGTCAACACTTTTGAGGGCAGCCAGCCTCTCAAAACTTTCATCAAAATCTCATTAAATGGGTGGCTGGTGTTGGGTTCTCGCTTCACTGTGGTAACGTGTGTGTGTGTGTGTGTTTAGGCCCCCAAACAGTCCGAGTCGCACAACAGAAACTTTTTATAATTAGTTTGTCTGCCATGTTATTGTTTAAACTACCAACTCACACACCCACACACCCACACACATTCACACTTCGATGCCCCCCTTACTCTAATTTCGCGTCTAATTGCATAAACTTTAACCAGCTACGGCCAGGCAGGTGCCATGCCACTCCATTTCGATTCCAGTCCTACAACCTTTCCATATTGCCGGCTGTGATGTTTGCAGCTACTCGTATTTCGGATGTTGTTTAGAATGCTGCTAGCATTTTGTTACCAGCAACCCAAAATTTGCAATTAACAATGCACCAACTGCAACTGAATATGAAAATTTGTGCAATTTTAAAAATAAAACTGAGAATTCCTCACATTTTGAGAGGAATGCAGAGAGTTGGCGTCGGTGCACCGATGCTCATGTACCCTTGGGGATTAGAAAAACTCGAAATTAGTTGGGATTTTTGGGTGCTTTTGTGTGCGCTGTTTCAGTTCGCTTATTCGAGTTCCTCTGATGCAGGCATGAGAAAGTTGCAAACATTTATGAAAATGTTTTATTTAGCTGGCTGAAGTTAACCATTTGATGTTCATCTAGTAATTCATACTCTTCTGACTGGATTTTTGGTTTTATGTTAATTCCAGTTTTGATGTTAATTGTTTTGATCTCTACACAATAAAGTGGGAAAAATATATGAAAATGAATGAAAGAAGGAAACCGAAAAACCTAATGAAAATCCCCTTTCGATACGTCCCTGCTGGCGTCATAAGTGATTTCTTACAATAGTAGTAAAAGAAAGCCAAGTGCAAAAACATTGTGGTAACTGAATAGCCTAAGACCCTCGTTGAAAATTGTGCAACTGTAAAGTGAAAAGATCTAGTTGTAATCCCAGCAAAGAAGGCGAAACGGACAAGAGCTTAGTAGTGTAAGAAATGTACCAGAAACAGCAATGGAATGGCCATCACAATATTACAAATGCAGAACACGACCAAGTCAATTTTTTACAAAATTTTATTGAAGCAGAGGCTAGAAGAGAAAGAAACCCAACAAAACAAGCGAAAGCTTAAAGTCACCCGCAGCCAAAGTCGCTATAAAATTTAAAAATATTTCTATTACTGAAGCATGCTTATAATAGGTAAGTGAACTTCTGAGATGATGGGGGAAAATAAGTACAGCTCAAGAGAGGCCCAGAGTTTCCCATGAACAAAAAGACATAAATAATTCCAATGTCGTCCGTACGGCATATACACATATGTGCATCAAGCAAAGATTACGCTCAACAGTTATCAAAACAGAGTCATAATTACGTTGGCTTCAATTAAGCCTAAGAAATTAATTAAATATCAACCTCGAAATCAAAATCATTTAGGTAAGGAAAATAAAAACTACACAGAAAATAATTGAGACCCAAATAAATCCAATTGGAATGCTTACACTGACAAAAGAAATCATTTCGAAACGGGATTAGAAACAGGGTAATCCCGGATATTCTTGATTCGATCAGGGAACAGATTGATTGGACTCCCACATTTTCTTTTTATCCCAAAAAAACAGGACCACTTGAAGCCTGCTCCGGGATTACCCTGTTTTCAATCCTGTTTCGGATTCATTTCTCACTTTTTTTCTGTGTAGTTTTTAATATCCGCTTTTTATACCCTAGCAAAGGGTATTATAATTTTGCCCAAAAGTTTTGCAACGCATAGAAATATTCATTTCCGACCCCATAAACCGTATATATTCTTGATCAGGGTGACGAGCTGAGTCGATTGAGCTTTGTCCGTCTGTTTCTACGCTAATTAGTCTCTCAGTTTCGAAGCTATCGTGCTGAAATTTGGCACAGAGTCTTTTTTTTGCTGCACACTACTTATAGGACCGGATCGGATGACTTTATCTTATAGCTCCCATAGGAACAATCCGTCGGGAAACGAGTATTAGTGAGAAAAACTATTTTCTTTTTAAGGGAAACGTCTCCAAACTTTGTGTTTATAGGTTTTTTATGCATTTTTATAATTTTGCCAAGTTTGATGAAAATCGGACAACTATATGGTATAGCTGCCTTACAAACGATAGGTCTGAAAAACAGTCTTAGCTAGAAAAACTTTTTTGTTATTGATGGTAGCTTCCCAAATTTTTGTATTCGCTTATTTTTTATGCTTTCGCCCTATTCTACAAATTTTGGTTCAAATCGGATGACTTTATCATATAGCTCCCATACGAACGATTGGTCGGAAAAACTGGTCGTTGTGGGAAAATAGTTATTTTTGAAAATATTTAAGCTAGCAATGCAAGGGTATAAAATCTTTGGTAAGCTTAGCTTTCTCGTTGATACTAAGATATACATTTTTCATATCATTTGGATGATTTTCAGCTCTTATGGATAAAAATTAAATTTCCATTTAACATTAAATTAAAAAATGATTATTATAAAGTATATATTCCAAATGGATGCCGAAATCATCCAATGTATATTTTAAAAATGCTTTTTTTCTCTGTGTACTTATGATCAAGGCTGCAGGCCGGTTCTGACCCAATGAACCGGAGGAAAAAAACACTTAACACTTAGGCATATAAAGACCAGATCATTTTGGACCTTTTTTCTGATAAAAATATGGAAAGTGGTTCATGGGACTATTTACTGATGATCTACATAGCTTGGACAAATGGGCACGTTCTACCAAACAAATATAGTAGTATGGGCAAAAAACGTGTTTACTATCCAACTATGTATGGGTTTCTCCCAGGTTGGAGCCAAAACCTTAGGCTCAAAACGAACAGGCACCGGACCGTGAACCAAATATTCACTTTGCAAAGGATTGGAGCCGCATTCATTCCAATTTTAAAGAGCATGCTGGTTTGCTTCTAATTTTCATCAGGCTCAGATATTCTGATATGACTGACTTTGACTATGACATGCTGTCCTTCCTGATATTCATCTCACGAGACATGATTTTCTGTTTGCGCAGTGGATTTGGACGAATTCGATCTTTCACGGCCTTGTTGTCTTGTGTTGTGTGATTTTTAATTCCATCAGTATTCTCAAAAAATTGTACAAGATACACAAAGCTTAACGTGATTTACAGTGGGAATTGATTTAACCTTGCTCGTAGCCTCATTTATGGCGACTTATTACGCCATTCCAGCGCCATTCCACGATAGCACAGAACTGACGCCAACAACTTTTGATGTAGTAATATGACATAAATTTCACTTGTCAAATAGTTGTCAAGTTGGAGTGGTTCTCAGGAACGAATTAATCCACGCACTATTTAGATGAAGATGGTAAAAAATATTCCTTCATTTCAGGATCTCCCTTATTAAAATAAACAGGAAATTAAATTGATCGATCAAATTGACAAAAAAAAAAACGTAACTAGATCAAAAGAGAAAAGAATGCAAAGCATAACTACTTCAATCGAAAACATTTTGTGGAATTTCGTGTCATTTCGAATGGCTGCATGTTTCACATTTAAGTCTGCTTTCCAGTTGAGATACAAATTTCTTTGCGCACAACAATTCAATCAACAATTCAGTAAATTTGCAAGCTAATAGTTTTCTACTGCCACTGCAGAAACATTTGTTTGGTTTGTTTAACGCAAAACGAAATGGTTCATAAAAATATACTCAGCAAGTTATTGACAAATGAAGGAAACATTAGTTTTAGTTGTGTGGAACCTTTGGAGACAGAAGGCTGCTTTTTGAGTACTGCAGGCTTGGAGATGCAAGAGAGAGATCGTCTCTGTTTCTTGTTGGGTGGAAATTGGATATAAATTTTAGACTTAGATACAGCTGAAGCTTGGTGCACAGAGCACATATTAATTCGATTGCGTTTTCGGTATTTAAGTTCATAGAACGCGAAGCCAAGACCAATTTGAAGAACAATGCCTAAAGCTAACTCAAATCCAGATCATAAGAAATTGGATCTAAGATGGCTCAAAGATCTCATCCTTTTATCCCCAAATGTTTGAGTTTCACTTAATCAATCGACTATTTCATTTCACATTCGTGAGTAACTAACGGGGCAGAGATGTTGAAAATAAAAAGGTGAACTTACACACGCAGACAACCCAATTAGAGAACATTTCACACATTTCCCGCTTTTCTTTCTTAATTAAAATTGTTCATACGCCATTTAAGAGTCCCCTGAGAAGCGCTCACACACACAGTCTAAAAGGCAACTAAAAATCGCTAACGCAATGACGGTAATTAAGTTGTGCTCAACAATTTTCAGCTTTGGCATATTGCCTAGAAGCCGAGCACTTCTCCTTGTGTAGTTGCCAATTTGATTAGCTGTTAATTAATTTCATTATTAGGCCAAAGTTAGTTCGCCAAACTTTTCGACAGCTGCCAACGGAAATTGTCAGAAATTGTCAGAATTTGTGTGGGGCATCTGAATATCCTGCCGCTGTAACTGATATTGTTTATGGCCTTCAATTTGTTTCGATTTGATGTTGAAATTGGAGGTATAAATAATTCATGTGAAGTCTAATTAAGCGCAATAAATTTTGGTGTTATAATTTGCATAAAAGATCTAATAAATAATGCAGTTATTTGTTTACGCCACCATTTGCCAGCAACCGCAGAAACACATTCCGCTCCATGAGGCTGGAGCCTTAAAGGTCTGTGGTTTGCACCATCAATAGGACGAGACAAAACAGAAAACGCCGGAATAAAAATTTAAGCCCAAACATGGGTAAGGGAAGCAAAAGTACCTGGCTGCTGCTGTAAGCAAATAGTATGCAAAAACGGTGAATTTGTATTTCAATTTGGCTAACGTCGGATGAAAAACGAAACGAGTGTGGAAGCAAGCGACAGGTTGAGCTCTGAGAGAAACTCGATGGGTAACCAGCAAAACTGACCAGAAGCAGCAACAGCAGCAGCAGCAGCGGGCTGACACGGCGCATTTGAAAATTGATCACCGGAACATCCGTGCGCTGACCGGAAATGCACGAATACAATTGCAAATGCATAAATGTGTGCATGTGAGCACGCGCGTGTGTGTGTGTGTGTCTGTCTGACTGCGTTCAACTGTTTATTTGAATAACTGTTTTGCATCTGACAATTGTCTGATATTTGAAATGTTTTGTTTTATGGATGCCAGCAAGCCAAATGGAAATGGGGGAAATGCTCTTAGAGGTGCTTTAAGAGGTGCCCCGTTAAGCAGTGCATCAAACTATTTTTGCACTTACATTTTCTTGCCATCAAGCCATCAAGCGAATAGGATGTTTGAATATATTTTCCTCCTAGAGAATACGCAAAATAGAAGTCTAAGCAACGAGAAGACGCTTTGGTTGGGAATGGGAAGGTTGGGAATGCTGTTCCTTTAAAAATGTGGGAACAAAAGATCATGGAGTGTGCAAAAATTTGTAACGGTCGAGCTGATATGGCCATGTCTGTTTGAATGATTGTAAGACAGGACGAGATATTGGTTCGCCGTGAATGTATCAGCTCACACTTGCAGGCAGATATAGTTTTTATACTCTGTTGCCAATGAAAATGGGAAAAGGGGGATCATGAAGTTGTGCGAATGTATGTAACAGGGAGAAGGAAAATTTTCCGACCCCATAAAGTATATATATTCTTGATCAGCATGAACAGCCGAGTCGATATAGCCATGTCCGTCTGTCAGTCTGTCTGCCAGTATGAACGCACAGATCTCAGAGATGGTAAGAGATAGAGGTTTCACATGTATGGGACATATGCTTCTTATGTCTGCAGGCAGATCAAGTTTATTTTAAATTTTGGCCACGCCCCCTTCCGCCCCCGCAATTTAGAAAAAACGTCATATCTCCCACAGTTTTGAAGATAGATGGGTCGTTCCTTCTGGACGTATTTAGTAATCAAGATAACTTATCGATCCTCCAAGGTAATGGTGAAGATCGGATGAACCGTTGTCGAGATATGATCAAAAGACTGCTCGCTGCTGCAGAGCAGTAGCAGCGCTGCGTTCAGCTGCATCAAAATTTATGCTTAGCGTACAATTTCGTTGGTACACAGTATGTTATAGTCTGGCTTGACCGACTTTCTTTCTTGTTATAGGATATTTTCTTTCTGTTGGTTAACTAAAGTCTTCTTTCTGAAAATCACATTAAAACTAGAAATCATTGTCTTTTTTTTAACATTTCCTTGTCTGGAATTTGAACTCGAAACCTCGGGAAAATTCGCAAGTTTTTAGGAAATCATCTACAAAAACTACCCTGAAAAAATATTTCTAAAAAAATTTAAGTTTTGTTTTATGCTTTACAAGTTTAAGAAAAAAAATAGGAAATTGAATAAGAAAAGTTATTGTAACCCAAATTTATAAAAACTAAAAAAATTATTTTTAGAGTGCAAACAAGTGAACTCTTCTTGGTACAATAATCCGGAATGATAGCTTCAGAAATACAGAAATTGGGGAAGAACATTCCTTTCTGACTTAGAGCCATTCGAGTACATAGATAACCTATAACTCAGCACTGAATCACAGCTGCAACTGCTCTGATATGGAATGGTTGGGACTGAAAACATGGCTACCTTAACATACAAGTCATGAGCTGAACACACTCAGGGCCTACAACTTTATTACTCTCGCTTGATTTTAGTGTTAAACCTATGGGTGAGTTTCAAGGATATACAAAATCAGTCATGAAGTGGAATATTTTCTACTTCTCAGGGCTAAGTTCAGGAGCTAAATAGATATGATACACCCCTAAAACCTTCGCCCTGAATATTAAAAAATTCTCCTATGAAATCCAAAGGCGATTCACAATAAAATTAGATAAAACATTTTCTCATATATGGCATATTATTCAGAAACTTATCGATATTCGATTAACAAGGCATCCAGCAGGAAAAATGCAAAATTCAAAAGAATTTCATTGGAGAATTTCTAGTTTTCAGGCGAAATTTTTATATGAGTGTAGCAGATTTTGCAGAAAACTAAGAATAAAGCTAGGTTTGGTTAGTTTGAGATGGCTAAGGACAATAAATTGTTAGACCGATATGGGCCCACTGCGAAACCATATATTTCCTATTTAAACCACAATGAGCTCCATCCGATTGGGTTCATTGTTAGGTCGAAAAAACGTTAGTATAGAAGACTCAATCTCTATGTCAGATACTCCTGAGAGGTTGAGTAGAAAGGGTTATAAAAGTGTATTGAGTCTCCTCCAGTGTCATAAAAGATGCAGTAATGTTTCATCCTCTTCATCACACTTGATGCTACCAGAGATGTCGTTGAGCACTGTTATTCCTCGAACTAGAATTGAGATATAAGATATTTGAATTAATTCCATCAAAATGTACCAAATCTTCCACTATGCTGCGGGCATTGCTTTACCTTAAGTATTTTAAAACGTAATAACAAAACTTCTTGTTCAATTGTCATCCACTTAAAAGTTAAGGGTAATCTAAGCTCTTTATAAAACTTAAAAGTGTTGAAATTTTTTGGATCGATTGAACTTCATTACCCATCTATATACTAGTCTTTATGACAATTAGAACTGATACCAAAATTTTGCAAGCTAGCTAATTTTCGGACAGTTTAGTATACAACTTATGCCCGGGTGTGGTGCAGCGCGTAGTGTGCGTGAAGAGAACTAATGTTGGTAGTATTTGATTATTTTTCATTTATTTTATTTAAATAAAATAAATTTGGAGTTTGAATAACCAAACATCTTATCGATTATGCAATCCATAGACATTTGGAAAATGATTTTTCGGATGGTTACGACCCACTGGTATTTCTGATTGTTCGTCTGAAATAAAAAAAAACTATGTAAAAATATATTTCTACAAATTTAAAACGACTCACCACCCATAATTAGCTGAGAAGCTAAGAGCAGCATGAACAAAATTAAACAACGTCCAGTTATCATGATGATTGATCTTGTAAGTGTGATATAGACCGATTTCCATTTAGGAGCTTTTTAGGTAAAACGAATTTCATTAAACCGATCAATTGTATGCATCATCAATTTGTAATGGAACTAAATGGATCTTATCGCTGCACACTGGGCCAGGCTGCTAAAAAAATCTTCGTATAAGCTCAAAAAATGTAGTTGCATGACTGTAACTTAGCACATTTGATAGGTAACAACTGTGTCATATTGATCAATTCCAGAAGTTTAAGCTTAATAATATGTCTAATCTCATTGAATCTTGATTAATGTCAATTTTATTTGTGAAAGCAGAGCTTAACTTATGTTCATTAAGCTGCTCAAAATTCTAGCTTGTTTCAATGTTGTCAATGAAACGCACTGTATGCCTTAAATCAAACAGCCAAAATCGCCCTAAAATTTAGAAATTTGCCTTAAAAAACTGGTCAAAGGCGATTCGCCATATATTTAAGAAAAATTATTTCCAAAAATAAAACTCAGAATTACTGAAGCTAGGAAAATATTTACTATAAGCTAGAAGATATTTTCTTTAATGTGGAAAAGCATTTTCTAGATTTAAAAAGACCTTTCTAGATTAAAGACTTAAAAAGCCTGGGACTTGAAGTCGGGACCTCGTGGAAACTTCAACGCAAAAGGCATCTTAGAACGCCGTCAAATGCTAAGCACTCAGCTGTCTCTTTTATATTCCGAAAGCAGGGAATTCGAACTTGAGATTTACATGCGGTGTCTTTTTCATATTTTTCTATTTTTTAGTGCGGTTTTCTAGACTTTTTATACCGTGTTCCCATTGAAAATGGGAAATGGGGGATCATGAAGTTGTGCGAATGTATGTAAGAGGGAGAAGGAACATTTTCCGACCCCATAAAGTATATATATTCTTGATCAGCATGAACAGCCGAGTCGATATAGCCGTCTGTCCGTCTGTCCGTCCGTCCGTCCGTCCGTCTGTCCGTCCGTCTGTCCGCGTGTCCGTCTGTCCGTCTGTCTGTCTGTATGAACGCGTCGATCTCAGAGACTATAAGAGATAGAGCCACAAATTTTTGCACGAAGGTAGATTTATGCTGTACGCAGATCAAGTTTGTTTCAGATTTGAAAAATTCCACCCCGTCCCCCTTTTATCCCCAAAAAACCTAGACCTCCTCTAGAAATCCTAGACCTAAATAGCCGTCAGATCCACAATTTTCAAGTTAGAGCCTGGTGGTTTAGTATACATCAAGCTAGGCCCAATATCTATCTATTCAGTTTCATTCAGTTTATGGTCAGGACTAGAAAAAAGTGTTGCCTACATTTAGGTTGAACATTTTGTTACAAAAACAAATAAATGAAAACAAATGAACAGGGTATTTTGTGGTCTGGAAACTCGACTGCAGCGCCCTTACTTGTTTGTCTATATTTTAGGCCAAATTTCTAAATGGCTTGTCAAAATTTTCTTATTTGAATAGTATTATGCCGAAAAAAATTGTTGTTTCATGTTCAATCAATCCTATAGAAATAAAAGATATCGTATCTCCAGTAGAAACGCCTACTAGTCGCTTTATAAGGGACATTCTTGGTATTCCAGAACAAAGACTGTTTTATCCCCAGGGAGAACCGCTTTCTTAACTCTTGGAAGAAACCGTTTCTAATTTACCTTTAAGTATGGCTTACTTATTTCTCAGAAGAGACTTTTGAAAAAGAATTAAAATAGAATTCAAAAAGGTCTCGAATATAAGTAGACACTGGTCAGAAGAATAGGTTATAGACGAATCTTCAATAAGAGTCGCAAAAGTATTAGATCAGAAAATAGGCGCATTTATGTTCATTTTAGTCAGAATGAGGACTCGAATTTGATTCTGTTCTGTTCCCGTTTTCGATTCCGATCCGATCACGCGGAATCGGAATTGGTAGTTCCCGTTTTCGATTCCGATCAAGTTACTTGGTTTCAAAAGTTCTGCCTTAGAGTCAGTGGAGTGAAAAGTAAATGACGATTTTCTTGGCGACCGTGATTCTTTTCATCTTGCAACTATTTTTATTTGATCATGTCGAATATAGTGGTGATTTTGAAGTATTTATAGATATATCGAACGTACAGTTTGATTTAAAACAATTTTTTTCTTTTACTTTTTTCTTACCGATCTTTCAGCGAATTCGCAGTGTTGATGGTAATGGTTAATATTGCTGAACAACAAGTCGATAACGACTCGAACATTTATTCGAAAAGAAATTCAGTTTCTATCATCATTTTAATTTTTAATTCCACTGGGAAATGGGAACAGGTCTGAGTTTGTCTTTTGAGTATATTTCCATTTGTTTTCAAACAACACCAAAATAAAGATTCATGAGGGTAGGTTAAGACTAAAGCGTGAACTATTCCGATGTTCTACTAGTTTCAAGTTTCAAAAACTGAAGCATCCATTAACACACGTGTAAAATAAGTCTCTATTTCACAAACCGTTTTAAGTAGTAAATAAAATATCTTTAAACAATATTTTTTACGCCTTAATTAAAAGGTAGCAGCAAATTGCGAATTTCATTGCCTACTTATCTGGGCACTCCATCTCATATTAAAATTCCAATTTCTTTACCATCTTTTGTCTAAACTCAACAAGTTCCAGTCTCCACTTCCACATTTTTATTCTTCATTGTATAAGCGAGCAAGTTGTGCTTTAAAACATTGTTCGTCATTCACCTTCATTTATAATTCATGGCACATTAAATAGACGCCATAGAAAAGATCTCTGGGTCCTCCCACTCAGGTTGGAACTAACACACACAACGCCGCGAACACTGTCAATTTGCCCAGCACAAATTGCAATTTGCCAACGACTCGACGCTCACTGATTAGTTGCGGCGCCGCGAGCTGCGCCACTTGACTGTAACTTTAGACCAGCCAGTGGCTGGACTAGATCTTCTTCCCCCTCCCCACCCCCCCGACACTGCTACAATTTAATTCCTGCTTACTTTCTTATTTATACGCCAACATGGACAACGCCAAGCAAACACTGACCAAATGTCGTCTTATCTTTTCTAATGGAAAATTATGTTTCTTAGGAGAAGAGCCAACAGCTTGTCACATGTCAGGGGAAAGACAAATTCGGCCATGACTTTTGCTTGACTTCAATTTTTAGATAAGTTTTTATTTTTGCAGCGGGATTCTTAGTTTCCACATGCGGCTTGCCGATTAGAAAGCTTTGATCTAGAAACGAAAAGCATCACGTCACAAATTTTTCCAATTGAAAAATTTAATTCAAGTGAAATATCCCAATTATATAGTGAGTTGGTGTGATCAATTCCAATTGATAGTTTAATGGAGGGAAAATATACCTCCATCCCACCATTTAATGAAAGTAAAATAAATAATTATCAGCTGGCACGTGAGTGGGTGTCATTAATAATTGACTTAAAGCTGGAATTTTCAACTATTTCTAAATTTTACTCAAAAAATTAAATAAGAATTCAATGGACTTGAAAATATAGCAGAGCTAAAATATAAGCCAATTTGTTTTTAAATTTGTAAATGGATATTTGTATAAAATAACTGATTAGTGTATTTAGATGTGTGAAATAATTTAAAGGAAAAAAATTGTCATCAGCATGCCCAGCTCGGTAGACTAGTTCGTTGTGTATGGAGTATGAGGTACAAGTCCCACTAGGAGAAGTTTATAATATATATTATATAATATACATTTATTGCAGCTACGAAATTGATTTTGAATTTGAAAATAGTCATGGTAAGTGAACCATAGTAAAGAACGAGGGTAGACTACTAGTTAAGTAGACCATGAGCAACACCTTGATAATTGGTAAGGAACGGCCGGTCATCCTCTGCAGGTGCAAAGCTTTATTGGGAGGCTTTTAAGATTAACGAGTATTTTGGAATCTCAATGCTAGGCAGACCATCCAAGTTGATTTCGGCAGCTCAACGACCAAATATATATTATGTGGACCAATCCAGAATTATTGATCACGACGTGTTCATTCCAGGGCTGCAAACCCTTACTGTTTTTTGTATCTTCGGAACGCTGGTTTGAACCAAAATTTACCAATGTTTGGGGATCCAACTTTTCAGGTTCGAGGTTTTTGGTGGAGGGTTTTGTTTCGGACCTTGGTTCGGTCTATGCTGGACACAATATTAATATGAAACAAAGCAATACATTTATTTAGATACAAAACATTGCTAAAAGAAGTTAATAATCGCTTTCGACCCAAAAACAACTCAATTCGAATAGAAATCGGCTTGTTTTTGGGTTGAAAAATGTGTTGTGCTTTAATGTGCAATAGTCTAGAAGGATATTTCATAATGGGTAGCTTTTCATCACATGTTTATTTCATATTACACAGAGTTATCTAATAGCCCTTTCCACTCGCTTTTATCATTTTCATTTCCTGACAATTTTGTCGTTTAGATAGTCATCCAGACTGCATACCTTTAAAATTCTTCATGAGGTTCGGTCCGGGGGTTCGAAAATATTGTAAAATTCAAGGTTCAGTTCCCGGTCCGGTTCCTGCAACTCCTGAAACCAAGATTTTAGTTCGAACCTTGAATCGCTAGCACAAAAAATTAATTCCATTTTCGATTTCTTAATAAAATTTATATACTTTTCTATTCATATCCTTAATCATAATTTTAATTACTTAAGTAATATTTTTCTGTTCTGTTCGACATCGAACACAATCTGTCTGTCTGCCAATGCAGCCAGCACAAATTTATTTTAATATTTGTCATATTTACTTTTGAATGTAATGTTATCTTAACATGCTTAGATAAAATTTTTTTTTTAAATATAATCTCTGGTAGGGGACGACGAGTGCCTTCTCCTCCGTCTTCTAGTGGCTATCCAGCTATATGTTGGTTGAGTTCTTAAGTGTTGTAGTTTCCAATCAGACCAGCTTCGATCAAGTTGTCGCGTGTTTGTAGGATGGTTTCCAAGCGTTCTTGGTTCCTCATATCGCCACTGTGTTTGCCATCTGATTCGGTGGACTATGTTGGTGTCTTTAAGGTGTCGACCCGTCTGAGGTATTCCTCGGTTCATATTAAAGAGATGATGAAAAGGTGCGATCGTACTTGGTCCAGCAACCATCTAAGTTAGCTGACATTTAAAATTTGTTGATGGACCAGCTAGTGTAGTTACGGCAATATTTTTAAAGTCTTCGTTTATGTTGAAGTTTTTTTCGATTTATATATTGTATATGGCAGTTTCAAAGGGAATCTATCGGGGGTGTCCCAGAAATCTCTAGAGATTTTCGTATAAACGATTAAACTTTGAACTAAACTAGGAGAACTTTAGATGTAAGGTGACAGCATCGCTGCAGGCTACTAGATAATAGAGAAAATAATAGGCCCGGAACAGTTGGTTTTAATTTTTCCAACTTATGTCATTTAATTTAGTAGCCCAGCATTTTGGAGACATTTCACATTTCGAAATAAGAGCGCTTACACGAAAATCTCCAGAGATTTCTGGGACACCCCCGTATAACATCATTCAGAAATTGTATATTTGATATATGTTTATTGTATTCTATCGATCTTATAAACTTATCTCCTTCGCAATCAGGTGGTGTGTCAATCTAATTTTAATTTCATACTTTAAACTAAGTCCCACAACTTACAACTTTAAATGACAAATCTTTAGTTAGAGTTAGTCAACGTTTGCACAACTTGAAAGTGGGGATCCAATCTAGAATTGGCTTTATCAATTTTTATTCTCTGTATCGTAGGTACATAGAGTATTATAAGTTTGTGCTATGTAACATCGAGAAGGAAGCATCTCCGACCATATAAAGTATATATATTTTTGATCAGCATCAACAGCCGAGTCATGTTCGTCATGATCCGCACAGATCTCAGAGATGGTAAGAGATAGAGGTCGGGCTTAACCGACTTTCTTTCTTGTTATATATCCAACAGTAATAGTATTTATTTGACCTAGAGAAATATTATAGGATTGGAGAACTTAGGAGCCTTTAGCATTAAGAAATAACTTAAATTTGTTGATTCGAACCTCATTTTTCGAAAAAGTGGTCCGGTTCGGGTTCAGGTTCTGTTTCGAGGAGTCAAAATAAAAGACTCCTGGTTCATGGGACGGTTCGCGAACCCCAAAATACTCAAGCTGAACCGGTTCTCCGTGGCGGCATTTTCAAATGTTCGTTGATATTTTGGAATTCCCTGCAAAAAATAAATAGAAAAAACAGTCTGGAGAGCAATTCGATTCTCGAAATACTGAATACACAAGATTTTTGGGTCAAACCAACAGAATATTAGTGAAGAAAGTAACGATAGGAAATCAAGTAAAAACTATAAAACTATCAGATCTATTCTTGACGAATGTCTTAATTTTAAAGAATTTTCTTTTCTTAAATTAAGAAACGTCAGGCAGAAATGAAATCATTTCCTTCCCATTTCCCTTGTCATTTCGAAGAAATAAAGTTTCATCTCTTTCGTGGAAATAGTCTAAAAGCCTTAAAAACTCTCAGTAAGAAGCTTCTCTGTTTTTTACAGCATTTATTCATTCATTCGTTTTTATAGTTGTTTATCTTCAACTTGCAAGAGTATACAAATTTCGTTTCCTTCCTTTAGTTTGCTTTTCTGTTTGGAGTTTATTTAAAGCATTTGACAGCTGCCCGGAAAAATTTAATAAAAGTTTTTGTTGATGTTTGCTCCATGGCTGATAGGTTGGCCAATCGCGAGAGGGAGATAAGAGGAAGCCCCACTGCAGGCATTAATTATTTTTTCCAGTAACTTCAACCGCAAACTTTTCCGCCGACAGACAGGCTAACAATGTCCTTGGACAAATACATCAATAATGATCATAAGTAAGCCGTACAATGGTGGTTATAAATAAATTAAATTTTAAATGAAACTAGTTAAAAAAAGGTCTGTCAAATATTTCAGAAGTCGTTTACTTTAGACAGGCCACAGACCAATTGATTCCTGATATTTCTTTCTTTCGTTTTTTTGGTGTCCTTTAAAAAACAAAAAGCGAACTTAACGAGGCAACATTTTATGACACATTTTTCTCACAGCAAAACGCTGACAATTCAATTGAAATGCTGCTCCGAAGGGAGCTGCAATTTCATAGCGCTGTCATCAAAGCCCCGCCCCAGACCAACAACAACAATAACAAACAACAAAACGGCGGCAAACGAAATTAAAACAAGCGATGGCAGCGGCATGGGGCAGGGACGGGGGAGGGGAGCTACTGTCAAAAAAAAAATGCAAATATGTATGCCAATGTAAAACAGAAGCTGCAACCGGGGTGCCATCATACATACATATAACAGTGCTCCAGTTCCGTCTCCCCTCCGCTCTTCCTCCTGCACCGCCACGTTGCAAGAAGACAATGAAATGGCACAGCAAAAAAAGGACGCACTGGAGGTAGCTGGTGGGTGGGAGCGGGTTGTGGAACTACAAAAAACAAAAAAAACAAAAACAAGGAACAACGAAAGAAATGAGAGTGTTGAGAGTTGATGGAAGGCTGGCTGCACTGAGCCAAACGGGGACAAAACGAAGTGGCCATGCGCTGCAGTCGCTGACGAATAAAAGACAACGAAACAAAACAAATCTGAATTAAAGAGATAATAAGAATGGAAAGAAAATACTTGCACAATGCAGAAAACATGAAATGTTATATGAATAAACGTAATTAAAAGGAAAGCTTAAGCAGAGAGGGAAAGCTAGTTACAAAATTAACCAAAAAGTACTCTGTGTTTGCGGGTAGCCAGCCAGTGTTAAGGGAAAAAAACATCTCAAACACTACTTGTCCTTAATTAAAGCGGATGTCAGCTAATTTGTGCACGTGAAGCGAACCCGGGACCAATAAAACACCAAAATTGTAAAGGATATGAGTTTAGGTAGCACCATGAGCTTTTTAATTAATTTAAATACAAAAGGTGAATAGTAAAATCTATACATATATATGTGTATATATATATAAATTTTAAAGTATGTTTGTATGTTTGAATATTTGTTCCTTATGGGCGTCTAAACCGATGAACCGATCTTCACAAATTTTTCACAGTATGTTCATGTCGATCAGGAAATTGTCATAGGCCATGTCTCATGTCTGTGACTTGGCCCAAAAACCGCTAAATTTGCAAAATTCAACCGTTCAGCTGATTTTGTTGATTTTGAAAAGTGACTTTGCCATTTCTGTCAAATAAATTTGTGATAAATTTATCAATAAATTTGTTAAAAATGCCTCCAAAGAAATCATATATTGGGCAACGTGCTCCAAGAGCTGTGAAACGGCAAACTCAAATAGCAAATGAAACGACTGAAGAACGTGAAAATCGCCTGAGTGGGGTTCGAACTCGAGCGTCCACTGTCAGAGCAAGTGAAACAGCTGAGGAGCGAGTGGTACGTCTCCGAGGTCTTAGAACTCGAGCTTCCACTGTGAATATAAAAGGTTTGTAAAAACTCAAAGTTCTTAGGACCCGGGCAAGGCTGGGTATTCAGCTAGTCATATATATAATTGTGTTAGGTTTCACTATGCAATTCTATCCAGAGTGTAGATGTGGGAATTTTTGTAGAGTTTGGCAACGTATTCTAATTTTGATAATCAAAATTAGAGGAATAATAGTTTCAGCTCAGCAGCAGCTCATTATGAAAACGATTGCATTGAAAACGAAAAGTCAGATAAACACAGATTTTGCTCTGTTATTTGTAGGTTTATGTGACAGATAGCTCCATGTAGAAGATTAGAAATCAGCCCTAAAATTACTTTTCCAACCTCACTTTTCTGTAGCAGCTGTACTATATATAGTCTATTGATTTCGTCCAAACTTGTTGGCAACATAAATACGTATTGATATCTTACAAATGGGTGCGTACAATGGTACGCATTTAATACGAAATAAAAGTCAAAATAAAATTATTTCCTTGCACTGAGAAAAAAGTGATTTTGTGATAGAATTTTTTAGAATCAGGTTTTTAGTTATATATAAGGCAATAATGGACGTAAAAATGTTCCCATGGCTACATGCCAATGTCATCCGATTCGGCCGATTCCGACAAAGGTGCAGAGTAGTTGTACCACCTGTCATCATGATAAGTTTCATGAAGATTGCTTTCAATATGAGGGAGGACATTACAAAGAACAAGACAGACGGACAAATGAACAAACTGACTGAACACATCAAGATGATCAAGTATATATATACTTTATATGGTCGGATACCACGTTTAAACACACACAAAGTAAATCATGCTTAATTCCATGGATGCAAACCACCCAAATATAAGTACTGGTTCGGTTTAGTGGTTCACACATGGTTCATTACATGGTTTTTAAACCGCGGTTTCGGTTCGGTTGAGGTTCGGTTCAGTGGTTCACCTAGGCAGATTATGAAATATTACGGTTGCTATGGACTTTTATGTGACTTTTCGCAATTTTTGCAAAATTGAATTCCCATAATCCATTTGAATATCTATAAAATCCTTAGAAGAATGTCCAAAATTTAATAAGTCGGATTTGAAGGATTAGTCTATTAGTTCGTAGAGGAATGAAATTCGAAAACTGAGAATGTCGACTAGAATAGAATATAATAGAATAGAAATAAAAAACTTTCTTGGCTAAGATGGAATTAAGGTAAAGAAGTACTACAGAAAGTTGATAATATTATCCACGACAGGAAAGAATTTAGATTGATGGCAGGTGTATTAAGAGATCGAAGGGCAATTGGAAAAGACTTGCAGGATTACATGCTCTTAAATTTTCGTTAACTCATCCTTAAAAGTTATATCGAACCGGCATAGCTAAGCATGTATATAGTCGAACGAAATTTAAATTCCCAAATCAATAAGTATTAGTGGCCAGAAGAAAGCGATTCCCGTCTTAAAGCTCGTCTGAGAACTGAACCGAACTGAACCGTTTTTATTTGTGGTTTTCTGTTCGGTTCAGCTATTTTGAAAGGAGACCGGTTCGTTTGCGGTTTGATTCTCAAGCTGGAATAAACGGTACGGTTCGGATCAGAACCGGTTCGGCACAGAACCGTTCGGCAATAGAACCCAAAGAGAGCAGAGGATCTGGACTAAATTAGACGAAGGATTTGAAAGAATAAAATCAAAGGAAAAGACGGAAATAACGAAGACACACAACATAAACCTAGAGAAGGAATGGTTTATTATTCAGACGAACGTGTTCTTCCCAGGAAAAGGAAAACTTATCTTGGGAATTGCACAAACAACCGAAAAGACAATCAAGGAACATCAGGATTAAATAATAATTACTCAAGCAGATAAAGGAAACAAAACTGTTGTTATTTACAAAAAAAAAAGTACCACGACAAAATGGAGAAAATGTTTAGACATACTAAACGACCCTACTCAACAATTACTGAGAAAAAACAACACAATAGTCAATAGCCTGTATAAACTTAATATCATTGATACCAAACTAAAATTAAAACTTTACTGCTCTGGAGCAAACTCTCCAAGGATCTATGGATTTCTGAAGATACACAAGAAGTATAAAACTCCACTCAGACCTATTTCAGCATCAACAAACGTCCCATGCTGCAAACTAGCTAAACACATTGGAATCAAATGTACTTGGAAATATTACATCCAAAGAATACAACATACAGAACTCGACGGATTTGAAATCCAAGCTTTCCAATACCGCAATCTCAAATATTTGAGCTGAATAACTACTGGCTTGATAAACAATATTCGACAACTGAGTCCACTGGTGAAGACTTGTCTGATGGTTTGTTTCGGGACCACTTAAATACCCATTGGCAGCCTGTGGCACACCATCAAGGAGGTGCCCATCGCTGATGTAGTGCAATGCCTTTGCCACACATGGGACCAAGAAGAACAATTGCATCACGTGAATGCCAATGTACCCATTGTTAAAATTTCCCTATCCATCTCCATCATCATCTTTATGTCGTTGAACGCGCCATTGAGCAGCATACACTCGCTTTGCAATTGCATACAAATTCCTTTGCATTTTTACTTATTTTTTTTTGTTGCCCTGCATAAATAAAATTGTGCATTTGCTTTTATCTGTGAATATTCGTACCTCTGGATGGGCAGAGCTGCCCCTGCTCAAAATGCGAACTGTATGTATAAAAAAAAGCAAGCGCGGCCAATAAAATATTGACAGAGTGCCGACCAGCCAGCACAGAAACCTATTTAAACATGCGGGACCCAACCGACCAAGTGAAGCCAACCGCGGAAAGGGACACGTGGAGGAGGTGGGTCGTTTGAGATTTTCCTTTTGTGTTTATTAAACAATCTTTAACCCAAGTTGGTTTGCAATTGGAGCCTCATTAGGGCAAGTGAAATGCATAAATTACAAAGCCCCAGTCAAGTCACGGGAGTCAGAATGTTACAATAAACAGATTTATAAGACTGCCGACCACACGGGCCTGGTCCGCGTCCGCCATGGCCATTATTCATTGGGGCACGTTGACAGACAGCTGAAGGCAGAGAAAGGAGCCAGCAGCCAGGAGGCAACGTGTGTCCGCTTACACAGCAGTTGCTTAGTTGCTTAAACGGTCATCTCTGGCGAATTAATTAGTTATTTTAAAGCTGAGCTTTAACTGGTCTTATACGAAATGTTAACATCTAACCAACTTGGAAATGCATTATCTTATCTCAAGATTTGGGTATTTACAGTACAATTCTTGGCCGCTAATTGGCCATCCCTTCTTCTGTCTAATATCAGTGATTCCCTTTCTTGGCACTCTCTCTCTCTCTCTCACAGCACGTAACCGTTTGAGAAATTTTTTTTAATTATTTGCCTTGAAGTTTCTGACAGGCGATGGTTTCCTTTCCCTGTTTTTTTTTTATTTTTTATTTTTCGTGGGCAGGAATTATACGCTGCTGCGATGGCATCAGTCCAAGTCCGAGTCCCGGACAGCAGCTAGCATGCGGCCACACACCTGCGGCGCTATTTTCTACACTTTGGCGCATTTTTTTGTTCGTGCTGTGGCTTCGAATCTCTTATCATTTATCAGCAGTTTGAAAAGATCAAAAGCGAATGCAAGCAAAGCCATCAAAGGCAGCGCGAGGTATTGGAGTGGCGTAGCAGGCGAATGTGGCTTATCCTGTATGCGGGAAATGCTTAAAGCTCAGTTTGTTATGTGGGTCGACGTTGACTGCCATGCCATTTGTTCAAATGAAACTAATTTTGTTGATTGTACGAGAGCGAAGCAAGCAAAGCTTTATAGCCATCGACAGTTGATATATGGGCGGGCGGGCTGGGGGCGTGGGTGGGGCTAAGTATCTCACAAAAGTGCCAGCTAGTGGCTCCTCAGCCAAAGCTGTCTGTCACTTTAAATTGCGTGGAGTGAGAAAAAAAAATTGAAATGTCCCAACAAAATGTAATAGGAATTTAACAAAAAAGAAAAATATAGATTTAATACTTGGTTTCGTTCGCATCCTTGAAGACGTTTTGATGTCTTTCTTGCAACAAAGTCTGCAGTGCTTTGATATAATTTGAAGCAGCTTGGAAACCTTTCATGCTAATACAGTTCATATTACCAAATCGCTTAGTGTACCTCAATAAGAGGCTGACTTAAGTCTGAGAAAGTACTGGAAAATACACAGCTTTTAAAAAAGTCCTTCAAGCCCGACTTTAGCGTACTCTATACTTTCTCCAAAGTTTGTAGTTATCACACAAAGTTTTAAGATGTGTAAAGTGCTGCCAAATGGCAATGTTAGTTTTTCACCTAATGAAATGTTGCCACCACCAAAAGAAGATGGAAACATAAGACCATGACCATTATTCATGAGCACTGAGCTGCCTTCCTTTACAAAACCGGTGACATCACCTTGAGCTTCACCCAGAACAGTCAAAATTGGTTCAAAAGCTGATGTGTCGACTTTCGCACCTGCGATCGAATCGTCTTTATTAGCCGTCTAGGTGCAGTCACCAAGCTAATGTCGTTTGTGATTATGGCGAATGCACAGAACTATTTGTAAGACAACGTTTCGCTTCTCTCTTTGAGTTTTTCGAGTTCTATTGCCATGCAGAAGCTTTCTTTCACAGCCCAGTGGCAAATAGTCCCGAATGACGTGAATATTTTACGCTACCAATTAGGCTGGATGTGGTGTAGCGGGTAGTGTGTGAACCTGCCTAACCAGAGATCGTGCGTTTTGATCCCGCCGCGGTACATCTAATTACCGTGTTTAGCAGAAAAATTGATCGCTGAGCAGATATCAGAATAACTGAAATATCGAAAGGTTTCTGCTGAACGAAGTGCCACTTCTTTTTTACAAGCACAGGGAAAAAAAGATCCATTTGTAAGAGATATGTCTTAAATATCCTCTTAATCATCTAGCGGAGGAGCAAAATCATTCAAATGATCTTCATTTTTCATATCATTTGGATGATTTGTAACTCCATCAAATGATTAAGAGGATATTTAAGACATATCCATTTCAATTCAATACCAGAAATCATCCAATTGATATTTTTACATTTCCTTATTTTTCATTGTGTAGTCTTGTATACATGAAATAAGCAAGGAATTCGGTGGTGAAAACATATAGGCAGATGGTAAGTTCAATTAAATAGGCCAAAGCTATGGCGCAATTCATTGAATTGGCATTCTAATTGTGTTCAGTGAATGGATCCCAAGTTCGAGTCGCAGAGTGGGTAAACAGAGAAAACAAAATTAGCTACACGCCGCGCTTAGAAAAGGGAATCCTTAAATTTCAAAAACTATTTGTAGAAAACAGACAGTAAAACTACATGCAAAGACAAAGGTTACACGATATTTGGATATTGAAAACCTACTAGGAAGTCCTTTGCAGCTCAAAATAAGTACAGATTAGCGATGTTTTTGTAAGCCCTTGTCGAAACCGGCTGGATCGGATGACTATATCATACAGCTGACATAGAAACGATCCTACGAAAAACTAGTCCACTACTCCACTAAAATTGGTCGATGTCGGTCATCGATATAGTATAGCAGTCAGAGAAAAGTAGAGTCAGAAAAGTAGTACTAGAGAGAAAAAGTTTTTGTTTTCAGTGGAAGTGATCTCAAAACGTGCTGCAAGGTTATAAAATCTTCGGCCCCTCCCGAAGTTAACTTTCCTCAACTTCTTTTTACATATCAAAAGTGGTTATTTACACGCAACTAGTAGGATTTTTAAATAAAAACGTAGGATTTCAAATGCTGAATGTTACAGATAGAAAACCTCTACGAAACGTGCTCTTGATCCATTCACTCATGGTCGCTTGTTGTTTTTATGTGACTTACAAAAATGTCACGCGAGTGCCCGATAGTCGTATGCGTTGAGATGTTGCCACTTGTCTTTGAATTGCCGAGACAAGGTAAGCGAGTTGTGAGTTTGAAACACAGACAAGGTGAGTAACAAAAAACTTATATTTAAGCTGAAGGCTTCTCAAATTAAGACTTTTCCCTCTCGTGGCCCTTTCTCCCCTCCAAATCACCACACAAACTCTCTTGTGTAAATGGTGTAGTGCGAATAGTAGAATTTTATTTTGTTGTTTTGGGCTAGGCTATGTAAATGAGGCATAATGAAAAGCCTCACAAACGTAATGGGTGGAAAAATCCTGGCAAACATGTAATACACCTACTTTTTCATATAGATTTTACATATTTTGTTGTCCAATCAAATTCATTTTCCAACAAAAATGTATGCTATTGCTTGCTTTTGACAGCCATTCTGGTCTCCTTAACATTTCAAGCCCAATGGGACTTTGCTCTAAGGTTCCTCAGTATACAAACTAGGTAATTTAATATTTTTTTTTTTTTTTTACATCAAGGAATATTAAAGTTAAAATACAATTTGCCCGGTCGGGTGCATTTCTATGCCAATAGTTGGAATTCCTTTGTCCCATTGTCAATTTATCGCTTACTTGAACCAATCATCTGCCTTTCCTCTATTCCCTTCCACTACAATGCATCAGCTCCTTCATTTTATGACATTTTATTATACCAATTAGACTTTTCTTTTGTGCCTTTTGCATTTCTATTGTTCTAGTTGTGCCCCATCCACACTGTTCTCACACCTGGTTCACCTGCCGACTGCTGGAAATTTACGACTCTCGATTGTGCCTTAACACATTTATTCATACAGGCGATGAGGCAGCACCGGGGGATGCGGGGTCACTTCAGTTGAAGCACATTTTTCAAATGTGCAACACTTGCCACGAGCTGTTGTAGTTGCAGTTGTCGCCCAGCTCGGCACACAAATGACATTTACATTTTGAGCACATAATGTTGGGTTGAGTATTTTTTGCTGTTGTTTGTTTTCGTGTTGCTACCTGTAACCTAGGCCGGAGAACTGCAGCTTCAGCACAGTCGGACCCTGCAGCTTTTTCGGGTGATAATTGCATACGGCGACGAGCACTCAACAAGAGCAGCAACAACGCACGAGTACTGCAAGTGCCCTACAACTGAATGTTGCTGCCGTTGCTGTTTCTGTTGCTGCTCGCTCCTCCTGTTGTCAACTAACAACTTCCTGAACTGGCATTTTTATTATGGCTTTAATTTTTTCGCTTGCCAACAAAGTTTGCGGATAAATTCTTAAAGCTCCAAGCCGAGTTAAGCCGTTTATCAAGACAAACTGGCCTTAGCCTCTCTCGGACAGGCCATAAATTAAAAACGCCCCAAAATAAACAGCTCATGTATTAAGTGCAAAACAAAATTTTGGCAAGGAACATCGAGCTGAGCCTACTTCAAAGGTTGAATTTCAGTATGCTGCCATAGCTATAAAGGCTTAACAGAAAACAGAACAGAGAAAAACAACAAATGCCAAGCAAAAGCCGCTTCTCATGCACCTTGCTGATCAAAGCGCATTGCTGAAGGCAAAGTTTATTGAACGAACTTTGTTAACCGAACATTTAGAGGTGGCTTAGCGCCAAAATGATGAGGCAAGGGAATACCCATAAGTAGCGGATGTCTAGCCCGAGAAGTCGAGCGAAAAGATGCTGATGATGTACCGAGTGCAAAAGCAGTTGGGGGGGGGGGGGGGGGGTGTTAGAGGGTTAACCAACGAGAAGAGTGTGAGAAGTTGCAAAGAATCACTAAAACATTACACACTTTAGGGAAGATAAAAGGAAAGTTAGCTTAGAGTTAAATTGTAAAGTTTGAGGATGGTAGGAAGATAAGAAATCAAACAGCGATGGTTTTTTAATAACATTTTATTGACTTTAGTTTGTTATTCACGTCAACATCTAGTTGGGAGTAGAGCTCTTGAAAAGAGCGTGCGGTATTGGCTTACCATTAAGCATTTTTTAAATCGAAAATCGAAAAACATTCATGATGTTTGAATCATCACCTCTCATATGATACTAGACATGTCCTGCTTGAAAGTTAGTTGAATTTTATTAATTTAATTTTTTAGTTTGATGCTTAAGAATGATGGGGGAGGTGTCCTATATATACATATACTATATATTTGACAATTTTTGATACCTCGGTTTCTTGTCACCGAATTGTTGAGTTTTTTTACTCATCTGAAGTTATACCTTCAGAATCTTTAATGTGGATCCTATCAGGGCAAGTGAAGTATTATCATATGAGGGGTTTGTAGATTTTGGTAGTACACCTCACGATCCTTAAGGGGTTTCGCGGCTTCAAAAAATTGCCTTTTTTAGTGTCTTATTGAGTTCGACAACATCAACATCCTAAAATTTCAAATCGATCCGAGCAATAGTTTTGGAGATACACTCTGAAGAAGTTGCGCGTGCCAGGGTATGTATGGGTTTAAACGAATTCAATTTCCGATTCGCCTTGCATTCGCCATGACGATTAACAAAATCACCAGGCCAGTCCCTAAATTTTTAATGGTCTGAATTTGGAAAATGCATGTTTTTCTCATGGTCAACTGTACGTGGCATGTTCACGTGTCGGCAAACCCTCTGCTTTATTTATTTTTGCCCCTGATAACAAAACTAAAAATTTGGTATATCACAAGGTTCTTCAATGAAACGTATGAAACATCAAAGCTTAAAAGTTATCTCTTTAAACTATTGAATTCAATAAATTTAGTACTCATTTGATTAAGTTAACTCACTCACAGCTATTTATTGTTAGGCGGTACGAAGTTCGCCGGGCCATCTAGTATTACATAAACGCTGATAACGTGTTGCGCATACAAAGTTGTGGCAATTTTTATGCATATCCTTAGTAAGTGACTCAAATCGAACCCATAAAAAATATTTCCATGTTTGGAAACATACGATTATTCCCGAGAAGTTGACGAAAACACTAACTGCGCCGCCGAGATAAAATCTGCAAGCGAGACTCGTGAATCTAGGATTCGCCATGGACAGGAACAAAAGGATGCCCTGGACATTGCAGCTGCAGCAGGTTCTTTATATTATGACTCCTTGTAAGTTGAAAAAAAATTTGTAACTCTGTTTTATTGTTACTCAAAACTTTAAATGCGTTTTTCTCAAAAATATGTTTTGATAGTCGGTTGACAAGTTTACTCAAGAGCTGCTTAACCGATCTTGATGAAATTTTACGCGAGTCCTGTTTCAAAAACAAAAATGCCGCGAACTTTTAATCAATTTTTAAATATTTTTGTAAAAACCTCTGACAAAAATCCAATTTTTACTTTAATGTGTTTTCCTTCGTTCAAGTTCTAGCTTAAAGTCTTAAGTAAACACGTATATTTTTTATTTACGCTTCAGATGATCCTCCCAGGAGTTATGCTGTCAACTCGGATACACCTTTTTCCCGAAGGCTAGCCGGAAATGACGTCACAATGCCAGAGCTTTTAATATTTTGCTTCAAAAGTTTCACTGATCCCTCATTCAATCTTTTTCCTTAGGCAATAAAAAGTTTGAACAAAATTTTATATTAAAACAAAATTATTGAAAATATACCGTTTTTTTCCCTACGAAACCCATGCAACCCCCTTAAGCTATTTACATTACATTTTTATTTTCAATTTTTAAAATAAAAATCGAAAAATAATCTTTATATTCTAATTTTTTTATAAAAATTGTTATGTACTTTTTATTTTTAATTTGTATTATAAAAATTGAATTTAAGTGTTATTTTATGATGTTAAAATAAAAATTTAAATTTAATTCTTATATCGTGATTTATTAAGAATTATTATTAAATAAGACTTAAAATTCATTTTTATAATAAAAATTTAAAAAAATAAAGGTTTATCCTCTTTACAGAATCCTGCATACTAAATAAGTATATCTAAGATATTTCCATTCATCTAAATTAATTTTTAAGGCTATAAACTCATAATTTTTATTTGCGATCCCTGATTTAATGTTAAATGGATCTTAAGTTTTCATTCGAAGGAGCTCAGAACCATGCAGAGGATTTGAAAAACGGACATTTTAAAATTAAAAAAAGTAAATTCAAAAATATTAATTTCAAATAAACAAACTTGCTTCAATCAGTTATAGATTGCTGTTAGATGTGGCACAGCTATATATAATATAATACAATTTATTGCACTTCTTTAAACAAACACCAATCTACCAAAATCAAGCACTTTCGTTGACAATCGCACTTTTTCTTGGACTCCCATACATCAGTCTTCTTATATATGTACAATTGTTGCTCACTTTATGAAAGGCTTTTGAATGCTTCAGGAACTTTTAGTGCTTGATATTTGAACAGCAAATTGAAAAAAAAGCCTGTTTGATTTTTATACAGTCGTGCAAATGAAGGTAACAGACAGGAGAGAGCACTTCCGATTACTGAGAATCAATATCGGAGACCGTATAGCCATGACAGCCTGTCTGTCCCTCCCATCGTGTATGAACACTAGACCGAGCATCAAACATTGCAGTTGTACATTGCGGTCAAATATAGAATCAGCAGATGGCAGCCTTGCAAGAAAAGATGCATTGGCGGTCCTATTCCAGCTTAAGCCGCACTGTCCTTCAAATTGGTGTTGTCTTTCAATCTGCTGGAGTTACCATAAAACCAGCAAGAAATGTGTGCAGAAGCTTAAGAAAACTTTATGAGCAATATAGGAATATCTAAAAAAAATGCATGTCGCGATAATGAGATGTTTCGAGACAGGGTGAAGAAATATAATCAACTAATTTTAATCAGTAGCTAAAGCTCAGACTTAAAATCTTCGTTTGAAAATACCTTCACAAACTTTTTATAGCATATATATAACAAAATTGGTGAATCGCAAATAAATATCTTAGGTCTGAGCATTCATCCTATGAATATGTATAAAATATAGGATTTTCTGTACTCTTGTGGTATTTAATTAGGAACTAACTTGATCTGCCTGCGCCTTTTTGTTCCACAGTAACTTTGTGATGTCTGAAATGTGTCTCTTTCAAGGCTGCAAACCTTTAAAATTATTTTCCGGGGGTTCGAACCAATTGTAAAATCGAAGGTTCGGTTCGCAGACCGGTTCTTGGAACCCCTGAACCCAAGGTTCTGGTTCGAACCTTGGTTCGCTTGCATTTAAAATAATTGTTTGATTTTTGATTCATTAATACGTTGAAAATGAAACATATATAGCTTTTATCACAATGCTTAATCATAATGATCATTACTTAAGTTATTTCAATTATAAACGGCTTAGTTTAGTTTAATTAGCATTATATCTTCCAGGAGCTGTTCATCTATACTAGCTCCGTAATCAGAAAGAACAAACTTAAGTATTGTAAAGCAATATTTTTTAAGACTTCGTTATTATGACCTTTTCAAAATTTCAAAACATTTGTCGATGGATGTAAACTTGGACCATTTCCAAAGGAATCTATAACATCATTCACAGATTTTACATTTGATATTTGTTTTTTGCTTTCATAAACTTTTCGTCTTCGTTGAGTCATTTATTGTCGAATTTTGAAAACTATCATTAAGCATATTAAATTGGTGAAATTGGTGGAACCGGGTTCAGGTTTAAGGAATCGAAAAATGTAAGTCGCCTGGTTCATGGTCCGGTTTGCGAACCCCAAAAAACTCCAACCGAACCGGTTCTCAGGGGTTCGGTTCCGGACCGGTTTGCAGCCTTGGTCTCTTTGCCTGCATCCCATATATCTTTGGGAAAGGATATCTTTGTAATATGTAATATTAAATAGAAAAATATGTTGACAGAAAGAACGTTCTTGGAGCGTGTAATCATCATTTCATTAGCACCGCACCTCATTCAAGTTTTTAGTGTAAGCAAGTATAACTGTTTCGAGATCCGATTGAAACTTCATAGTTTGAGATGAATTGCATTCATTTATTTCTGATAAGTTCATCGACTATAGTTGGCCACTTAAAATCACTAACAAAACAACAACCGTCAGCAAGTCACGCGCCATCTTAAGATAACGATAAGTGAGAGAATACAAGAGACATTCTGTGATTTTAATATTGTTTGAAACAGATTAAAGCCTGTCTAAATGATTTCAAATCAAGCAAAAACACACTTCTGATCAAGAAATATAATAAATCGATTCTTTTTCATAGGCATCACATCCTTAAATGTTTAGCCATCAGATATCTATCGCAGCTTAATCTCACTTAAGGATGTGTTGCTGCAATCTGCGACTAATGATAGGTAAGAAAGCGTTTTTTCTAGGAGTTGATTATACTTTTTTTGAAAAGGGCAAGGGCTTAGACAGCTTTTTTTTAAACATTTAGAACAACATTTCTTGTGAATTACAATCTGGATAATGACGCCTAAGTCACTTCCTTATAATTGCCAGTCGCCAGACAAGAGTGACTGAGTAATGTTAGACTTGGTTTACGACTGTCACGACTGCTTATATGGCTTTAATTGCAGACAGATTGTCGATTAGATTGCTCTCTCTGCTGGAACTCATTCTCCTAAATTCAGGCATGCGTCAGTACTTCCCATTAATCTCACCCATGAGTTCAGTCCTAAAATCATGCCTGAAATCAGCTAAGGTCATGAATTAGTAAGACATGTCACTGATAAATTCAAACTCATATAAAGGATGTCATTAGTCTGAAACTTAATGTGTGGGTGGAAAAAAAAGATTCAGATTCCGAAATAGCGTATAACATTTAGTTTAAATATCTATATATAAATACGATTTAGGGCCGATTTCTCATCTTCTAAATTGGTGCTTTGTGTCAGATAAACTTAGATTTTGCTCTGTTATTTTATGGGTTTTAGGTGGCATTTAGCTCTATGTAGAAGGTTAGAAATCGGACCACAGTGCCTCAAGTTGCAGATTATGTTAGCTATGAACAAGAAATTTGGTGTAAAACAGTTTGCAGCGTTTGCCTTCCCATCATTCGTGACCTTTAACATACATTCAAGTTCATGGGTCGTGTGCAAAGAAAGCTGTAATCTCAGCACGCTTCACTGATAAGATATATATAAATAAAATATATATATATAAAAGTAAACTATCTTTAATGAAATGCTCTGCTCCCTGCTGCTCTTCAAAAGCAACAAACTGATAGGAGCCACTCAATTATGGCCAACTTATCAAATTAATTAGAGACCTAGCCCGCCCTACTATTCCGAGAATAACTTAAGATGTAGATTATATGGCCCGAAGAAAAACAAAACTACCCAATTCCACCAGTATCTATATCTTAGGGAGAAATCAATTCAAAGGCTACCTAACGATAACACTGCCGATGTTGACGACGATGACGTGAGTAGTTTCTATCTAATCTGGGTAGGTTGGATTTTCCCCAAGCACTGTTTTGCAGCTATAAAAGAGAGCATTTGGCTGGCAATGGACATCAGTTGAGTTCCATTGATTGACTCTTAAACATGAAAATCCTAATCGTTCTTGCTTTGGCCGTGGCCGCTTCGGCTTTCCCCGAGCCCCAGCTGGTGCATCGCAACCGGTACATGCCTGTGCAGGACGACATTGAGGGTCGCATCACCAATGGAAAGGAAGCTGCTGTCGGACAGTTCCCCTACCAGGCTGCCCTTGACTTGCACATTAGTGTTTTTCAGCAGGCCTTCTGCGGTGGTTCCTTGATCGCTCCGAATTGGGTGCTGACTGCTGCTCACTGTACCGAAAAGTAGGATCTTCGCAAACTTCTAGAGTGACTTTCATTTTCTAAACCTAGTTTCCATTCCCTTGCAGTGTCCCTTCGGTGACTGTTTCCTTGGGCTCAACCGTGCGCACTTCCGCCGAGGTCAAATACAAAGTATCCAGCAACGATATCATCATCCACTCTGGCTGGAACCCCACTAATCTGGCTAACGACATCTCCCTGATCAAGATCCCCACCACCTCGTACTCCTCCTTGGTCCGCAATGTAGCCCTTCCCCCCGTATCCAGCTCTTACTCTACCTATGTCGGTGTTCGAGCTATTGCCTCAGGCTTTGGCCGTACCAGTGATTCTTCCGGTGTGTCCAGCAAACTGATGTACGCTGAAATGACTGTCGCTGACAACAGCGTGTGCAGTAATGTCTATGGTACCTCGGTGGTTCGTGCCAGCAACATTTGCCTTGCCACACCCGGTGCCGTCTCTACCTGCAACGGTGACTCTGGCGGCCCATTGGTCGTCGTCACAAGCAAGGAACTGATCGGTGTGACCTCCTTCGGCGCCGCTGCAGGCTGCACTAAGGGCTACCCAGTTGCCTTCACCCGTGCAACCAGCTACCGCGGTTGGATCCGGGATAACGCCGGCATCTAAACAGGTGCACAATTCTTGCTTTGGCATAAATAAAGAAAAAACCCAATGATTATAACGAAATCCACCCTAAGACTACTTTTTTCTCTCAAATGAATGCTGCACATCAAAAAGACAATATGTCAACATTTAAATTATTATCACGAATTTAAATAATGGCAAAAGTTGAACTTTTATTTCCATTCTTATGATTTTTTTAAATTTTTGAATCAAAGTGGAATTAGTGGAATGCATTAGGGCGGCCATTTGATGTATGGAAAAATGAAAGGTCATAATAATGCGATTTGGTTTATAAAAGGCAAAAAAAAAAGTACATAAAAATGGGTGCTAGTCGCCATGGATTTGAAGTTTATCACTCATACGTACTGTTGCCCTTGTTTACAATTTTAAGTTTAAAGTAGTTGGCGAAGACTTGGTTTGAAGTCAAAACATTTGGCAAAATGGTATCATGACCGTTGAAAAAAATACTTTTAATATAACCAAGGCAATATTTAAATATATATTTATGCGTATTAGCAATATATTGCACCATTTCTACTCTTCTGCGCTGGTTATTTCTTGGGAAAACCAAGTAGAGGCTACTAGGATACCTCTTAACTGAGGCGTCACACAAACTGAACTTGAACTGTTCAGATGGTGTCAAAATGGTGTGGTATGTGTTTAAGGAGTCTTTTATTTATTTAAATGGGCAAGAGAATGTTTTCTTATAAACAATTCGGATACATTTTCATGTGGTTTTCATCGCCTTGGAGCACACACAGTTGTTGGGCTGGCGTCGTCTTAGGGGGAACCCCGCTCGTGGACCATGCGGAATCCTACCTGCCAGCCACGTTAGTCGCGCTTTCCGAAGTGGTCAGACTCAAACATTGTGTCCCATGTAATAGAATAGAAGGATGGGATAGAATAGAATGCACGTCTTGGTTGGAAACGAGTCGAACCAGCAAAGTTGGGCCTAGGTGTGCCCACCAAAAATTCATTTGATTCCTGCTCCATATTTATTTGTTAACCAATTAAATTCAAATGTGACAACTTTTAAAATGATATGGAGAATGTGTTGACGGAATTTCGATTTGACAACTTTTAAAATGATACATAGAATGTGTTGACGGAATTTCGATGAGGCAAACGTGTCGTATACGTAATATTTTTGGAAACTTTGAAGCCATTGCGCAGAGGTAAAAACATAAATTGAAATTTTTTGATTTTTAAATTTGTTATGTACACCCAATCGGGTTAAGGACCTTATCGGCGTCCACCCTAATGTGCATTGTACAATGCTTGTTTCGGGAAAGGGAGAATTTTAAGGATCATCTAGAAGGGATCTTTGATGTCGCATTAGAATATACTGTTCAGCTGAAAAAGAATGCTTCTCTTAAAAAAGGGAGGTCAGAAGTCATTACCTAGCAGCAGCAGTCGCCATCCATATCAAGCGGAAAAGTAAGGAGCACTAAGAAGCGCAAATCGACAAAAAAAAAGCTTTAGAACTCGAATGTTGGCCTCCGCACAGACTATAATACATATCCTTTTCCATGATCCGCAAAAAAAAACTTTGAAGTACATCGGTTAAATTTGCTGAGCCTTATCGTACCAATCTGCACCAGTCTGCAATAAATTTCTTTAGAATTAAACGCAAACAGATTTCTCGCAATAGGGATTATTTGCTGATGTGGCTAATGCCCAAGGACGACTTAAGTGGCGGATCAAGTAGGGGGCTGAAGCCCGCTCAGCGCCCATAACTCGTATTTCCACAAAAATAACATTTGCAAGGAGCAATACATTTGCAGAAATAAAAAAATTTCATAAAATGCTGGTAGCAAATTATATTGATTCGATTTCCAGCATTCTGATTTCTACATAATATTTTTAAATTTAACAACAGTGCTTGCAAAAAAAACTTCGCCTTATAAATGAATTGAAAAAAAAGGGAAATGGGGAGGGAAATTTTATTTCGGAACTTTAAAGCCACTGCGGCACCATTTAGACTTAATTTATCGAATTTAAGTTTTCCTTTACGATAACAAAAAAAATAATGCGAATATTTTTTTGCTTTGTCACCAGAACATTTCCAATAAAAAACGTTTCATATGGGGGACGCTCAGTCTAATGAACACCTAGATCTCAGAAACGAGAAAGCTATAATGTGTTCTTGATCAGGAATAATATTCGATTCGATGTAGCGTTGACCGTCTAGAGGTCTATCTGTCTGCACTTAAAAATCACCAGGACCAATTAAATTTGGCCTGCAAATTCCGCTAATTTGTAACCTAGACTAATTTAATAAAAAATTTAATGGTTTTTATAAACTTGTTTTAATAGGGCAAACGCTGATTTTAGCTTAGTGCGAGCGCTGTTCAACTCTGCAAAGAACTATTTGCTTTCATAATTTTTCACTGGAATTCCGGAGCAAACTACATAAAATGCTGGAGCTTAATTTAAAGTTAAGGCCGAGCTCGACTTCGATATATTCAGACATAACTCAGTGGCATAAATATTTAATAGCCATAGGTTATGTTAATAAACAGAGAATTAGCATTAATTACAACATATTAACAGCGCTTACTGATCTGAAAAGTATGCAACATTGTGTGTAACCTGTATAACTCTGCCATTTATTATCGAATCTTTACTGAAAATTTGAGATTTGTGCGAAGTATAAGCCCGATATCTTGAAACTTGCAGGTATTTGAGATACTTGACATTATTTATTTAAGGTGCAGACAAAGGCTTAGCCAAAGTTTTTAACACATAAAATTTGCTTGCTCCAGCTCGTATAGTCTCCGAAATCTAGGTGTTCATTAAGACAACCAGATGGAAGTTCGCACAGACGGACAAAGCCATATCAAAAATATATATTCTTTATAAAGTTGGTAACATTACCTTCTCCGTTTTGCATACATTTTCAGAATTTGATGATCCACCTTTTTGCATTTTTAAATTGGGGACAGGGTAAACCAACTTAAAGATATATCTGTCTACACAACTTAAACCAATTGCATAGGTAAGCCTTTAATTTTTGGCTGCCGAACTTAAACAATTGTGCGTATTCCCTCAAGTCTGGCACAAGAGATACTTGAAAACACTTGTGTTGAGCAAGGACTGGTCACTGATCATCCTTTTCAAACCCAAATGAGTTTTTATGTAATAACACGAATCTTAGATTTAGCAAGAAAGTTACTTATTTTGCCCTTGCCCAGAAGTTTGCAACGCTAGAAATATTCATTTCCGACCCCATAAACTATATATATTCCGGATCAGGGTGACGAGCTGAGTCGATTTAGCTTTGTCCGTCCGTCTGTCTGTCTGTTTCTACCCAAACTAGTCCCTCAGTTTTGAAGCTATCGAGCTGAAATTTTGCAGCACGCTACTAATATGTCGAAACCGACGGGATCAGATGACTATATCTTATAGATCCCATAGGAACAATCGATCGAAAACTAGTTTTAGTAAGAAAAACTTTTTTGTTTTTAACGGTAGCAACCCAACATTTTGTTTTACATGCTTTCACATAATTCTACAAATTTTTGTCCAAATCGAATGACTATAACATATAGCTCCCATAGGAACGATCGGTCGGAAAATGGGTAGTTGTGTGAAAAAAGTAATTTTTGAAAATACTTAAGCGAGCACTCCCACTGACGAAGTTAGCTTAGCTTTCTCGCTTTATAGTTTTATGATGAAAAGTACCAGAAACCATAAACATGAACAGTTCGGAAATCATTAGCAGTTGGTGTTCTGGTGATTAAAATTAAAAAAATTTGTTAGGGTATAAAATGCTTCCTTCTGCATTCTTCTACACTCAGAAAAAAATCAAGAACTTTGTACTTGAATTAAGTACAAACGGTGGCAATGGTATAGTTAGTGCAAAAATACTTGATTTAAGTACAAAATACTACCGAAATACTTGATTTTAGATAGATTTTTATTTATTTTTTGATTTTAGATTTTAGGTTTAGATTTTGGGATATATTAAGTATATTTTGAATTATTTAAGAGTTTTTTTTTAGCTTGTAATGGTCTCACGTAAAACGTTCGTTCTTGAAGTCCATTAATTCCAATGCCCGCCCAAAAACATTATAGAAGGAATATAAGGTAATTTCACGCAAACACAAAATGTTCTTGGTTTCAGCCCATACAAATCGAAAGCTATTCCCACTTTATTCTTAAACGAGGTCTCTGTATTGAACCAAAGAAATATCCATGGGCCATAACCATAAAGCAAGTTAGAGCCACTGTAGCTCTGAAATTAACAAACACTTCACTGCAAAGCTTCTAGAACCAGTTGCGAATTTTAGGAATTTATGAATCCGTTTTGTACTCTAACTAACAGATTTTGTACTTGAACTAAGAACTCGCTTTTCTTGAACTTTTCATTTTACTGTGTGTCAAAAATGTTCTTGATTGAAGAACGTTTGTTGTCATTTGAATAATTTTACCAGTGATGGTAGTTTGTTTGTTTTTTAGTTTGTTTCAGACTCAATTTAAGGGCTCCCAAGTACAAAACGGCATAAATTCTATTCCGCTTGGTGTAGAACGGCTGTAGCTTTTATTTTTCTGAGTGTATGAATAATAGAAGTGCAGTATGTTTCTACAATTAGGTGTAACATTTCAGTTACCCTAGAAACACGAAAGCCTTAATGAAATTCGTTTCCCCTGCATGGCCCTAGAGAATGCTACAAACTTTTAAATGTCAAGATCCAGTTCTCAGTTTCACAGGGATCTCATCATGAGTGGATTTTCGTTAGCTTTGCTGCAACTTCTGTGCCTGCTGGTCTATCAAAATCATCAGGTGGAAGCTTGTAAGTAGATAATTTTCCCAAGCACATGTAAAAGTGTTAACAATTTCCAATTCAAAGCTGCTTGTGTGGACTCAAGACGAAATTATAGTGATAATCTAGAGTGGGATTGGTTGCGGGACACCTGCTCACTTCCAAGTTATAAGTCAATATTGTTGCACACTAGCCAAAAACTGCTGCAAAATGCAGCAGCCAGGACGACTGCAGATGCCAAAGAACCAAGTACTTGCATCTTTGATAGAATTAGGTATTGGGTCTCTTTAATCTGGAAAATGGTCATGTGGTATTTCAATATTATGAAGAACAAATAAAGCTTTGGCGAGTGGCTCAAAACGGAATATCTAATTGCTTTTGTCAAGTTTTTGTTTCATTGTTATCACTGGGTTTTTTGTGTTGATTTTAGCAGGGAGTCGGACACACACGTCCCACAACCAACCCCCTCCGCCGCCCTGTGCCTGCAATTTAAGTTATGAAAAACATTTGGGTTTTTGCATTGTTTGCTTTGTTTTCTCCATTGTTGCTTTGCATGCATTTCACATGAGCTGCCGTTTCTGTTGCCGTTTTCCATTTGGTTTATTGCGAGTTTTATTGTTTTGCGGTGGTTTATGGCAAATGCCACACAACCAAGCGTGTAAATATTTGAAAGATTGAACACAAAGAGTGTAGTTTCAGCTGCATCGAGGTACGACACGCTTTAATATGCACCAGATGAGGTTGAGTTCGCCTCCAAATGAAACGTTTGCCGAGACATTTCAATTAGCATTCGATTGGGTCATATTATTATAAGTTTCTCACAATTTAATGTCATTACAAACAAAACTCAATTCGACAACATAAACTTGGGCCCACTATTAGGCTAATGGGTAGAGCATAAAACTTTGCTTATCCTTTCCATTGGCCAAACAAACAAACTGTGGAAACTGCACTAAAAATAAAGCGTAAACAAAAGGCTTTTGGGGGCGTGCTGTGTTTGCGGTGTCAGGGGCGTGGCAAATACTTGCAAATACAAATAAAATTAACTAAACTCAAACTCGTAAGCAAGGAACAGCAAAAGTCCAACACGAAAAGCTCTCGTTGTTGGCTGCCGGCTTTTTGGAAAACGAAAAACTCTGTGGCAATAATTAAAAACTAATTAAGGGGGCTGTTTGGACAGTGGGGCAGCTGTTGTAGAACTTAATTAACTAAGCGGCAGCGACAACGGCAACAACACCAACAGCAACAATAGCAATAATTCCATGGAAGTGGCTGTGTGTCGCCCACACTCACTCACACACACACACACACCGTCACACGGGGCGTATGTGTAATTTAATCATGTTGTTGGCCTGGCCAGCCAGCAACTTTTGTTGTCAGCCACAAAATGCAATTTGTGCCATAAAACAAAAAGCAGGCGAAATGAAAAGACACACACGAATGAAGAAAACGTCAAACCTGCTTGGATTTTAAGGTCAACAGAAGAGGAGAGTGCCAGAACAGATTTTGACAAATGCGAAAAGATTTCAGAGTGGAAGGTAATTTTATGAGTAGATGCAGCCTGGATTATCGTGATCTTTATGACAAACTTGGTTATGTACCATTCTTGAATTGCCCCAATCCCCTTTTTATTTGGCTAAAATGGGAATAATGACATGGCATAGTGCTCGTGCTCTATGCCAGTTTTCAGACTAATGCAAAAACTATTTTGCATACATAGAAAGAAAGGAATTATGAAGGGATGTTCTCTTAACTTGTTCAGATCGAATGTTTCAAATGTGCTTGAAATGACCACAATTCAACTACATTCAGATGATGGATTTCAATCAATGATTTTTCAAAGTGTTTCTAAAGAATGTTACCTTTTTTGAAATCTAAAAACGCTCCATTCGACAATTAACATGGTTTCTTAATTGTTTATTGGTCTGGGAGGGGCGGTTGTGGTGCAGCGGGTAGTGTGTGCCTGCTATGCAAGAGGTCGTGGGGTGTATTCCGCCTCGGAACATCTAATGAAAGGTGTTTTCTTTAAAAACTAACACCTCAGTCAGCTCCTTCAGCTGGTTGCGCTAGCTAAGTATCAAACTTTGTCGTTCGGTTTCAGCGATCGAGATTTGAAAAACTACAGTTTTCTCTGGCATATTTGAATTTTCGATTTACAACATTTTGCAGCCATTCAATATGTTCAGCCGTTTGCTGAAAATCAAGTCCAACAATTATAAAGAATGCCCTCTAAAAGCTGGTTTTTGATTGAAAGCAAAATTAACTTTAATCTTGAGATTCGTTCTATATCTCGGATTATTTACATTGTCTTATTTAAGCCCAATTTCTCAAAGGTTCCGGTTAGCCAACCACCGGTCAGATTTGTTCGTCCAGATGACGAGCGGTTAAGTCATTTGCTTTCTCAACAGCGGTTTCGCCTGATATCGTTAAATGCCTATCGATGCTTCAGGGTGACCATACTGTTTGACTTAGCGAACGAGTGAACAGCTGACTCCGTTTATTGAAAGGCCCTTATTCAAGGTCGTACTTCCAAAGAAGAGTTTTGGGAACAAAATTCGCTTCGCTTATATCTGAGACTACGATACTTTATGAGAAACGATTTCTTTAAGATGTTAGATGTTGTTCAGGGAAATTAGCCTTATAAACATTCAACATTCCCAGCGAAAAACTCATTATTTTCAAATTATATAAAAAGTTCATTAAAGACCAACATTTTTGTGTCCCATATTATTTATTTGGAATTGTGATTTGTTCTTACTTTTACCCGCGGCTTAAGTTTCCACTCCTTGTCAGTCGGAGTTTTGGGTTTTAAGCGGAAGTGGTTTAGAGTAGGGTGAATCACGAAATAAAAATCCACTTAAGCCCGACTCACGCACGAAGTTTTTTCAAAAGTTTAGCGTCATGAATGTTCACGCACATTGATAACGCATATCCATAAAAACTGATCTAATATGACTTATTGGCATGAATTGCAACATGCCATATTTTGGGCCTTGTCATCAATAACCAGAAGTAAGAATCTTTCCCACACTTCGCATCTTTTGTTTGGTGGATTCATCAATTTATAACTTTTATATCCTTTCAAAAAGGTTTCTTTTTATTTCGTGTTCTTAACTTGAATTCAAAGCATATTTGTTGCAATTAGGGAACGCAAAATTACAAAATTAATGACTTTGAATTTTCTCCTGGAATTACTTCTTATTTGTCTTCGTTGAGTACTTTGTACAAATATTCAGAAACCCAATGCTTGCAAATTAGATTCTGACAAAATTCATTTGACTATATTAACTTCTGCAAATTCCAATGGATATGCAATCTAAAAACTTTGTAAATGAATACAGATGCAATTTTTTACCTTTTATGAGCAATTTTAAAGAGAATTATCTGGTTGAGTTTGTGAAATGGGCCCTCGTCTAAGAAAATCTCTTATTTATAGGAGTTTTCCTTGCAGTGCGGTTTAATGGTTAAGAGCTTAAGCTAGACCAATTTATCGTTGGTCATTAAAAACAACTGAAATAATATTCTATTAGGATTTAATTTACAATAAGTATAGTTTAATTGTATAATAAAATGAATATAAATCCAATTCATTAGGGTTTTTCAGACTTCGTAGGATCTTCAACCCAACGTTCTCAAAATAGTTGCACTTTGAAATGACAGTTCTTTCCTCGTTCTTTTGTTCTTTTGTTCAAGATTTGTCAAATTCTGAAAAGAAAAGTGCATGTGGGCAAGTTAAACATCTTCAAATTCTATATATACTGCCGACATCTTTTTAAATACTAAACCAGCTCATCTCTGAAGATACCGGAAGTTACCCCTTAAAATAACAAAATGCAGTTAGCTTAGACTTGAGCGGAATAACGAAGCGAGCTTTAAGGGCGAAACGGTGCCACCGCTGGTAAAAATTCATGTTCCATAGTGTTATTTTTGGTTCGTTTTTCAAGAAGTGCATCACTGTCATATGGTGGGATAGCCGCTTGTTAGCAACAAAGCAGGAACGTGTACTGTTGCACAGTGTTTTTCCCCAAATCCATGGCAGATTAAATGACACATCAGGATGCCCTTCTACATATTGCATGGAAGCAATTAATCGCAAAATTTGAGGCCCTCCGATTGTGTTGCTAGCTTCAATTTATGTGAAATATTTGAATATTTGTTTTTATCATTTTGGTAAAAGGTCTCTGCCAACATTGATGATTCCTAAAATAAATTAAGGGGAAATCGGAAACTTTGTAGCCTTATCGGCACCATTAAACCTTAAGATATCCGAATTTGGACTTTCGTTAAGTTCTCTATAAAATATTCTTCATTTTTTAAGCTATGCGCCTCAAAGAATTTAAAACTTTTAAAATCGTATGGAGAAAAGTACGCCCTAATGTTCACGCACGAAACTCTGTGTTTTGCTCAGGTTTACGATGTTAGATGTCGTGACACCTCGTGACACTGTCAAATTAACGAAACGGGTGCCGCACTAGTTCGAAGTTGAGTTGTCTTTGTAAAAATGTAGTATCTTTGATTGACTTTAGAAGAGGTTTAAAATTCTCGAGTTCCCTCGATATACAATGACTTTATACATATTTTTCTTGACTACATCGGTTATCTCCCTGACTGTCGAATTTTTTATGCAGCCTTTCATTTACTTGACCCCTCTCTCTCTCTGTGTCCCTTCTCTTCTTCTCTGGAAAGCCTCAAGAATCTGTCAATCTGCTTGATGAATTCATTAAATGGCGAAATGTAGTGGGTAACGTTATTTCTCAGGCCTGCTGTGTAATATACTTTGTTCGAATTGATCAATAAATGCACTTGACCTCAGTTTTGCTTTGGTCTTCTGCTGAATTGTGCGCCTTATTTATCTTATTTTTGCCCTCAATCCTGAAGCTGAAATGCGCGTGTGTGTGCCATTGACTTACATATTTGCCTTTCCACTTCAGTCCTCCACCTGTCGTGTTTTGTTTCAAAATGTTTCCCACCTGACGCTGGCTACGGCCCTGGCTATGTCATTTCGCCCCGAATCGAGCCACTTCACGCACGTGCCATCAAAGCAGAAACAAACAAAAAGCGATAGAAATTGAGGGAACGACGTTTGCTTTGGGTTTGGCTTTTGCCTTAAGTACACCGTCAAGAGCATTGAATGTTTGCCCAGTCACTGAGCACATACTCGTCCACCTATTCGCATTTGGATGCATAAAGGGAGTCCGCACAAGATGTGGAGTTGTTAATGAAAAGTAGCAGCTACGGCCGAACAAAGGATGGAAAATCATTGTTCGAGTTGCACCATTCACATTTCCTTTTTTCAACCAGCTCAGATGGTCTCACTGACAATAATTCGTTTCCGGACTGCAATTGTGTGCGAGCGCAGATTGAAAACGCTTTAGCCCTCAACTCAAACTCAAACTCTTCTCGAACTGATTGAATAGCATTATTCTTCAACGGAGACCGGAGTTGCACTGATACGCATTGTGCCGGCTGCTACCACTGGCCACTCAATTGTATCTCTGGGTGGCGCATTGTGTGGCCAACGCAGCTTTCGTATGCTTAATTGAAATGAAGCCGGGCAGGCAGGGAGGGCGTTTGAATTGGAATTGGATTCACTTACATACAATGGAGCGAAGCTATTAGGGAAAATGATTGTCAGTCCCAAATGCAGAAATAGAAAGCTTTTTGAAACATGAAGATGGGTTGCGCAATGCAAGACGTTTGGTTAATTTCTACATTTGATTAAGCTGAGTTAAAGTTTACATTCAATCGCATAGGTTTAGGAACTAACCGACTTGCTCGATGGGAAAACACTGCCACAAAGTTCACATTTTCTTTTTCTCTCGCTCTCTCTCTATCCAGCACAAAATTACCCAACCAAAACTCCTTAAAATTATTTCGATAATGCTCAGCGCTGAGAGAAGCTTTGGTAATTGAATTTTTAATTAAATGCAATGCATTTGCTTATACTTCCTTGTTGTGGCACATTTTTGCGCTGCCCCTTGTGGTATGCAATGGACTTTTTGGCGACCAAATGCAAATATTGTGGAATACGAAATTTGCACTATTTGCATAATTTCAATCTAGAACTTGCCAATGTACTTGGCTTATATAATCCAGCTCATCCTTTCTCACACGTCCACAAACAACAACACCACCAACTGCACAATGGGACTTGAGCTAATGAGAAACAAATTCATGAGGGGCGCAACCATAAAGTTGACACACAGCGAGGGATTGTCAAACATTTCTCCGCATACATTAGAATACAATTTCTAAGCCAAAAGCCAAAGGACATATGCATTGTGCATACGTATGTGCAATAATGCAGAAAGGCAATATGTTTGTTTTACTTTAATCAGGCATAAACAGGCGGCCGGAGCATGGGAACAGAGAAGCTGTCCTTTTGGGAATTGGAATACTAATTTGCAAATTTCTGTGTGCCAAACAAGCATTTGCATGTAAACGTGTCATCGATTGAGGTAAACCCAAAGTTGTAGATATGGGTAATATGGGAAAATATATGTTTAAATTTGAGGTAGAAATTAACAAAATGCCTTAAGTTGATAAAGAGGTTAAAAAAGTTGCTTAAAAGGTGGTTTGATTCATATTGAAGTTTTTAAAGATGAATTACAAGATAAAGCTATAGGGTATTTCGCATCGGTTGGCCCAGTCAGAGCAAACAACTTGTCTGTCTTATTTGTGCTAAGAAAAGTGCGTCAGTTCAGGCGACCTGGTATAAGTTTCCATTTCATTTCATTCCCTCATTGTTTAGTTCCTTTTTAAGTTCCTTACATGCACCATGTCTTCCTCATGATTGCCACAAATTCGGAGCAACTAATTTGACCTTCACCATCGCAGTCACACACATTCATTATACGTTCAATAACCACATCCTTCGGTGTTAGCTGTAAATGCTGCATTATCAAACGGAGTTCATTGGCGGTTATAAACCCATCGCCATTTTTATCAAACATCTTAAATGCCTGACCCAGCTGAAATTCTTCCTCACGATCGTACTGATCCATTATGGTGCAATATTCTTTAAAATCAATTTCACCCTTGTTATCCCTATCTGAGGCTCCGATCAGCTGTTGGATTTCGTCATCGCTAGGATTTTGGCCCACAGCGCGCATCATTCGACCAAGTTCTTGGGCCGTGATAACTCCCTCGGCATTCTTTTCCAACTGATCAAATGAATCTTTATAGGCGGCCAACTGTTGATCTGTGAGATGCTCCATTTTTGAGGTAAGGACAATTTGGAAGTTGAAAAATTTGTTCCACAAAAATTTTAATGCTCTATTTAGATATCTTAAAAAAAATATAATTTAATTTTGAGACTTACAACAAGTAAGGAAAAGTACAAATGAAAGTTAAAGCAAATCATCAGACTTTGTGTCCAACCGATTCTCCAAAAGTTAGCTTCTTTCGAAACCAGGGATGCAAACCGGTTCTAAACCGAACCGAACCGCTTATTCCAGTTGGTAAACCGAACCGTAAACCGAACCGGCTTCCTTTCAGAATCGCTGCACCGAACCGCAAACCACATGTAAAAACGGTTCGTTTCGGTTCAGTTAGCTGAGGAGCTTTAACGGGAATAGCTGTACTCTAGCCAATGATTTGTATTAATTTGCAAATTTAAATCGTTTCCCGAAAATAATTTTTAAACATTTCGATCGACCCTCCACATATTTAGCGTTTTCGGATCGGTATAACTTTTAAGGATGACCTGACGAAAATGTTACAATTACACGCTTCATTAGACAATACTTTAAATTTTCTGTGGTACTTCTTAAACTTAATTCAATCTTAATCTGACAATAAGTAAGGGCACTCCTCTAGGAACTGATAGACGAGTCCTCCCAGGACCAACATAATAAACTTTGGACATTGCTCTCAAGATTTGAAAGGAATCAAATTTCAAACATCGTCGAAAAGTCACATTACTACCGAAATCATAAAAATTTTATGTTGTGACTTTGTGAACCACTGAACCGAACCGATACCGCGGTTCATTTAACTCCAAAAACCATGTAACGTACCGAACCGGCGGCTTAGAAACTGTGCGAACCACTGAACCGAACCATTACTTGTTTTCGAGTGGTTTGCATCCCTGAAATACACGAATCAGCCTTGTCAGCTGTGGAGTTTCGCAGATGTTTAGCTGTATCTAAAATTCTTTTCATGTATAAAAATCTAACAGTTGTATTATTGTCTAGTACAGCCCTGAAGACGAACTCCGAAAGAATCCGAAATTTATCAAAGCAAAACAAAAATAAAAAAAAGAAGGAGAGAGCTAAGCTAACTTCGCCTGTGCCGAAGTTATTATACCCTTGCAAGTGCTTGCTTAAATATTTTCAAAACATACTCTTTATCCCATTTTCTGACCGATCGTTCGTATGGGAGCTATATGATATAGTCATCCGATTTGGACCAAAATTTGTAAAGTTATGTGATAGCATGTGAATCAATCAAATACTAAATTGCAGGATGTTACCGTTAAAAACAAAAAAGGTTTTCTAACTAAGACTGTTTTTCAGACCTATCTTTTGTATGGCAGCTATACCATATAGTTGTCCGATTTGAATAAAACTTGGTAGAATTATAAAAAAAATATAGGACACCTACGACTACAAAGTTTGGAGACGTTTCCATTCAAAAGAAAACAGTTTTTGTCACTAAAACTAGTTTTCCGACCGATTGTTCCTTTGAGATATAGTAATCCCATCCGGTCAGCTCCGACATATTAGTAGTGTGCAGCAAAAAGAAGAAGAAAAAATTTCAGCTCGAAAGCTTCAAAACCGAGAGACTAGTTCGCGTAGAAACAGAGAGACAGACGGACAGACAGACGGACAAAGCTAAATCGACTCAGCTCGTCACCCTGATCAAGAATATATATAGTTTACGGGGTCGGAAATGAATATTTCTATGAGTTGCAAACTTCTGGGCAAAATTATAATACCCTTTGCAAGGGTATGAAAATGGCATTTTATTGATTTGTATTTAAAGAACATTACAAAAACCAGACGAGGGATTTTCTTATTGGAAATAACGCTTGCAAAAGAATATAAAGAGGAAAGAAAGAAGTAGTGTTGGCAAATCATCAATAGCAGGCATTATCAATAGGTTTAAAAATCGACAATGTCGTCGATAGTTCTATAGATTTACTGATATTTTCTTTTGTTAACCAAAGAAATTATTCTTATATTTCCCATTTGGACCATTCATTGACACTTTTCGTAGACATTTAACAATGATTTTTGACTTTCATTGTTTCATTTATTGTTATTTTTGCAACTCCAATCTGAGTGCCACATAAGTCGTACTTCCCGAAATTGCCAGGCTTAAAAATATTGTCCTGAAAACACGACGCACTTTTTTTGTTGGAAATGGGCTTGCCTTGTCAAAAAGACATGTGATTCCTGCTTCCTATTTATTTGTTCAAATAAACAACATATTCATTTTTTATATACATTTTTAACACTTACGACCATCAAGCACTCGCGCGAGGCAGTTGGCAATCACTTCCTCAAAGCTTTAGTCGTCAAATTGTTCTATTTACAATCAAAATTCCCCCGTAATCAAAAAAGAATGTTGTAAATCGACCCATTAAAGTTCAGTGAAGCCCAATTACCCTCAGTCCTGCGCAGACATGACGCAAGTGGACAAGGAGTTTGACTTTAGCACCCCAACGCCCGAGCCGCGAGTTACCGTTACACGCACCTATGATCTGACAGACGAACAGGTCAAGGATCTGACGGAAGCCTTTGGTCTATTCGATACGGAAAATACTGGCATTATACGTATTAAGCAATTGAAGCACTTGATGCGTGCCGTGGCACACAATCCGACTGAGGCTGAGTTGCAGGACTATTATGCTGAATATGATCCCGATACCACGGGCGAGTTAATCCTGAATGACTTTTTGGTTATCATGTGGAAAAGGTATCGAGAAATGACACCCGAAGATGAGGTTATCTTGGCCTTCCGTGTGTTCGATAAAAACGGTAACGGCTATATACACGAATCAGAGTTCCGTCACATAATGACTAATTTGGGTGACAAGATGACCGAGGAAGATATTGATAATATATTACTCGATGCTGACTCTGATGCGGAGGGCAATATCAATTATGTCAATTTTGTGACGATGATGTCACAGAGTTGATTCAAATCCGGGCAGGTCGGCGCCATAAGTCAGTGGGGTTTGACGATTTCAGTTTCCGAAATTCATTCAGCTTCAGCTACATTCAGCTACAACTCCGACAGTTTTCAACAACAACAAAAATTCAAAATGACCGATCTAACCGAGGAGCAGATTTCCGAGTTTAAGAGCGCATTCACACTCTTCGACAAGGATGCCAGCGGCACTATTAGCACCCGCGAGCTGGGCACTCTAATGCGCTCGTTGGGCCAGAATCCGACGGAGGGAGAGCTTCAGGATCTGGTCCTCGAGGTGGACGCCGATGGCGATGGAGCAATTGATTTCAACGAATTCTGCACCATGATGTCCAAGCAGCTGCATGAAAGCGACACTGAAGAGGAGTTGCGCGAAGCATTCAAGATTTTTGACCGAGATGGCGATGGCTTCATATCGCCCGCTGAGCTACGTTTTGTGATGATCAATTTGGGTGAGAAAATCACGGATGAGGAGATCGATGAAATGATACGCGAGGCGGACTTCGATGGCGATGGTATGATCAACTACGAGGAGTTTGTCTGGATGATCAGTCAGAAGTAAGGCAAATGCATCACTTTTGGATTACCCCCGTTAACATCTTTTGGCCATACTCACACCCGACCAAAGTGAGCAAATTTCCATGTACCTGAAATTCGATTTGGTTATGCATTAAAAAAAAAGGAAAAACTTTACTTTGGACTAAGCCGTTCGCCTTTCCCTCTCGTGTCAAAAGTTTCCGTTTCTGTTTCAGTTCTTCTCCAAAGGTGTGTTTACACTCACGTGTGTGTGTGTGGGTGTGTGTGTGTCAGTGTGTAAAATGCCAACTTGCTTAATTAAGAGTCCACAAAACACTGGCTCTTGCACTGGCCAAACAAAACCACAACAAAAAGATGCCAGTGTGCAGCAGATTTCAATTTCAGATGTGACATCAATAAGCACTTGCTGTGGCATAAATATAATATACCCCATACCCTTTCGAAGGACAACGCCACATCAGCACATAGACAGAGCAGTTAGTTCATTTGTCCAGGAGAAGCAGGCACAAAACGTGGCCCGGATGCAGCTCGACTGACTGACTGCATGGGAAATTGAATTTATGTGGACATGCGGACTGTGGGAGGCTTTGAAAGAGCTTTGATGGGCGAACAACTTTCGTTTCGAATCATGAGGGTAGGACAGAATACAAATGGACATTCCGTAGGTAGAAAAGTAAAATGATAGTTTTAAATTGCATTATGAGATATTACAAGATTTTGTATAACTCAGTTTGATTTATTTTTTAAAACTAATAATTAATGGGGCCAGCTGTGGTGCGGCGGGTGGTGTGTGTGCCAAATATACAAGCTGTGAAAAAAGTTGCCAAGAAATGCTTTGAGTGGTGAGTAAACAGGTGAACTGGTATTTCAAAAATTTACAACGACTTGTACAATTGATATTAGTTTCTTAACCAGTTTGCTTACGATTTTCGATATGCATGTTTCTTGGTGAAACTTGGGATAATTAAAGTGTATTTTATAGTGAAATTATTGAACAGTCCAAATTTTTGAAAGTTTTTTTGATTATTTTTGAGTTTCCGCTAAAGGTACAGAGCTTCCAATATACCTTTACTTACTATTGAACAATGGTAAAGGCCTAACGACCTGATGCCCCACTGAGCGCTAGGCCCTTTGTTAACGACAGGTAATGCTTCACAGCTCTAGTCGAATACATGAGCTATAGTGTGCACCCATTACCACACTGTAACGATCGGTACGTTTTTCGAACACTTCTATACAAAATTGTTTGGCCAAATTCTTGGCTGATGGTCGATCTGGTAGCAAGCGCTCACACTAGTGTTAGTGTATTCGTTAATGCCGCACGGGTGCAGCCGTACTACAGGGCATGTGCAACAGAATATTCGCTGCTGCAGCGCAGTAGCAGTGCTAAGAAAATTTCATACTGTGCATACACTTTCGTTGGTACAGAATGTTTTAAGAGGGTGCTTTACCGGCCTTCTTTCTTGTATTTTATTGTTGAGACTTGAAATTCTCATGAAATCGTTTGTAGACAAACCGCTGCTGAAAAGAGTGTGACCTTATTTTAAATAAACCAAATATGACACTTTCTTGTCATATTTAGCATTTAATGGCAATTTTTTGGTTCGCTGTACAGTGACTTATATTAATTTCTAATATCACTTTACTACTTTACATTTTAATTTGTATAGTTCAGGCTTTTATACAATGAGATACACTGCAAAGATGTGAATCCTGCGCCCTCCGTTTATATATCTTGTTCCACAATACTCTCAACTGCCTCATTGTTGAGTACCCAGAACCTTAACTTGATATTTATAAAGATAGAAGGGATATTCAGTATTAATAAGTTTTACAAAAATGAAAGGTGTAGTAAAAAGAAATCAATCATTTTTGTGTGAAATTTAAGGCTTTATCTAGTATACATAGAATAATCCAGTCTTTGTGAAATATGCCCCATTTTGTCTCATAGTTTTTTTTTTTGCATTTTGAAGGTAATTTCATTATAGCTCTCTCGTAGAAAGTTATCAGCCGCTTCGAAAATGGATCGATTTTGTTGTGATTCAGTAGAGATAGAAAGATTCGGTCCATGAGATTTTTCTGTGATGCATCGAGTGCTTTTGTATTCGTCCTGATTCAAGTGGTTCCAAATGGTTTTTGGCTTACTGTTCACCTCCAGTACAACCGAAAAAGTGCTAACATGACTTTATCAACATTTTTGGCAATTGGTTGGCATGGTTGGGGCTGTTACAGTATCAGAACCATAAACACTATTCAGATTTTTAGCCTTTATCAAAAAAAACCTGTGATTTTTAAGACGTGCTCACAAGAAACTAATTTAATCAAATGGAAAGCTGTTAATGAAACTTTTTAGCACTAATTGTCATATTTACATCGACATGTGTTGTATATCAATGAAACAAAAACTAAGCCAGATACAGAGATCTACACCTCATATTAGGAACCGAAACCATATCTAGGAGTCATGGTAGATGTCGTGTCATGTCTGTTGAGCAAACGAAGATATGTGATCGATCCGTTTTCATACCCTGTTCCTATTAAAAATGGAAAAAGGGGAATCATGAAGTTGTCCGAGTCCATAAAGTAGCCTTGCCTATCGATCTATCTGTATGAACGTGTCGATCGCAGAAACTATAAGAGATAGGGCCACAAATTTTTGCCTGAAAGTGGGTAAAAATTAGAAAATTTCCTCCTCCCCCCTTTGTCCGCAAAAAAAACGTCAGATGTACAATTTTCAAGTTAGAGCCTCGTGGTTTAATAGACATCAAGTAAGGCCCAGTATCTATCCATCAGATCGAACAAAAAACATTGCAGCTTTAAGCGAAGCAATGCTGCTTGCAGAAGCGGGGGGTACCGCATCGTCAGTTAGAGCGCGCGATGGCGCGCGTATTCCTTTGTGTGAATGTATGAGTGTGTGTGTATACAATCGTAAAAAAAATAAATTTAATAAATTAACAGGGTATTTTGTAGTCGGGGCAAATTACATCTGGCTATGCAGATTATATGTAACATTTAAAATCTTTAAAATACTCCTTCACAGGTACAAGTACTCATGTAACTGCAAAACTAATAATCGTAATATCCAGCTACAATTATGAATGCAGAAAAACGTAATCAGAAATTGCTTTAGGTTATCTGAAAACTTGTAATGGTAATGGTAACTGCTGTTTGTAGCTCTGCTATACCCAAACTGTCTATCATTTTAAAAGGAATTCTTCGCCAAAAACACATTAGTTCGCGATGCCATAATCTTCGCCAAATCTTTATAAAATTTCGAAAAGGAAGCCTTAGAAAACTAATTTTAGTACATATTCTTAAAAGAAACAAGAAAGAAAGTTGCTCAAGCCCGACTATAACATATTCAGTACCAACGAAATTATACGTTGAGCATAAATTTAATGTTGCAGAGTAGCTGAAAGCAGCGCTGCTCGACAGCCGCTCATCCAACTTTCACCACTCCTTTGGCAGATCGATAAGTTATCCTAATTTCTAAACATATCTGGCTGTGGCTTTGTGTTGGCTGGAGGGGGCGTGGCGAACATTGAAAATAAATTTGATCTTCCTGCAAATATAAGGAGTTTTTTTCCCATACATGTCAATCCACTATCTCTGAGATCTGTGTCTTCATACGGACTAACAGACGGACATGGCTATATCATGGATATATCGACTCGGCTGTTGATGCTGATCAAGAATCAAGAAGAATAGGGTCGGAGATGCTTTCTTCTGCCTGTTACATACATTTGCACGACTTGAATATAACCTTTTTATACTCTGTACCGTGGGTACATAGAGTATTATAAGTTTGTGCAAAAGTATGTAACATCTAGATGGAAGCATCTCCGACCCCATAAAGTATATATATTCTTGATCAGCATCAACAGCCGAGTCGATATAGCCATGTCCGTCTGTCCGTCCGTCCGTCTGTCTGTCCGTATGAACACACAGATCTCAGAGATGGTAAGAGATAGAGGCTTGACATGTATGGGACATATGCTTCTTATGTCTGCAGGCAGATCAAGTTTATTTAAAATTTTGGCCACGCCCCCTGCCGCCCCCGCAATTTAGTCATATCTCCCACAGTTTTGAAGATAGATGGCTTGTTCCTTCTGAACATATTTAGTTATTAGGATAACTTATCGATCCGCCAAAGGAATGAAGAAGATCGGATGAACGGTTTTCGAGTTATGATCAAAAGACAGATTTTCTTGGTACAGAGTATGTTATGTTATAGTCGGGCTTGACCGACTTTCTTTCTTGTTATACCCTTGCAGAGGGTATTTTGAAATTGTCCAGATGTTTGTAACGCATAGAAAAAAGTATTTCCGACCACATAAAGTATATATATTCTTGATCAGCATGACGAGCTGAGTCGATATAGCCATGTCCGTCTGTCCGCCTGTTTCTATGCTATCTCCTCCGTCAGTTTTTAAGCTATCGCCACCAAACTTTGCACGAAGTCTTCTGCTCCAAATACGCTGCACATTTGTCGGAACCGGTCCGGATCGGATGACTATAACATATAGCTGCCATAGAAACGACCGGTCGAAAAACTAGTTCTAGTGAGAACAACTTTTTTGTTTTTAATGCAATCGTCTCCAAACTCCGTATTTACTAGTTTTTAATGCTTCTCCATAATTCTGCAAAATTTGGTCGACATCGCACATCTATATAGTATAGCTGTACAAAAGTAATCAGAAAAGTAGTCTTATTGGGAACAAATTGTTTGTTTTCAGCGGATATGTGCTTCAAATTAGTTAGAAAATGTGCTGCAAGGTTATAAAAACTTCGGCCGAGCCGAAGTTAGCTTTCCTCTATTTGTACTCTACAAGTAACGGGTATAACAAGCTTTATGTAAGTCCAGCAAACGGTATAACCGCTTAATTTGTGGATTTACTTAACATTCTACCTACCAACAAGCTAAAACAACAATATTTTACGTAAAATTAGCACGAAAGTAGAATTGAGAATGTTTTTTTTGGGAGGCTTGTTGTGGCCTACTGGTGCCAGCTCGCACAAGACAGAAGGCGAGTGGCGGGCATTCATAGCAGCTGCCAAGTCGGCCATTCGACTGTGATGGAATAAGAAGAAAAAGATAAAATTAAACCATTTACACCCAATGGGGTTGTAGATTATCGACTACACAACCACATAAAACCTGCTGCTAATCAAATCTTTAAAGTTTCCTTTTACCCCGAAAAAACGCATTTGGCATTTTTAATGCCAACTATTGTGCGTTCCAGCTGGTCCAATTTTCGTACATCCATATCGATTTGAACTATTTCTTTGACATTTCTTCCTCATTTTTTTTTTTTTTGCGGTTTGCCGCCCACGTTACCACTCAGAGTGTCATTTGGGACACTTGTGCACAGTCACTTGGACACGCAAAAAGGCGCATGCAAGTGACGAGCTCCCCGAACAAGGACAACAAATGTGCAAAAAAATAGAAATTTCTGACAGTTGCGGTTTTTGACTGCCTGGCAACCAGTTTAAACTAAAGCCGCAGCTGGTTAAAGTGTTAAGACTACGATTCAACAATAATTGGAACTGAAGGCGGCCGGCTTAAGCCCAATTTATTATGCCTAGTTGCGGTTAGTAGTCAACCAGAAAGTGTGCAAACTTGTCAAACCAAACCCCTTTTTTTTCTTGAGCAAAAGCTGCCTCTCAATCAAATGGGTAAAGTCCAAAGCTTTCAGCGAACCCTTTTCGGATTAACAGATCAACGCACAAATGACCCAAGCAATCGTCTGGGGTTTTCTTTTTTACGCTCCTCAGCTGCCATTCCGATAAGGATATAAAGCTTATCAAGGCTAAAGGACTTTGACGACCCAATTAATTTCGTGCCCAAATAAAAAATGAGAGCGGAGAAAAAAAAACATGAAATTGTTGCCACATGCGTTGTTAGGCCACTTCTTTTTCCGAAGAAAGGAAGCGGAAACTTGAGAGTGCTGAGAAACGTTAAGTTAAATTGCGCGGAAAAGTTATGCCGCCCCACCCCCCGTCCCACCCACAACTTTGTTAAGCATTTCATTTTCTACTCTCCACGTTGGCTTAGCAAACTACTTGAAATGTAAAAATGTTCGAGCTGGAACTGAAAAGGAAAACTTGCAGAAACTTTGAAGGCTCACATAATTATGCGCATTGCACCGCTGGCCCTGGCCGTGATCTCTATGTACCTAATCTCTGTCCCAGCTACTCGTGGCTATCCGTTGAAGCAGCAGGTGAGCCGCACAGCGTTTTGCCCTGAAATGGTCTAAAAAATTCTTCCTCCTGCAGCACAAGCGCATGAGTCACATGGAATCCAACGACGACAGAGGCGGCGGTGGAGGCGGTGGTGGTGGCGGCGACGGCTCCTGCGGCATGGGCATGGGGCGCTGCAATTCCAAGCAAACTGCCACCAATATTGCACAGAAGGCTGCCATGGAGGCGAAACAGGCGTCGGATACCCAGCAGCCGGCTGCTGAGGCAGCTGCCCGACAGGTCAAAGCCCAATTGGCTGACAGGGCGGTCGCTGCGGCCAAGGCGGCGGAGGCTGCCCTGGCTGGAAAGCAGCAAATTGTCGAGCAACTGCAGGAGGAAGTGCGAGAGGCGGAAATGGTGGTCCAGGAGGAGGGTTCCTCGATGTCGGGCTCGCAGTGTAATCTCAATGCAGCCGCCGCTGCGGCCAAGCAGGCTGCTCTCCTGCTGCAGGCGCTGCAGAATGCCATTAGGATTGCCCAGGATAATCTGGGAAATGCTGAGGCGGCAGCCAACGGTGCTCAACAGGAGATGATCGAGAAAACCCAACTCGTAGAGGCGGCACGCAATCGTGTGGAAATGTTAATTCGGCAACTTACTTCCGCCAAGATGGACTACAACAATACGAAAAAAGCGGCCTATAAGGCCGTCTGTGCGGCAGCAGAGGCCAGAGACAAGGCGGCGCGAGATCGACGATGGGCCAGCAGGCAAAGACAGGCGGTAGAAAGTTAGTGGCAGCGAACGGGAGGCGGGAAATATATTTTTTGAATTAGGATTTTTTTTCAAATAATAAATATTTGCATTACAAGAATTCGAAACAATAACCGTTGTGATGTTACAGCACGGAATCGAAGTTCCGGAAAAAATTGCCAAGTGGGTATTGTTGGCAAGTTCGAGATTTCTGGCTAAAGCATTTGGGTTATGGCTTGAATCGGCCAACGCACAGTGGGGCCTTTTTCACAAATCATAGCTTTTAAACTGTTCGAGTTATCCACATAATTTGTTTTTTGATAATCTGCATGTTTGAAAGATTTGTTTGATCTAAAATTCTTAATAAAGATTGGAAGTTTTGATTTTTTGATCAAAATTCACGATTTTAATAAGGAACTTAGAAAAAAAAACTTATATATCTTAAATTTATTTTAAAACCAAATTTTTTCTCAACAAAAAGAACTAAGCTTTCTTAGAAAAAGATCCAAAAATGTTTAATAAATAGAAACATTTTTTAACAAAAATAAATAGCTAATCTAATCTAATCAAAATATATATTGTCTTTTAAATAATCATGAAAATTGGAACTAAAATCTTATAAACTTAACAAATCGGGGCTGTACCTATTTACAAGCTATTTACAAGCTTGAGTTGCTCCGAACACTTTTACATTGAATTTGTAGGTTGGGTATGCTTCTTTTTGTTTTTCATTTAATATAATTAGAAATTCCTCAACCCAGGCTACGTATAAGGAATAAGTTGGGCTTTGTATGAGTAATATGGCTTTCATATCATCGCTTACTATTTTCGTGTTCCACATCTCTAAATATTTGGAATAATGTCAAATTGAATAAAGACAAAAACACACTCACCCTTTTCCAATGTCAAAAATACGTTGAATTATAGATCAAATTAGTATTCACAGCGAATGCTCTCTATAATATTGCTCACTTCAAGTCAAAATCGAAATAATAATTTATACATATTAGTAATAATTAGGTACAAAACATAATCTCTGCCCATACTATTTATGGTTTTTGAAAACCAATATTGTAACATCAGAAGGGATTACAAGTTTTACCTATTGTATTTATTATTTCTTTGTTCGGAAAATAAGTGCTTGCACCTGTTTTTATACCCGTTACTCGTGGAGTAAAGATTTGAAAAAACGTTGCATACTTATCTGAGCCGCATGAGGTTATTAAACACTAATTGCCTTGTGTGACGGGTATTTCGAAGTCGGGCAGGGCCGACTTTAACTTACGCTCTTCTCGTTTTTCCCTTGGTTTGGTTGGTTTTATCGACGTAAATTCCGATAATGTCGTCAATTTTCATACAAAAGGTAGAGAAGTGACTACTCTACCCACACAAAATAATAGTCCCGTCGCTTTTTGATACTTTTTTAGTATGGGTGTACCAAAGTTGAAATATAGATCAAATATGAAGTATTTCTTTAACCGGCGCACAGTGGCTCGATTTCTCAAAACACTTTGCATAAATTATAACTCGTAAACTATTTGTGTTATCCACATGATGTTGAATAATCTGCAATCCTGAAAGATTTCTTGATGTAAAGTTCTTAAGGTTACGAGCACACAAGAGGGCGTAACTCAAACTTTCGATTTTTTGATAAAAATGTTCGAGGAAAACTAATCTAAAAAAAATTTGAAATGGCTTAAATATATTTTAAAACACATTTCAAAAAAAATTTATTTGGCAAACAAATTTATAAACTATAAACATAAAATATATAATTAATTGCATTTATATCAATATTGAATATTTACAAGTTGGCGGAGTAAGCAAAGAGGCCTCGCTTGGCCATCAAAAATAACTTCTTAATATGTGTATTAATGGTAAACATTTTAGAATTAAAAAAAAAAAAAGTTTTTGAGCGTCTAATTTACCAGCTTAACTCGTAGATTCGATTAGTTAGAATGGGTTGTCATGAAAAATGGCTTATGTATTATTGAATTTGTTTCTTGAATATTATCATATTTTTTTTTTAAATCAAATTTCTGAGCACGCCCGGCCTTTTTTTTAAAGTCATGCTAAATATTACAAATTTGGAATAAGATGTAAGTTTACAAAAAAAAAAATGTTTATATTATATTAAAAAATGAATTTATTTGTAATTTATAAATTTGTATTTTATTTTAAATCAACCATTTTACTCTGAGGAAAAAAAATTGTTATTAAAAAATGTTTGCGATTTACAAAGCTCCTACATCTAAAAAAAATTTCAAAATTCTCTTAGGTTGCTAAATAGCTTAATCAGTTCCCAATTAAAGTGTACTAATAGTTTTTGAAATTCAACAACTCGAAATTTGATTTTTGCAGTTTTTGGAAAGCGAGATGCTGTGCGGCGCTGTTCGAAAAGTAAACGACTATTTAACATTTATTTAAAATGCTCAAATTAAAAACAAAAATGTGTTTAACATATTTCCAAAAAGATAAAATCGTTGGTACTGTTTGCCGATAATTCAGTTCGAAAGTTTGTGTTTTTTCAAAACCTGCAAGTTTTCTCGCAGACATGAAAAAAAGGACGCTTTGTGTAGCTATAACAGCCAAATATGTTTGGATCGGTTTACGGGTCATATCTTTGGATTTTGGGGGTGTTGGGAAGAATGCAAGTATAAGGAAATGCTCTACTCGACCTGCTCTACAGCGTAGGGTAGGTCGTTTCGAATACATATTTTCGCTGTAACACTGTGCTATGTTACTTTCATAAATTAGTCAAACGCTACTCAAAAGATTTTGTGTGTTTTTACATATTAATTTTTGATGATGATGGAGGCTGCGTGGGAAGAGAGCAAGAGAGTGGTATTTTCGTATATAACTTATTATATTTTTGAAAAGCTCAGCCAAAAATGTAACATTTGTATAGGCAGTGGAAGTATTTTTGGCCGCTGATTCCATACAAGACCGACCACTGTGCCGTCCTGCAATATGTCAGCAGAGTATAGACATTAACATCAGCGGATGAGGCGTAGTGTTCCAGATAAAAGTCTTTCGGAGGATTTATGGACCTCTAAAAGTTGATGATGAATTTTGCACCAGATTGAACAACGAATAAGCAACTGGTGCCAGCTCGCACAAGACGGAGGCGAGTGGCGGACATTATTTGTTTGTAATTAAGAAATGGATTATGCAAAACTATTAATATGTTCTTCTTTTTCTTCTGTACGCTGGACTCTGGTGTGATGGAGCTCCCTAGGCAGTCTTACTTTCTCATTACCAAGATCTAGTATATGCTGATGTTCGTTCAAATGGTGGTCTACCACATGTCGTAGATACTTCTTATATCACAGTTAACTGTCAGTGGCAGATGTAGTTTTATAATTCTGGGATTAATAACAATACATTTAAGTACACCACATAAGCGAACACATATAAAGCTACAGCTTTATCCCAGATGTAATACGGTTCTACTTATATTAAGGTACATATTTTGCTTTGCCTTAAATACTGATACTTCAGAGATAATGTTAAGATTTCTAACGTCAAGGTAACTCGGTTGTTGTGCTTTGAGCTTAGCTGAATAAAACGCTTTGTTTTTTTTTTTCTAATTTCTTTCATGAAAAAGTATACTAAATCCAAAAAAAATACCATAATATTATTAATTATATTTTGCTTCAGAGTGTCCTTCAGTTCCTTTCCTTCCTTAATTAGCTGCATTTCTGAAAAAATCAATGCCCTTTCGTCAGAGTTTGTATTTCTCAATAAACCCAGGTACTCTCGTTATGTCAAATGCACTTACGGATTTCTCTAGCCGTTTTTTCCTTAAATAGTTTTCCTTATAATTTTCCCAACTCCACCGCCGCCGCCGCCGCCTCCTCCCACTTGTATTGAAATTACAATAAAACTTGGAGTGCTTAGGGTTGGAATTCGTTGCTTCGAGTTTTCCCTAAACTGGCGCACTTTGCATAAATTTTAACTTGAAGCATTGCACTTACTTGACACATTTCGTTTACCTCGCCACGAGACGACTTTGTTGTTGTTCATTTGCAAAAAGTAAGAAAAAACAGTTTTGTCTTTGCTTCAACTCGGGTAACAATTTACGGTTAAAAGCTCAACATTGTAACACTGGTTTTTCACTTTTCACTAAGTACCGGGTTTGTGTTACACGGTAAAAAAAAAGATGTAGACACGCGCAGGCTGGCTGGCTGGCTGGTTGTAAGGGGGAAGAAGGTGGCTGAGTAATCTGCACAAGTTTTGTCGACGTCTTTTGTGCAACGTGCGAAGTTTGTCACTCCGTCAGTTCAGTAAAATGGCAACGGCAACACTTTGTCTATGCAATGCATCCGCCCTGTAATCCACTTCCCGAGACACAACCCACAGAAACATACATACATACAGACATACATACATACCCAGTGGCAGGTGAGTGTGGCACAGTCAAAGAGTGGGCCAAGCTGACGTGTCAACACAAGTTTTGCATTTGGCGATGTAGTGCTCCTTTGTCACCGCGCACTCCTCTCTCTCTCTCTCTCACTCTATCTCTCTGCGTTTCTTTTGCACTTCTAAGTAGTTAAATGAGTTTTCATAGTTTGGCGCCCCGCTTGGGCAATAACCCTTCTTATGGCCATCTAACCCCTTGATACTGTGTGTAAATTAATTCTTTTTTTTTGCTTTTCTTTCGCTTTTATTTTATAAACTTGCCTCGGGGGTGCATTTGCTTGGCAAAAGTTTGTGTTCGTGCATTTTTATTAATATTTAGCAGAAGAAACTGTTTTGCAATTTAGCTGAAGAAAGTTTCGGTAACTAAATGAGAGTTATGTTTGTGTTTTGGGGAATTATCGCGGGGGGGATAGAAAGTTGATAAATATTTTAGCGTCAATTCCTGACTCCGTTTTATATACGAAACTTAAATACTTATGCATTTAGCCAAGCTGTTTGGATTAAAACTTTAAAACTTAAGACTACAAATATTCCGAATCAACTAACAACAAACCGGTGACAATAATGGGTTGATCACGGAACGGTTGAAAACAAACCGGAGAGAATTTAAAATTTTGATCCGAATTCAGATAGAGAATCAAGAACTTTGTACTTGCGGTGCCAATATAAAGGTAAGTAGAAAAATAATTGCTAAAAAAAAGACTACCGGCATTCTAGACCAAACAGGATCGAATTTAAGCCGTTTTGTACTTGAAATTTTAAGTATGATTCGTTCTTGGGTGTACTTAAATTAAGTACGAAACATTCTAAACTTAAAATATGACTGGTAATATTATTGAAATGAGAACAAATCGTCTTGACTCAAGAACATTTTGTACTCACAGCAAGATGAAAGATTCTAGAAAAGCAAGTTCTTAGTTCAAGTACAAAATATGTTAGATTGAGTACAAAATAGACTCATCTTAGCTCCACAAAGTGCGCAACAGAAAATATAAATTATTTTTAAGCGAGTCTATTCCTAAAATTCCCAACTGTCTTTGGCACTTTTGTAATGGAGTGATGGTAAATTTAGGAGCTACAGTAGCTCTAACTTGATATTTCTTTGGTTTAATACAGAGACCTCGATCAAGCACAAAGTGGGAATAGCTTCTCTATGGGCTCAAACCAAGAAAATTTTGTACTTGTTTTAAATACTCTTATATTCTTCCTAGCATGTTTTTGGTCTGGCAATAGAAATTACTAACTTTAAGATCGAATGTTTTGTACTCATTTTGAAACATAATCGGGCTTGACTTAAGACCATTATAAGCTAAAAGAATGATTAATAATATTTCAATCGTTCAAAACATACTTAATATATCCCAAAACAGTCTAAAATCAAGTATTTCGGGATTGAAAAAATCGTACCTGATATAAGAATTTTGTACTTAAGTCCAGTATGCGATGTCAATAGTATAAACTTGACCTAGGACTGTTTCTAAGCTAAGTACATTTGAAAAAATTATTTTAAAACCTTTTTGATCTCGCTTTTAGTTTGTAGTGGACTTAAGTCAAGCCCGATTAACTCGCAATATTAATACAAAACATACTTTCTTATAGTCTATGAACTTCTTTAGTCAACCCAAAAACATTCTAGAAAGAAAATCAAAGTTCTTCAATCAATAATGTCAACAATGTTCTTGTTTTTAGCCCATAACCTATTCCCACTTTGATCGAAAACGAAGTCTCTGTTACTACGTTTATAGGCAGAAAATTTTTGGTGATTAATGCCTTTCAAAGTATGCTTACTTTATTTCTTCAAGTTATTATGTACTAAAATGAAGCCAGTGCAAGTCTGTCATAGATATTCAACACTGCATATTCACTCAGATTGTTGGGTATTCAAAAAAATGTTCAGTTAAGACCAACCTCGAATATATACCTAACCAAAACTATGACTTTTACATAACATAGCATACCTTAAAGGGCATTAAGCATGGTGAGTTTTGTTTGTTTAAACTAAGTATGTTTTGAGCAAAAAAGGGCCAAGAGCCATGAATTAACCAAAGCTCAAGGTAAAATTACTGTAGGTCAGAAATTTACCATCACTCCATCACAACAGTGTTAGAGCCAGTTGGTAATTTTAAGAATAGTCTTGCTAAACAATTATCGAGTTTTTCGTTGCACACTTTTTGGAGCTAGCATCTTTTTATACTTAATACCGTAGGTAGAGTATTTGAGCAAAAGTATGTAAAAGCCAGACGGAATCATCTCCAAACCTATAAAGTATATATATTTTTGATCAGCATCATCAGTCGAGTCATGTCCGTATGTCTGTCCGTATGGACGCACAGATCTCAGAGATGGTAAGAGATAGAGGTTTGACATGTATGGGACATATGCTTCTTAAGTCTGCAGGCAGATCAACTTTGTTTTCAATTTTGGCCACGCCCCCTCCCGCCCCCGCAATTCACAAAAAAACGACCTATCTCCCACAGTTTTAAAGATAGATGGTTCGTTCCGTTCAGACAGATTTGGTAATCAGGATAACTAATTGATCCGCCAAAGGAATAGTGAAGATCGAAGATCAACCACTTTTTTTTAAGCTGTGATTAATTTTGAGATACCATAAAATCAACTTTTCTTTTACTTAACAGTGATTTGAAGGCAGGACCTCGAAGAGGAATACTCGGATGTCTGCATCTTAGCGCATACAACTATCATGAGCTTGCGAGAGTTTGTAAAGATAGTTGGTGCAGCATTTATTGATCCAGCAAAGAACTTGCTATGATCGAATGAGCGATGGCCAAATTATAAAGAAAGCAAACAATTTTAAAGGTCAGCAACGGCGGTATTTTCTTATTGGTATGCTATATTACTTCAAGAACGGGAAAATTAGCTATACACACAGGAATAGTCGCTTATATAATTTGTGATTTCTAAGATGTTGAAGTGCGGTTTGAGGGCGGCAATTCGTTATTGAATTGTGGTTGTAAGGTAAATGTGTGGTTGTGGTTTGGATTGAATTGAATTCGCGGCACTTGCGGTCACTGTTATTTGGATAAAACACACTCCGCCTTAGTTTAAGTATATTGCCACAGCTCTCTAGCTAGTTAATCATGTATTTTCTCAATTTGTCATTGTAATCATAACCTTTAATCAGGCTAATTGCTGCCACAACAATCACTTCAACAGCCTTACCAGCATCACCTGCATCACAAGCATCCAGCATCCACAGTAATAATTAATCAGTGGCAATATAATAACCGCCATTAAACTAAACAAACACACGTTTTGCCATACTCAGTGCTCCAATCGCATAAATTTCAATATGAGCCTGGCTACATTATATGTATTTAACCCCCACCCCCACCCACCCCATCCCTTACTCACTCACCTGGGCACATTTCCAATTAAATGGCCTTGTAAATGGGAGAGCGAAGTGGTAGTAATTCCATTCCAACTCTCGCTTTCATGGGAATTGCCCAGCGCGCCCTGAGTTTTGTAAATAATGTTGCAGGGCAAATGTTTAATGATATGAAATTAATGCGCAAATATCATCGACATCCAAAATGGAGTTCGGTGAAAATGTTATGGTGTCAATTCCCTCGCTGCCGTTACTGATGGTTCCACCAGGATTTCATTGAGTTTTCACAGCTGTTGCCAGTCAGGTGAAATGTTAATGATATAAGCCTCCAGCTGAGTGAATAAATTGACAACAATGACTCGGTTACACAAAGAGAAACAATTAGCCATTAAATAATGTTATAGAAAAATGTTAGTAAAATTAGCTGGATAGGCATGGACCCTCAACAAGTTTCGAATAAATGAGGGCAAAAGAATTTGCATCAGTGCAGCAATCTGTTAATATTTTATTGACTCTCAAACTCACTCTCCAATCCTTTGCCCATGTCAAAGTCGGAAGTTCCCATGACAGTGAAGATTATGTGTGACTCATTGAGAAGCACTTGAAAACCAATCAAGTTGGACAACTGCTGCTCCCCCTCCCACCCTTTATCACATTTCTCAGTATTAGCTTGAATTAGTAACCTGATATTGAACAAACTTTGTGGAATTTTGTGATGGTAAACAAAATTTATAAATGACAATGTTATACTTTCATTGAAAACTAGGGGTTCTAAAGGGTGATTTTTTTGTTTAATTTTTCGGATTTTGTTAATAAAAATACCTAAAAATTTGAAATGAAATCTTGATTTGAGTCGATAGAACGACATAAAGGGCGATTTTTTGTTTTCGTCTGTTTTCATGTTACAAGTTACTGTCAAACATGTACAGTTTGGACTATAATTGAACCATGAATCGATTTTATAATCAAAATTCTTGCTTGGTTAATGGATGTCTGGTTTAATGGATACGTAAACTTACAGAATTGACGCATTTGGTGTGAACAAAAGGTGCAGCCCTGGTCAATATTTACCTGAAATTATCTTTAAATATTAATTATATCGACTCAAATAAGGATTTTAAACATTTTGCTGAATTTTCCCATAAAAAATCACGCTTTACAAGTTTTGGAACGAAGAATACAAAACCGTCATTTAAAGCAGGGATGCAAACAACTCGAAAACAAGTACTGGTTCGGTTCAGTTTCTAAACCAACGGTTCGGTAGATCGGTTTTGGACCTAACTGAACCGCGGTTTCGGTTCGGTACAGTGGTTCACAAAGACACATTATGAGATATTATGATTTCTGTCGTAGTGTGACTTTTCGAACACTTTTGAAATTTAATTCTTATAATCCATTTGAATATCTTTAAAATCCTTAGAAAAATGACCAATGCATGTTATGTAGAATTTTCAGGATTCGTCTATTAGTTCCTTTAGGAATGCCCTTAAAAAAGTGGGAAATTCGGCTAGAAAAGAGTACGTACCATGCATCTTAATTACCCTATTTATCGTTTCCCTTAAGTTAGGTTTAGACCTGAATCAAAGCTGAATCAGTCCAGAAATGGAAGCGCTGGTCCTGAATCCATGACATCCTTTTTCTGAGTTCAGCCATGGATTTTACACTGACATGTTCTACTACGTCATGACCTTAGTTGATTTTACGCTTGATTTCAGTACTGAACTCATGGGTGGTTTTTATGAGAAGTACGAAAACATGATCGAAAACGGGCATTAAATTCAGTTATTCCTACTGCTCAAGCCTGAAAAGTTCAGTACCAAAACGTATACATGAGAAAAGTCTCTCCTGACTAAGATTGAATTAAGGTAAAGAAGTACCGCAGAAAATTGAAAAATTGTCTACTAGGGAAAAAATACATATGGATGACTGGTATATTATAAGATCGGCGGGCAATTGCAGAAGACTTACAGTTTTACATGTTGTAAAATTTTCGTCAAGTCATTCTCTAAAGCTATATCGATCCGGCAACGCTAGATATGTAAAGGGTCGGACGAATGAACTTTAAAAATTAATAAAACTCATTGGCTAGAGGAAAGGGATTCCCGTTAAAACTTGCAGATAACTGAACCGAACCGAATCGTTCTTGTTTTTGGTTTTTGGTTCGGTTCAGCAATTCTGAAAGGCAGCGGGTTCGGTTTGCGGTTCGGTTCACCAGCTGGAATAATGGGGTCGGTTCGGTTCAGAAGCGGTTTGCTTCCCTGATTTTAAGTGATGAACATATTTTATCATCCTACATTATAAATATTGAAGAGGTTTGCAACATCCCCGACTGACTTTCTAACTATCGCTGGTACATCCCCGACATCCCCGACTGACTTTCTAACTATCGCTGGTAAGGCCTGTCTTTAGTGCTAAAGTCCCCAACTTGTTGTGTACCAGACGATAAGAATTCGCAAATGTATGTCTAGTTGATGGAAAGTGAGTTTATCATTTCTCTCTTATTTTCCCGATCTTTTTTAGGGAAAAGTGTTTTCTGTGAACTTTTGAAATTCGACAGTGTATGTCTGATTTTCCTTAGTTCTTGGTGAATGCACCGGTGTCACAACGATCAGCCTGTGCCAAGCTGCAGCGCAATTTTAAAGGAAGTTCTTGGAGTTTCTGGCAGTTGCCACACAGAGAAAAATAAAGGATATTAAAAAATATCCATTGAATTATTTCCGGTATCCATTTACAAGGGATTTGTCTTCAATATCCTTTTAATAATCCCACGGAGCGTTAGAATTATCAATAAGATTTTAAAAATGATAATCATTTGGATGATTCTGCAGTTTCTCTGAATGATTAAAATTATATTTATTTTTTATTTTTTATTTTTTTATTTTATTCTAAACTAATACCATAAAACACTATGCACTATATAGTGGTAATACGTGAATTCGGCGTATCCTATAAATTCGTTGATTAAGCCTCATTCATTTGCGAAACACTCACGGATCACGGATGTTCGCTTACGAAACTGTGTGTTTTCTCACGTTCACCTCGTGACACATTAAAATTCACGTCAAGAGGTGCATCTCCACTCCAAACTGCTTTCGGAGTTAAGTAAAATTTGCACATATAACAATTTTCTATCAAATTATTTTTTGTATTTAATTTTTTCTACCAAAACTTTGGGCAGAGTTAATTTTCGATTCGACTCAAAAGTTTGGTCATTAAAAAAGACACTACACAGAGGGGAAAACCGAAAATAAGAATAAGATGGTCTCTCAAATTTTTTTTTAAACAAAAATTCTTGATATGAGCACTTAAAATGAGCAGAATTCAACTCAGCTCGGTCACAGCCGGAAATGTGTAAGTTGCCAAGTAGACTTTGAGTGCAAATGTGCTGGCGATCGACTCCAGTGAAAAAGTAGAACAAAGAGTAACCAAGGAAGATAAGGCAAGTTGGTTGGGCTGTTGCTGAAATTGTAAGCGATGTTTTAGATTCAGGACGAAGTACAACTCAAACGCTTGTAATTGATATGGATTTCCGATCTGATTAAAAGATATACCCGTGATGCGAACTCCAATTTTTATACCCTGAACTAAGCTCAATCCAATTTTTTATTTCAAAGCAAGCGTTTGCGTTTTCAAATAAGGTTCTTGAGAGCTGAAAAAATAAACCATTCATGGTCTATTATTATTTCCGATTGTACTTATTGTCTCTGTTTTTCCCTCTGTGTAGTATTATTCTCAGTGCAGAAAGACAAAATCAAATTTCAGGCTAGACCATCTTTGGCTTGTGGCATTTCATTACATGTCAGCTGAAACTTTTGTTCAAAAAAGTCAATTTAGTCAAAATTTATGCCATTGTCGATCTTCATTTGCATGCCAGGCACACACATACATAAACACAATACGCACGCACACACCCACACGCACACTCAAACGCACCCGCAGAAGAACCCACAAATTATGTTGTTGCCCCTTAGATTTTTACGGTCTCGGCAAGCCTAGCACACATACACAAACACACATAAATATACTCATACACACGCCCTTAACGCCTATGTCTCCCCATAAATATTTGCCGCAATTCGAGCCAACAGCAACAGATTTGACTTAACTCAGTTGCGGTTCGGTTTCAGCTTCCGTTTCCGTTTCGGTTGCCCAAATTTTTATTGTCCAGCAAAAAAGCGACGAAATACGCATGAAATTTGATTTGCTCCATTGAATTGATTTCATTTGTTTTGATTTGTTTCCTAAAATAAACGCAAATTCGCAGCGAGTGAGCAAACTTTGTTGAAATGAATACATTTTGGGTCTGAGCAGGGGGTGGGGGCGCTGCGGTTTATGTTGATCCCATTGACTGACATGGCTTCGCCACAGTTGCTGCTGGTGGTCTGACTTTTAGACGTAGTTTATTTAGTTTCGGGCGAGAGCGATCAACACTTGACAGTTTGCTTTGGCATTAAAGTGTCAGCAAATATGCTGCAACGACATGTGGCAAAACTAAATGAATAAATGTCTGGGCCAGCGGCAATGATTTTAGCCCACTTGCGGTGTAATGCCTCTTTGACAAGGGCAGGCAACGGAAAGCCCGAAAACCAAAGTTGACTCTCAATCAAATGACAAATCCAGGCAATGGCAGCCCGTCTTTACACATGTGAAGTAAAAACAGTGGGACGACATAAAACGAAAGGATAAAACTATAAATTGGAATGGAATTTGGAAAACATGGCAATATATTTGGGAACATTTATTGCCAGCGATTTGTTGGGCTTCCAAATTTTTTGGGAATTAAGCTTTTTTTTCCAATTTACATATCATAATTTTTTCCGCAGACTTCGCTTAAAATTTGACAATTTTAGGTACGTTTAAAACCTTCTATCTTTAGAATTGTAGGAGATATTAAAATAAACTTTATCTGCAGGGTGTAAGAAGTTTTTTTCCCATGCATGGCAAACCTCTATCTCTCAACAACTCAGAAATCTGTCCCTTCTAATGTAAGGGGAGATGGACTTGACTATAATAACTCGGCTGTTGATGCTGATCAAGAATATATATACCTAATGGGGTCGGAGATATTTCCTTTTGGCTGTTTCGTTTTTTTTTTTTTGACTTTAACGCAACATTTCAAGTTTTCTAAACGCGAGAGCTAAGCTAGCATCGTCTGTGTCGAAGTTTGTATGCCCTTGCAAGTAAATAATCTTTTTCCCACAACGACACATTTTTCGACCTATCGTTCCTATGGGAGCTATACGATATAGTCATCCGATTTGGACAACAAATTTGTAGAATTAGGTGAAAGCATGTGAAACACACAAATACTTAGTTTCAGGATGCTACCATTAAAAACAAAAAGTTTTTTTAACTAATACTGTTTTTCAGACACAGAATAAAAACAGATCAAATCGGCCTTCATTAGCAAAAAGATAAATTAAAACATCAAATTTACCCCATTAGATAACTGTTTTCATATCAAAATGATTCTATGTATTCCAAAATATATGGACTCGATCATATCATCTTGATATTTTTTCAGATGAAGTCCGATTTGATACTAAATATAGTGGACCTATCTTTTGTATTTCAGCTATACCATATAACTGTCGGATTTTTATCAATCTTGGCATTTATATTATGAAGCATGGAAAATCTGTGAATACAATGTTTGGAAACGTATCCATTAAGTAGAAAACTAGTAAAATTAAAACTAAACTAGTTTTCCAACCGATTGTTCCAATGGGAGCTATGAGATATATTCATCCGATCCGGTCATCATGAACTCAGTGTGTATTTGGCTTAATTATACAAGAATTATATTATCCAAAAATTATTTGGTCAAATTGTTTCCACTCGCTCTGGTCACACTTAATTATGACAAATCGAACGCATCCTTTCAAAAAGCGCACCAAAAACGAACAGTTGTTCTGAAATCGTAAACAATTTGAGTTCTAGTGTACATTTTTGTACAAATGCTGCTTTGGAATTCCCAAGTAGTTTTAGCAATGCTAGCATCAGAAAACCTCTGCTTTTACTCTGATGATAGAACTTGTAGGTTCTTTAAACATCAGTACAGTTTGACAGCCTCGTTTGTGGTGTTTTGTAGGCCTGTTTAAAGTTATGTGACCGTTTAATGTGATTTCTTGTGGGCTGAAACTAGCTAGTTTGAATATAGATAAATAAAGAGATTGGTGCTTATTTCCATATACACTTACAGAAATTCTTGGTAGCTGCAGGTTATTCACTTATCAGGATTATTACCATTCATAAAGCTTGGTTTGTAACCGGCAGCTTTTCTTCTGTTGTTTTGACAACATTTACAAGTTTTAACATTTGTACATTATAACTAGAGCTCGGATTTTGCATATTTCCATATTTCTCATCATGACATAAATATGCAATAAATATGCAAAATATATGCAAAATATGCAAAAAATATGAAAAATATGCTAAATATATGTGATTGAATTTCATCGAAAAATTCAATTCAACTCGTTAGATATTAAAGTGCGAGCAATACAGAAGAATCAATTTCAACAATCGACAAAGAGAAGCATATTTTACCTTCCATTGTCTAAAGCATTATCATATATTGTTGTATTATTCTTATCAAAAGTCGCAAAATTTTGAAATAAATTAATTGAACTTGAATAAAGTGGTGTGTAGTGAATGGGAACATTATTTCTTAAACCAGCGAAGATGAAATTTCCTCCAATAAAATAAAGGACTTATAACTAGTCAAAGTATAAACAGAAAGTCTCCCAAAAGTGTTCGAAAATTGAGCCCGTTGTCTTACCAAAATCAGACCGCCATGTTGCCGGTATGTTCCACAACTATTTGCAAAACATTGCCAAAATGGGCACAACTGATCTTAAATCCTTACCAAAATGTTTCTGAATAAATCCCGGAAGTTTTTAAAGTGATCTCAAAATGTTTCGAAGATACGCACAAAATGTTACTGTTGCATCAACGATACGTTCATAAAAATCGAACAACAAAATTGATTTCATGATATGAGACCAATTTTGACAGTTCAAGTAAATGTGAGACTACTCTACCTTTGTTAACGAATGGTCCTGATTTCGGTAGATTTTTAACGGATTACTTTTGAGTGTGGGAATGTTGCCTTCTTCTATGGTGATGCATTTTAAAAGCTTGACGGAGAGATTGCCTTTGTCTTTGAAACTTTTCGTGATTCTTTTGCAAGCGATATGTATGACGACATCCTAAGTCATTCTATGAGCAAACAGGGCTGAATACCCGGGCTTTTTTTCATTTTATGGGTACATTCAAAAAATAGGGCCGCCTAGAATTAAGGTTAAGCAGTTCCTTAAAAGAAAAATTGTCTTTAATTCAACTTTCAAGGCATTTTTTTTTTCTTATCAGCTGAAATGACTTCTTTAGGTTCTTTAGAGTAACTTGACGCTACGTAGCGCGTATCGACAATGGCGGACAACGTTAAGACAACGTCATGTCATTAGTAATTGATAGCCGGAAGACTCAGGCTCGAGACCCAGTTAAGGTAAGGTAAATATTTAAAATCAAACGATTTGAATAGTTTTTTCAGAAGGAAAAAGAGTTACTATTACCACCACACAAGGGCAAGGTATGGTGACGCTTATACAACACCAAATCCTTTGAGGAGATATACAAATATTTAAAATTTTGAGGAATTTTTGACCTTAAATTTAGGAACAAAATTTCTAACTTTTAGGCAATTGTTTGCCTTATACCTAGGCTAAAATAACCTAAAAATTTAAGGTCATAAGCGACCTTAAACTAAGGTTAAGATGTCTTTGGCTCCATTTTTAGGCTAAATTACCATGAATTTGAGGTTATTTTCGGGTGTTTGAGGCAATTTATTATTTTGGGTGTATGTTTCTTATGAGATCGTATATATTTCAGGATCGAACTGGCTGAAAGTTTTAACTAATATTTATACTCGTCCAATCTTTTGAAACCAGCTTTGAACGGGAAAATGATCAAACTCTACGTTTTCAACCTTCACGTCGTATTTCACGTTTATAGACTGAATAACTTCTTAGATATGTCCTTAAACTGGGTTTCAATCGACAAGCTCTAGTTCGTGTACGGTTTCAAACCAGTAAAATAATTAATAATTATTTTTTGTTGATGCAAGAGATGCAATTGAGTTAGTACTAAACGCAAGACTGGTGCCAACTTCTTTCTAAAATTTATTGCAATATTACCAAGATTTCAAAATATGTAGAGCTTTATTTTGTATAAAATGCTTCATCTAAAACTAAAGCATACTTACCCAGACTTTTCTAAATTTTAGGGCGATAGTGCTCTTTTTTTCTGTGTGTTATATGCATATGTCCCAGTCATGTTGAACCTCTATCTCTTATCATTTGTGAAATCTGTTCACACGGCCGACTTTCCTGTGCATGTTACCATCGATGCAGAGAATAATAAAAATGCGGCAGTTTTCTTAAACTCTAAAATCAGAATTCTTCATTCTTATTTTCTTACCATTCTTTCCAATAAATATCCTTCCCTTACCCACCGTTTCAATTCCAGTCACAAATGTTGACCCAAAGCAATCGTCGCCGGTCTCAATGCTCTCCAGAGTGCTTTTGTTTTAAGTGCTTTGGGTATGGCAACTTTAAGACCCATTGGTCGAATATCTTCGAATGTTTGCTTTTCACCCAGCTGATGACCCAATTAACAAAAAGGGTGTCAAAAATGTATTTATGGCCATTTCAAATTTTAAGTTTAATGCATTTTGCTGATCCTTTTCACAAAAACTAATCATTCTTGAAAACGTGTGGTAAAAGTTCTCCCCTAAACCCCCCAGACAATTCCTTGGCCATTGGACAGCTGAAAGTGGAAAAAACTAAGTCGGAAGTTATAACAAAATAGCTTTGGCCAAATTGTCTTACAAGCCAATTGTGTTTGTAGTCCCTTTTTGTTGGGTCTTGTAGAGCCTCGAGCACAGTTTGACGCTGGACAAGTCCCGCAGGAACAAGCAATTTATGGTACACGATGTTTGTGTGGGCTGGAAGCTATTTTAAGAAACAAAGCAAGGATTTGCTGCTTGACGTTCATTTCTAATAAAATTTTAATTTGAATGAAATATTTAATTGAAAAAACTATTTTAAGTCTTAAACATTCACTTTGGCCCGCTTCTCCATCAAAATTATTTTGATATTAATTGCAATTTCCATAATTAACCAAAGTTAATCAGTTTGTTGCTGGGTGCGGCGAACTTTTGAAGGGTTGACGTATGCCGCAAACAACAGCAGCAGCTGCAACTGACGGACTCAAAAAATATTTATTTAAGAAACTTAATTTGAAACAGAAAAATGAAGTAGACCAAAGACGTCTTTCTGTCCATCAGTTGTCCGCAAGTTTTCAGGCCCGGACGCGGTCGGTATGTAGGTTTGTCTGCCTTAGCCAGGCAACGGACACGCTGACTGACGGCCTAAGCGTTGCCCGGCTCTTAGACCATGTCCTGGCCACAGTGAATGACATACAAGTCGGTTGTGTGCGTGATCCGTTCGCCTGACATTTGTTTGATGAAATCGTAGCTGAGTGCTGCCCAAGCGGAAAAAGGAAACGCCAGCCTGGCAGGCAACTTCGAACCAAACCCCTGGGCCAACTTCAATTGATGTTGGGAGGGAAAAACTGGTTGGTTGTCTGTCAGCTTGATGTTGTCACTTTAGAGCGCGAGGCAATTGACTGTAAGTAGCCGGCAGTCTGACTCCGACTGGTGCTTCTGCTGCAGCTTGCAAGGAATTTGGATTAGAAGTGTTTATGCAAATGCGGACAACTCTGACTGATGGCCTGGCAGGCGACGGCAAGAGGAACTGAAGTTGACAGCAACCTGAGCAGCGTCTAGAGAAGCGCGAAAATTGATTCTAAATTGTTTGCATGGAAAGATTTAAAAAATGGAAAGTGTAAAAAAATGTAAAATAAAGTACGTAATTTGCCATAATTGAATTGGTTATAAAAAAAACTCAAATTAAATTCCCAATTGTTTCCGGCTTTTTTTTCCGCTATTTTCCCCACACAAAAACAGTTCGATGCTGCGCTTTTATTTGCGGTTATCCATTTTTGGTTGAAATCGCAATTAATTTCTCACACATTTTTAAGTGATTTTTTTTTTCATCTCATTCTTTGTTAAAAGCTTAACCAACGCCATTTCCGCAACTCTTTTTCTGACCCACAGAAATGTTAATTTTTGCTGTAGTATTTTTTTTTTATACGCATTAAATGGTTTTGAGTACTGGCCAATTGACGGTTTTAACACTCAAACTGAATTGAATTTCAGGAAAAATAAAGGAATTCTCTACTTGGTCATTTGGTGTTAGACTAAGTCCATTCTATTAGTTGGATCAAACAATGTAGAAATATTTTGCGCTTTTTAGGGGCACGATAGAAAAGTGATTATATCCATCAGCCTAATAGTGCATGAACCATCTAGAATAAAGGATGCAGGATACTCCGTGCTGAAAGCAAGCACTGAACAGGGACTCAAGCATTTCACAAGAATGTAGCTTTTTCAACGAACAAGTTGGCTGATATCGCCATATTTCTTCTCCCTTTAATTCAAATTAAACTACTCTCAGTTAAAATAATTGGTACAGAAATAGTCAACTTTATATCCATATCCATACTGTAGGCAATCTGGTTTTTGTAAGTATGGAAGCAGCACAACAGCAATGTTAAAAGTAATTGAACATATTCGAGGAAAATTGAATGACAGTAATGTGACTTTTCTTTCCCTTCTTGACTGTGGTAAGCCATTTGAAGCCATAAACCACGAAATACAAGATAATAAAATCGTTTTTAAGTGGCAGAAAACAAGCAGTGGAAGCGAATGAATGCGAATCGGAAGTTCTTCCAATCAAACGGGGAGTCCCACAGGGTTCAGTGCAAGGGATGCACACCGGTTCTAAACCGAACCATTTTTAAGCCGAGCCGAACCAAACCTCTTATTCCAGCTGGTAAACCTTCAAATACTTTCTAAAATGCTGAACCGAACCAAAAACCACAAAGAAAAACGGTTCGGTTTAGTTTTTTGAAGAGTTTTAAAAAGGGAATCACTTTCTTTCAGCCAATGAAACTTATTATTTGGGAATTTGCTTCGTTTCCTTGAGATCCTAATATCTACAACCTTATGGATTGCGGATGAATATGAGCTCTAAGGATAACTTGACACAAATTTAACATAATATCCTGTAAGTCATCTGGAACTGCCCGCCGATCTCAAGTGAACAGTATTTTTAATTCTTTACCTTAATTCAATCTTAGTCAGGAGAATCTTTTTATATGGTCTCTTCCTTCAAAGAGCTTTACTTTGGAACTTATAGACGATACCTGCAAATCCATCATAAATTTGGGGCTTTCATTTAAGTATTTTAAAAATATTCAATTGGTTTATAGCATGATACAACAATTAAAGGTAAGGAACTCGCAGCAAAGTACCTAAAAGTTCAGTGTGTTTGATGCGTGAGGTTAGTGTCACAAAAGCTCAGTACTTAAAAAAAAAATATAACATATCTAGATAAGTATATTATTTTGGTCGAACTGAACATTACAGAAGCAACCTTCTAAATACAAATTTAAGCAATTGGAAAATACTACAACTATTGCACAAAATAATATTTGCAAAGGAACCCATATTTCTATCAATTGTTAAACTTTGCAACGTCACGACGACGGTGAAGCAACCTTCATAATGTTCTCTTCGTAGGCGGAATATTCAAGGCAAAATTAATACATTGTATAAAGGTAAAGTTAAGAAACTCACCTGATTCTCTCGCCTACTAAGAGAACTCCATAAAGTTTGCTTCATCGTGTAAATCCAGTCTTACAGCCATGCTCCCATTTTTGCTTTCGCAAAAACTTTGTGATTTGATCACCAAATCGTAAAAGTTGGTGCTCCGACATTAGGAAATCGCAAAGTTTTGCCGTTTTTAAACCGGCGACATCTTAGTCCGTGAAATGAAAAGTAAATGCAAAATATAGGTTGATGCACAAACAGACAGCCCACGGAACTATTTTTATTCAGTTCTCTAAGCCTTTTAGATTTGTCTTTGGGACTCTCCCACTTAATTCGCACTAAGGCAATATTTTAATCAATTATTTAATAGAGACACACAAAATTGAGCGAGATGGAAAACTGCTTACAAAAACAACAATTTGCGAATTGGCTATGGTATATATCAATATATGACTATCGATAGCATGACTCGTGGCGCTCATCAGCTGTTTTTGTTATGTGAAATGACACAAAACAAGTTGGGAATGGAACATTATCGATGAAAAAAACAGGCGAATTTCGGAGCGCTCTAAATTGATATCGTACGAATTTGCTGAAATCGTAATTCGCAAAAACACGTGAAAGCCGGAGCATCGCTGTATGTATCCTTTAGATGCAAACTAGAAAGCTCTAAGAAACAGAGATATATTGAAATTGTGCAGATGTTTGTAACGCATAGAAGCAAGCTTTCCGATTTTTCACATTAAGTATATATATTCACGATCAGCCTGACGAGCTGAGTTGATTTAGCCTTGTCCGTCTGTATTAGTTTTAAAGCTATTGCGACAAAACTTTGCAAACTTTGTTGAAGTCTTCTGGTCCAAATGCGCTGCACATTTGTCGGAACCGGCCGGATCGGATGACTATAACATAAAGCTGCCATAGGAACGATAAACAGATGAAAATCTCAAATAAAAAGTACAAATTTCCTTCAAATTATTTAGAAAAACGTTCTGCAAGGGTATACAAGCTGCGGCCCAGCCGAAGTTAAGTTTCCTCTATTTTTTCCATATTCTTACATCAGGGAATCACAATTTGAGAATTACAAGCGGTCGTATTGTTGCAAAATGTTAGAAATATATTGAGACGCTTATTCCAATCATGTTCAAGTCAAACATGAAAGATGTTTCTAGAAGTATTCAACGTTCCTCGATTCATAGTCTTTTATTGCCTTTACTAGTCTTCATAAAATGGTGTGTATGTAAATTTGATAAAATTTAAAAAAATTTCAAATTTGAAACACAGCGGATTAATCAATGTCGCTTGGTTCTTTTGAGGCGTCCAAGCTGTCTTAGTGGTGTTCCAAAAACCAAATTTGAATGGAAAATTTTTATTAAAAATTTTACATGCCCATCAAAACGTATTTTTACATTACGTTCCCAACGACCTAGTCCATGTTTGCTTAATTTTTTAGATTTTTATCTTCAATCATTAACTATTAAGTTTAAATCGTTGTCGCTGTGTGTTGCTGGTTCCAAATAACGAGAATCTAGGGGACAGTTGAAAATCTGGGAATGAAGCGATACCTACAGAAGTTTGTTCTATCAGAATTTGAGGGTCGTATCCCGGGCTTTTTTAGTGTCGAACTGTGATATAGATAAACCAATCATTTTTGTCATTTTCAAAAACCCTGCACACTAGAGCGCTGTTTAATTGTACGGAAAATTTAATTTCATTGAACAAGTAAAAAGTTTATAAAGTTAGATATTAATACACGCAACGAGGTTCCTAAAGTTTTGATATTTGTTGGCGTTGAATGCAAACAATACACTTGGGGCCGATTTCTCATCTTCTACATAACTGCTATGTGTCGGATAAACTAAGATTTTGCTCTGTTATTTGTAAGTTTATGTGACAGATAGCTCTACGTAGTAGATTAGAAAACGTCCCTTAATCTTAATAATACTAAATAGTGTCGAAAGTGATTAATTCTGCCAAGTTCATATTTTGGTACCACTTTATAATCCCATTTTACGCACTTTCTATGCTCTACTCATATAATAAAATACGCAATAGTATATAATAAATTAAATATCCTTACACACACACTCACACCCTCCAGCTTCGGTCAATGTGCAAGGTTCAATTCCAAGTACGCTTTGCCACTCTCATTTTCTGCAAAAATTTGCCTATTGCCAAAAATCCATCAACAGCGTAAATCAAAACGAAAGCAAATACTTGACACAGTTTGGTTAAAAACAGAGCTTGCAGTGCAACCTTTTGCTTACAAACAAAATCCACAACAAAAGTTGCAGTTGCAACGCCAAACCGCAACAATGAAAGTCCTTGGCAAAAGTATTTCACTTTCACGCCGCAGCCGCAAGAGTCGAGACTCTCGGTTAGGAGGAGCGAGTGCCCAACAGATTGCAAGTAAGTAATTGCTGCAGTTCTCAATTCTCCACCCCACTTCTCCCTCTCCACCGATGGGTTCGCTTAATTGTCTGCAGTTTTCTTTTGCAGCAACTAGCAAAGTTTTTTGTAGCCTATTTGTTGGCGCTCTGTGGCAAGCACTGTGTGTGTTGTTGAGCTTTAAAGCAAAGGCAAATCAATTAAACTGAGCTGAACCGCAAACAAGGCAAGGGCCAAAGACACCCGTGTCCAAGTCGGAAATGCCCAGAGCAGGCAAAGTGTGAAGTATGGTCAGGCACTTAGAAGCAGCGCCTTTGTCTGCACTTGCGGTTGCAAAAACCATTTCCATGCCAAAATCATTCTACATGCCAATTAACTCAAGCAACTGTGCCAAATTATGTCTCTCAATTTTGTGTAAATAGCCGGGATTAATCAACTCGAATCGACTTTCAAAATCAAATGCATGGCATTGCAGTTCAATCTGATTGCAGTCGCCTGCCTTGGGCCTTCGGCAATACCCAATCAACCTCAGGCTGGCAATTTTCTTCTACTCAATACATACATACATATATTAACGCCTCAGCTGCAGGCAGTCAGTCAAGTTTGGACAGTTCGAATGGAGGTTTTGAGGTCGGGGGAGGGCAATCATGGCCAGCTGATGTCGTCCTCGGCGACGTCGTTGTCGCTGCTGATTAATTTATGCCAATATGCAATTTTCACACCAACGAGCAACGGCAACTGCAATGACAGCTCAAGCGCATAATTGCATGGGTCGGGGGGCTTATTTATGGCATCGACTGATGCTGCCGCTGCTCCTGCTGCCGCTGCTCCTGCTGCTGCTATCCCAGAGGCAAATTAAGGGTGAAAGAGTAAAAACAGAAAGCCAGCGTTATGGAAAATGCCTTTGAGTGCTTGGAGCTGAGGTCATAAATTGAGTTGTCAGCTGGCAAATAAGTTTTAATAATTTTATTAAAAAAGGCACTCACACAAGATAAATGTGCGCATGTATGCAAAGAGAATGAGGGAAGAGCCTTTCATTAATTGGCCAAAAAGAAAAATCAAATGTGTTAAGCAGAGAATGCATATTTGAAAGCTATAAAGACCCAACTCTTAAATAACAATATTTTTTAATGTTCTGGCAGCTTATGATGTTTATACTCTGCTTGGATTTATTATGGTCGCAATTATACATAATTGCGTTTACCTAATCAATCTCTCCTTGGCAGCGGTTTAACGGAGGGTTTTATAACGCTGATACTGACATTGTACGAAGACACCAGGCTTACCGTTTGCTGGAAACTCAGTAACTGAGCTAGCTTTGCTGTAAAAATCGGCGTACGGCAGGGATGTGAACACCCCTTCTATTCATTTATGTACACTAGAGCGGACCCTAAAACGATTATATGCAAAAAAGTAGGTCTCAGCATTTCCAAAGATAATTTTTGTTGTACAGTCAATAATTGCGAAAGCCAAACAATTTTAATTTAAGCTTAAATGGGTACGTCATGGCTTCAAAAGTTTGATGAAAATTACTCATACGACTCGTGAAATAAACACATATTTTTACAACGAAAACTATAGCTCATTTCTAGTGTTGTCATTTTCAAAAATTCCAAAAGTCAACCACATATTTTGGAAATATGGAAGAAGAGACTTCAGGGTTTTTGGTCGGCTTATTGAAACCAATTTCGTTGCCAACGAAAGGATGTGTGCTATCTGAGTTGTTATACGGCACGAGATGCACACAACTTTCGGTTGAGGAAAGTGCAAGCGCAGTGGCTTGCTAATTGGAAACATGGAGGAAAGTCAAAATTCCTATAAGACCCATTCAGCATGTGCGGTTGGAAATTTTTTCATCAAACTTAGCAAAATTATAAAAACCCAAAAGTTATAATACCCCTTGCAAGGGTATAAAAATATATGGAAATAGGCAACAATGCGTATGAGTGATTAAAAAAAAACTTTAGATCCCCGGCGTGCCACTTAAAACTAAATTTGATCTACTTTCGTTTTTTTGTACGTCTATTATACACCAAAGAGCATCAAATAGGGGGGTGACACCATGACCTTAAACATTTCATACTCATTGGCGGACATTGTAGCACCCAGAGAAATGTAGCACGAATCAGCAAGCATGAAGTCTGCATCCTTATTCCTATAAACCATTTGAATATCTTTAACATCCTTTAAAGAATGTCCAAAATGTATGAGATCCGATTTTGCAGGATTCGTCTATAAGTTCCAAGACGAATGTCCTTCGAAAACAGAGAATGTCGGCTAGAAAAGAATTCGTACCATGCATCTTACACACCCTGTTTATCAATTTATTTGAGAAATAACCGCCTGGCTGAGATTGAATTAAGGCAAATTGAAAATGTTGTGCAGTGGATAAATCAGGGATGCAAACCGGTTCTGAACCGAACCGGTTTTGAACCGAACCGAACCGCTTATTCCAGCCGGTGAACCGAACCGCAAACCGAACCGGCTTCCTTTCAGAATTGCTGAACCGAACCGAAAACCACAAATAAAAACGGTTCGGTTCAGTTCTCTGACTGAAATCATGCCTAAAATCAACTAAGGTCATGACGTAGTAGGACATGTCAGAGTAAAATCCATGGCCCAAATTCTCAAAAAATGATGTCATGAATTCAGGACCAGCCCTTTCATTTCTGAGCTGATTCAGCTATGATTCAGTTCTGAGCCTAACTTAAGGGATATGATAAATATAATAATTACGATGCATAGTACGTATTCTTTTCTAGCAAACATTCTCAATTTTCGAGAGTATTCATCTAGGAACTTATAGACGGCTCCTGAAAATCCGACATAATAAGCATTGGACATTCTTCTAAGGATTTTTAAAATATTCAAATGGATTATAAGAATTAAATTTCAAAAGTGTTCGACAAGTCACATTACTACCAACAATCATAATATCTCATAATGTGCCTTTGTGAACCACTGAACCGAACCGAAACCGCGGTTCAGCTAGCTCAAAAAACCATGTAATGAACCGAACCGGCGGTTCAAAAACTGTATGAACCACTGAACCGAACCAGTCCTTATTTTCGAGTGGTTTGCATCCCTGGGATAAATGAATGCAGACTAAATGCAGACAGTTATATAAGGAGATGTGCGGAAACTTACAGAATTACAAGTTGAAAAGTTTATGTCAAGTCAACCATAATGGTAATATCGATCCTGCATAGCTAAGAATGTTGCGGGTCGAACGAAATGTCGTAACAAATTATCTTAGGGAAACGATTCAAATTCACAAATTAATAAGTATTATTGGCTAGAGGAATGCGATTCTTGTCTTATAACTTGTTAGGGAACTGAAACGAACCGTTTTTCTAAGTGGTTTTCCGTTCGGTTCGGCTCAAAACCGGTTCGGCTCAGAGCCTGTTTGCATCCCTGATTTTTATACGTATATTGTATATTTGCGAATATGTTAAATCATATAAATCCGGACCATAGTAAAGAGTTAAATTGAGGTAAAAATATATTTTTTTTGTCAAAAATAGCACACAAATACAGTCGCAATGCTGGGCAAGAATACCTTTGTGTAAAAAACATTTCAAAGACACATCCTCAAAGAGTCGTTAAACATGAAAATGTATTGTTTTATTTACATGCAACCACAAAACAAGAACCATGGTTAACCAAAAAATATATGCTTATATAGCCTCAAATGTTATAACACCGCACAATGTTGAATTAGAAAAGCGTAAAATTAGCCAAAAACCCAAGTCAACAGAGAGACTAAAACACACAGACACACCCACACCTACCCGCACACAAAAAACACATACACACCGAGTTCCGTGTTGGGCTCCATGTGGGGTAACCGTTTCATCTGCTTGCATAATAATAATATAGAGTCAAATAAAATAAGTTGAAATTAAACAGCTGAAAACAAAAATCAAAATGCTGTGAAAATTTCCCTCGAGTCATGGTAAAACGCAAATACCAAGCATCATAATAACAAAGGGTCACGCCCACGAAACAATGACAAGAAAGTCAGCATTCGCATTCGCTGGGGGGACTGAGGGCGTATAAAGCATATGTAAAGCACCAGGTGGCACCCCTTTTAAACAAAGAGAGGGGTGAACCCCACGTTGAATACTGTTTAGCACCGTGTGTGGCGCTGCCATTAATTTGTTGTTAAGTAACCATGATTCCCCCGCAGAGCCTTAGCAACTTTGCCTACTTCTCTTACTCATCATACATTTCATGCTCTTTGTTCTTATTATTCATTTCATTTCGTCTTTGTCTTTAGCCATGACCGCGTATTCATTTGCCATTAGCACTTTAATATTTAATGACTTCTGTTTATCGCACATAATTGAATTCTGGTTCTGGGCTATACGTATTATTATTATTATTATTTGGCTTTGCCATTGCCTTTCTGCTCATTATATTATTATCTTTTGTTTGCGAAATATCGGCCATACTGTTTAAGCCCCCCCGGCATTTTTATGTGGCTGTTATTATTTGGTTTTCATTCTGATAAATAAATAATGCAAAAGCCTGGGCATTCGAAATTCTTTTTTTTCTTCACTTCACCTAACGTAGGTTACTTTGAACCGGTTTTTTTTGCTTTCAGTGTTTTCTTTTGCCCCGAAAATTTAATTAATGTATTTTCTTCGTGTTTTCGCATATTCATGTTTCAAAAGTTTTTTGGTGTTTGTGGGTGGCTGTTGGGGTGTGTGTGTGGGTGTGTGGGTGCGGCACGTTTTGCTCATTAGCCATTAAGGTGTTATAAATATGCGTTAAAACTGCTGCGCTTAGTCTTATGTAGACGTTACTTGTAGTTAACCATTTATGTGCGAAATCAACTGCAAAGCAACCGCCAGCGGCCAAGGCTAATGAAAAGACAACACAAATGTCCAGAAGCATTTTTTGGTTAAAGCTTGTGCCAAAGCTTGCATAAATTTTCACAGAAATTCAAAACAATATGGTGCACTGCGGAAAAATATGTCACTTAAGTTTAATTTGAAAATAAATGAAGGATCACCAACACAATTCAAGACTCATCTCGAAACGAATTTCGGATGGGGGTTCTACTTCAGAATTGAAAAAAGCTAACTTTGTCTGTGAGGAAGTTTTAACCAATCATCTAAAACGAAGAAGCAAAGCCAACTTCTGCAGAGCCGAAGCTTATATGACAACACATCCAAAGATTGTCAGGTCTACTTAAGACCACACTTGTGCCAGGTCTACTTATCCGGATGTTTCGATCTATAATATTCGATTTGTAATAATCTTATCCCACTTTCAATCTTCACCTTCGAAATAACGTCCATAGAATGTAGTCCATAAATTTCAGTATTATCTTGAAGTGCTGGTTTTAGGGTTTGTTATGTCGGGGGGTGAATGTTGAGTTTCAACTCCAAATTTCTTCCTTCCAATCAAATATTAAAAAGTAGGGGGGTTCGGTTTCACTTTTTTTTTCTGCTCAACTTCTTACTTCAAAGATTTTACATGGATAACTTAAACAGCTTCATTAAACTTAAGTGGTACTGGTAACTTAAGCCTAAGGTGAATTTCTCCAAGAGAGAGAGAGAGAAAAAGGAGAGCGTTCACCTCACTGATGCTCATTTGGCCAACATCTTGTTGGCTTAAACAGGGTTGACAATATTTCTCAAAATATAAAAATCGTTTATATCAAAAAATCATTCGATTTTTGATACATTACATCCAAAAACGAGAGAGTAAGTTAAAGTCGGCCCTGCCCGACTTCGAAATACCCGTTACTCAAGGCAATTAGTGTTTAATAACCTCATGCTGCTCAGATAAGTATGCAACGTTTTTTAAACTCTGCAATTTATTATCCGATCTTTATGAAAATTTGTGAGATTATACATATTGATCACATAGTACTTACTGCAAAATCTGAGCTCGATAGCTTAAAAATTGTAGGAGATATTCAACATTTTTTATTGCGGGGGCGGGAAGGGGCGTGGCCATAATTTGAAACAAACTTGATCTGCCTACAGACAATACTAGCTTACATCAAAAGTTTGATTGCTCTAGCTCTTCTAGTCTCTGAGATCTAGGTGTTCATACAGACGGACAAAGCTATATCGACTCGGCTATTGATGCTGATGAAGAATATATATACTTTATGATATCGGAGATGCTTTCTTCTGCCTGTTCCATACATTTGCACGACTTTAGTGTACCCTTTTTACTCTACGAGTAACGGGTATAAAAACTGATATATCGTCATATGTTATTTTCTATGGGTAAAGTATAACTGAAAAGATAAGGCTACACTCAGAAAAAGAAAGGCTACCGGCGTTCTACACCAATCGGGATAGAATTAAAGCCGTTTTGTACTTGAAAATTCAAGTATGATTCGTTCTTGAGTGTACTTAAATTAAATACGAAACATTCTAAACGCGAATTATGACTGATTATTTTATAGAAATGAGAACAAACCTTCTTGACTCAAAAACATTTTGTACTTTTGTACTCACAGTAAGATGAAAGATTCTAGAAAAGCGAGTTCTTAGTCCGAGTACAAAATATGTTAGATTGAGTACAAAATAGACTCATTATCATTGCTCCACAAGGTGCGCAACAGAAAATACAAATTATTTTTAAGCGAGTCTGTTCTTAAAATTCCCAACTGGCTCTAGCACTTTTGTAATGGAGTGATTGTGAATTTCTGAGCTACAATAGCTCTAACTTGCTCTTTGTTCATGGGTCTTGGATTTTTCTTAGGTCCAATACGGAGTATGGGCTCAAAGCAAGAACGTTTTGTAATTGTTTGAAATACTCTTAAATTCTTCCTAAAATGTTTTTGGGCTGGCAGCAGAAATTACTCACTTTAAGAACGAATGTTTCGTACTTATTTTGACACATAATCGGGCTTGACTTAAGTCCATTATGAGCTAAAAGTATGATTAGAAATATTTTAATCGTTTAAAACATACTTAATATATCCAAAAACAGTCTAAAATCAAGTATTTCGGTATTGAAAAATTCGTACTTGATATAAGAATTTTGTACTTCAATGAAGTATTTTCGTACTTACCGTACTATTGACACCGTTTGTACTTAATTCAAGTGAAAAGTTCTTGGTTATTGTTCTGAGTGTACACTAACCCTAAAGGCTAATTCCAATGTGACCATAGAAATTATTATATAAAATATAGATCGAAGTCCGATGACCATAATTGTGGCTACTCAAAATTAAAAGTACACATTCAAATTCAGAATTTGCAGCTTGGGCGAGCTTCTTCAAGTGTACTAAAAACTTCGGCACTGACGAATTTAGCTTCTTTTTTTTTTTGACTGTACACCTGAATATTTATGATGCTGTGAAAAAAGAGTTGTGTTAAAAGGGCCTAAACAAGCCACGACAGCCATAATTCAAATTTATATATAAATTTTCTTTTTCTTTTCCAGCTCCCTTTTTTGTTTTTGTTTTTGTTTTCAGAAGAAACCACAAAATGAGGCGCCTTTAAACACCATTTGTCAAGTCGAACAGCAAAAGGTAAAGAACCAATTTTCATGGCTCTTTAGGCAGCCAGCGGATGAGAAATTTTATATGAAGCCGCATCAGCTGTCACAGTCAGTTTTAAAGGTAACGCTTAGCTTATTAACCAGCCACGGTTTCACATCCACACATGGCAATCCATCAGGATGTCTGACGTTGATGGCCCCAACAGCAAAAGATCACACCAGAAGCATCACAGCAATTTAAACCAGCAAAAGAGGCAAATTGTCCAACGAGTTTTTTTGAATTTTGTTTAACTGACAGCAAAGACACAGAGCTCTGAATTGTACGAGTTTTGCTTTGGTTTTTTGGTGACATAATCAAATGCAAGACAACAATTTTCCGGACCACACGTGCTCGAAGGGGCAAATGTTTTTGAGCATTTGTTTCTGCTACTAAAAAGCAGTTTACTTTTTCTGTAAAGGAAAAAAAAAATCAAGAAAATAATTAACCTGACAATTGTACGTTTTTTTCTCAAGTTGCACTTTGAATCAGTAAAACTAAACAAAAAATCGTGACACACTTTTGCCAGAAAAACGTCAAGACTTTCATCGAACTATCTCAATTTTAGAGATAAAAGTATGAAAAGTTTTCCATGTAACTCCGCTTCAATGTATTTTTTAACCGCCATCAAAGATTTTAGTAGTGTATTGAAAACTTAGTTTAAGTCTTTATGTCAGTTTATTACGTACACGCAATAGTTCAGCCAGGGATAGCTTTTTCTCTCCGATTTAAATAAAAAGTAATGGAAAGATATTAAATAACGCCAGTTGACCTCTAACTGCTGACCAAATAAGACTCGCTTTATTCCTTTTTAGCATAAACCATATTGAGTAGGCAAATAAATAAATGTTAGCTAAGACTTAGCTGGCCTACGTGACGTATGCGCAATTTTTATCGTACTCCTGCCCAAAGTTAAGCAGATTTAATTTGGATAAATGTGTGGCAAAGTTTATCCGCTGCTGTGTATACAAATTGGGTTGGTCGTCAGTTTATGGCTAAGCTGGGGGACATTTAATTCTTTCCTTACTTAACTTTTTGCGCTGCTCCCTTCCCCCCCGCCCATCAAGCAGTAAGCCGAGGCAATTGATTTATCCCCGCAGCTCTCGTGGGCGACCTTGAGCGAAAGCAAATAAAACAATCTTTTCTCGTTTCCAGTCAATTGAAGGGCGTAAGGAATACATCAGACTAATCAGTTGGCCAATCTTCAAGCAGAGAGCTGGGGAGAGGGGCAACTAATGGTTAAGCAAAGAACTGTACGAATTGTTTACTTTGGCTCTGCTCTTTCAATTTGTGTGCTAATGTGCTGAATGAGCATTTGCACTTGAAAGAATGCAAGGCGCATGTTTTTATAAGTTAGCGATTTCCTTTTCAGCGTATTAGCAATTTTAATGCACATGGCCTTATGGCCCATATTAAATGCTAATTCGCATACGGCGCACGCCCCGTGCTTAAACCAAAGCAGGGCCAACAGTTTTTCCCAGCGGTCCACCCATACACACACACACACAGACACACACGCACGCACACTGACAGCTACAAGTTATTATTATGCAAAGGACACGCGATTGCTGCCGAGCTGGGACACTCTTTCGTGTTACGAAATCTGCGTCGGTGTGGAGAAATTTGCATTTATTCATGGCATAAATAAAGTATTGTCCCCACATGTATGGCGGGGGCGTTGTCAAAAAAATATAAATTTACGTAATCTGGCCCACTGAAACGGTCCATGGCAAAATCCTGGTAAATTGCAGCACCATTTCAGTTGATGCGCTTTATTTATACATTATTGGCGAACAATTCGACGGTCACACACCTGCACCATGCAGGTGCAGCCGCATAGTTTTGTTTGCAATTACATTGCATTTAAAAGCTGGTTTTGGTTTAGAGATTCGCGGTTCGTTGCCCCAAAAAGTGCTGTCACCTCACATTGAGAGTTGATTTGGCATGGGTGTGCGTACCTACTTGTAGTTTATGCTGCGGTCACAGAATTTCTGATTCACCGGTGTCAAATTGTGTGCGAATGATTAGAGATGGGAGTGGCAGCTGCGGGACACCAATTGAAATACTTCCTCAGACAGGCCGACAAAGATTTCAAATGTTCTCGTGATGAACGTTTATTAGATGAATACATTTACAAATTTTTTTTAGAAGGGATCTTTCCCGCGCCCAACTCTACTGATGATGATAAATTGGGATGCAAATGCACTTGGAATGGAACAATTTGTAGGAAAGTAGTAGAGGGGGAATGTAAGGGAACATAATCTACAGTTAAATGTATCAGGATCGAAAACTAGGGCTAATATGTCGACAGTGTAACAGCAAAAAGAGACTTACGAGCATTTCCTCAGTCTTGGTTTTCTCCTCACACCCCCAAAATCAGAAGTTAGTTAACAAAAACTGCTTTCTGGTTATTTTTCCTACTTAAACAGTAACCACTCGAATTCAGTTTCACTGAAATATCACTCACATCAAGAAGGCCTTTATTTACTAGTACAAAATGTACAAATAAATATCGTGAATGATGAAAAACTGTGAACTTTGTTCCAAAAAATATACATCACAAAAATCAACATTTTCATTTCGAGTGATTTGAAGATTCAAAGATGAACTTAGACAAATAAAATACACTTCTCTCTGTTATTGTGTGCTTTTTACTAATAAGTAAAATGGAAAGAAAAGGGAAATTCAAATTCTGTGGCATTGCTAACTCACGATCCAGCTTTGACCATTGAAAACAAAGTGTTAACTTCATTACTTCATATTATTTAGTAGTTGGTTGTTTAGCTTGACCATTAATATGTTCTCAAGCGACATTGCGCTCAATCGAGTTCTCAACCTGGTAAATATATATGGTAATGCACAGCAAGGACAATTTCGGCAATTTTTCCCAAAGTGGGCTCTTTGAACTTATAAGATCTCCAGTACTGCACGACACTGCTGTCGATACTTATCAGTTCACCGTATTGAAAATGTATTATTTTGCTTTCAATTGAGCAGTCATCAATTTGGTGAAAGAACATTTCGTCAGATCTTAAAATATTGTACTTTGAATTAGCAAATGTACTTGGCATCATTTTTGAAGTCACCGGGATATTTGTCTTTCTTGGGGCCAGTTTCTCATCAGAAGCGTCCATTTCCTCTAGATTCTTTTTGTGAACCAATTTGAAGTGGCGCTTTTTATTCCCAGTATGATTTGACATTTTTTTATTGCAAATAATGCATGAAACCCATGCTGAATCGTCAGTTGGTAATGCCACTGTATTGATATTGAATTTCTTCAATCTGCCCATTTTACTTATTAGAAACAAACACACAATGATAGAAAGAAGTGAGCCAATTTTAAACTAAGTTACTCGCGTTTTTCTGAACACACATCGACAATCTAGTATTTTAATTTGTGTGTGCTAACATATTAGTGTACTTAATCATAAAGATAAATAATTAAAAAATATAAATATCGTTAGAGAACTTGATATTTAAGTAAGGTACACTGTAATTTGCACTGCGATATAAATCTGTATCATCGAATCATCTAAGTGGTTGGCGTGGTACTACTAAAGTTCTCAATTTATATGTTTGAATGTGACCACTTTAAGGTTGATTAGTTGGCCACTTTAACTAAAATGTTTAGCGATTCATTGCAAAATTTTATTCGCAACTTTTTTTTTTAATTTATAATTATTTTTCACTCAGAAAGCGTTTTCTTTGAAAGATGGTTTCAAACGCTTCAATGGCCTATTCGAAGACCGAAATATGTTACTGGGTCCCACGTGAGAAGTGCAATTCGAAAAGTATTTATGTATAACATTTCCAATGTTCGTAAGAGCCTGGATTTCTTATTTCCTCGAATAAGGCTAAAACTGGATGACTGTATGTGACCTTTTTCATAAGCTTAAAGCTAACTAAATCTTCATTCCCGATTCGATTTGTTCCACTTGAACATCGTTCTTTTGTTCTGTTTCCGACGTCGTTTTTCCCTCAATTTTCCAATTTCTTCTCGCCAACAAACGGTTGAATGAATCGTCCTTCATTATTCCACTAGAAAAGACGCCACTTAACCTGTTTTTCCGAAAGTGTTTCGCGTGCAAACTCTCAGAAAATGTCGACTGACAGAGTTCTGGTAGGTTTGGAATAAAATTTATACCGTTCTGTAATAAAAATTGAAAATATATTTTGTTCTCCAAAATATTTATCAGGGATGCAAGCCACTCGAAAATAAGTACTGGTTCGGTTCAGTGGTTCGCACAGTTTCTAAACCGCCGGTTCGGTTCATAACATGGTTTTCGGAGTTAAATGAACCGCGGTTTCGGTTCGGTTCAGTGGTTCACAGGCAAATAAAATTTGATTTCGGTGAAGTGGCTATTCGATCATTTTTGAAATTTGATTCCTATAATCCATTCGAATATCTTTTTAATACTTAGAGCAATCTGCAAAGATTATTATGTCGGATTCCCAGGACTCGTCTATCAGTTCCTGGAGGAATGCCCTTATTTATTGGCAGATTAAGATTGAATTAAAGTTAAGAAGTACCACAGAAATTTCAAAGTATTGTCTAATGAAAAAACAAATTTAGATTGATGACAGGTAAATTAAGAGATCGGCGGGAAATTGCAGAAGTTATATCGATCCTTAAAAGTTATATCGATACGACAACGCTAAATATGTAGAGGGTCGAACGAAATGTTTGAAAATTATCTTCGGGAAACCATTCAAATTTCCTAATTAATCAAAATCATTGGCTAGAGGAAAGCAATTCTCGTTAAAACTCGTCAGAGAACTGAACAGAACCGAACCGTTTTTATTTGTGGTTTTCGGTTCGGTTCAGAAATTCTGAAAGGAAGCCGGTTCGGTTTGCGGTACGGTTCACCAGCGGGAATAAGCGGTTCGGTTCGGTTTAAAACCAGTTCAGCTTAGAGCCGGTTTGCATCCCTGATATTTATATTAATGTACTAAATGTTAACAAAAAACAAAGTAAACATTTTAAAAACGAGAACAATTGATGTGAAATTCAGCACTTCTTGTACCTACAGTAAAACATTAAGAAAAGCGCTTTTTCAATTAAGGTACAAAGTATCTTGGACTTAACACAAAACAAATAACCAAATCTGTTTTGGTCAACTACTTTTTTTATGCAGTCATGTTAGGTAAGCAGTAGTGTTACAGCATATTTGAGCAATTGAATTTGAATCCAGATACCTGCTTGCTATCCTAAAATGATATATAGCCAGAATAAAATCAAATAAATAGTCATTCATTCAATCTGCTCCGAGTTTGAACTGAGGACGAAGACGATACCTCACAAAGTACTTGAGTCTTAACTAGTAAAATAATCTTAACATTTAGTTAATGTATACACTGAAAAAAGAAATCAATCCGAAACGGGATTGAAAACAGGGTAATCCCGGATACTCTTGAACCGATCCGAGAAAAGAGTGATTTGCCTCAAACTTGTTATTTTTAATCCCAAAAAACAGCATCACATTAATCCTTTTACGGGATTGCCCTGTTTTCAATCCCGTTTCGGATTGATTTCAGATTTTTTTTTCTGTCTATCCGTTGATACTTTTATGGCCATTTTTGAGTCAAAATATTTTAAAAACAAATAACTTGTTTCTCCAAAATGATAGGCTACTATATTAAATGACAATAAATAGTTGAGAGACTTGAAATCGACTGTTTAAGGCCAAGTAGGCTTAGTTCGTTCGAGTTTCCTTCTTTATATATAGTAGCCGATATTAATCCTGTCAGTTTCCATACAAAGTCCTCAACCAACACTTTTAATTAAAAACAAAGCTTTAACTTTTAAAAAAAAATTGATCATTCACTTTAAATTGCGGATATGGTTTCATTGACTTACTAAAGAAATAGCTGTTGAAATTTAAGCTTTTCCTACGAAAGTGAATACAACCCCATACCAATTGGATTGAGGCTGGGGACTGACGCGTGTGTTTCTCTGTTTTCTCGGAATTGCATAAAATGGCAGATTTGCTGCTTTCTCGCTTCCACCACTCGGCTAATTCGTAGGGCCATTTTTTGCATTGCCAAGCGGTTTTGCTTGAATCACTTGTGTGCGATACTTTTGCAACAAAAATTGAGACAGACATGCGGCAGCAACAGGGAGAGGACAAGAGAGAGAGAGAGAGAGAGAGTGAGATAGTTGGAATGGGATAAAAGCCATTTGAAAACTATTACGCCCATGAGATCCATTCAAGTAGTGCGGCATTTATAACTCAAATGTTGCCCAAGTTACAAAAAGCCTAAAAAAAAATGGAGGGGGAATAAGAAGCACAAGTTCAACTGAGCCAAGGATTTGTATGGTAGTAGCAGAAACAAGTGATGAGCAATGCATGTGAGGGTATCCATCTGTTGAATTATAAATTAATTTCATTGGGAAAATAAAGTATATTTTCTTTGTACTCTTTTGAATTTGGTAGGGTAGAATTTAAATGGTATATAGAAACACAACACAAATCAGAATAGCTGTTACTTTTTCAACTCCATACTAGAACTTAAATTAAGAAGAATATATTCAGTTATTATAAATGCAGCAAAATAATACAAATTTAAAGACACTTTCAACAACTCAAAACTAATTTAATAAAGTAATAGCATTAGCTTAGTGTGATTATTTGATCAAAATAAACTTTCTTACCCATTTCAAATTCAATTGCTCATCTCTGACAAAGTTATAACATAGAAAATCAGGCAGGAAGAAGCATTGCAAAAATGGCAACACACAAATGGCCTTCTCTATGCTTGCTTTTTATTACAATGTGTCCATGGAGACGTGGGCGCCAACCATTGTCTGTCTTGGATAGCCTTTTGTAGGAATCTCAATCGGGAGGGTGAGTGTGTGTGTGTGTGTGTGTGTGTAGTTTGCTATACATTTCTTAGCACGTAGTTATCTATATGGACAACAACTAGAAAAACGGCACCACTTGAAACAATAATACAAAAATACAAAAAAAAAGTTTAACCAAATGTGAGACGTGTTACCAGGTCTGCATAAAAATACCCAACTTCCAAAATAAAGACAAACGAAACTTTTAAAACTCTTTCGAAAAGTTTATTGAAACCTTACGTCTGTTTCTTAAATGGAGCACCAGCTACAGTATTGAGTTTGGGAGCAACAGTGAAGTGAACCTTTTGCACCGGTTGCTGACGCAATGCGACGATACGCTTTAATCTTGTTGTTTGAACTTTCTTCAAAGTGAGGAAATTGCAGTTGCTAAGACGTCTGCTTGTGCGTGTCGGCGCCACGTATGCGTCTAAGTGACACAAGTTGTTGAAAAATTACGCTTTGGGCAAAGGATGCAATGGCGATGCCCATCGCTGAACAATAAAATGATTCCCTAAAATAAAAGTAAATTCACAATCGTTAGAGATTTTCATTTAAACGTTCGGACTTTCGAACAAAACTAGGAAAACTTTATGTGTAAAGTGACAAGTACAACGAAGGCTGCTAGATTTTAAAGAAGGAAAACTGTGTGCAAACTGTGGTCTTAAACAGTCGGTTTCAAATTTCCTTACTTATGTCATTTTATCTAGTTGCGTAGCATTTTCGAGACACTTCATACATACGAAGGCAAATAGTTTTACTGCTCATCCGAAAATGTCTAGAGATTTTGGTATGTTCTTTTGCATTTTGAACCCAGCTTGAACAACTTTATATGTGAATTGACAAGAATCAGTCCGATTTGTGTCATCTAATCTTGTTGCCAACGCTTACAGGTATTTTGAACGACTTTCTCACTCTTTATTCATTTTCTCAGACTAGTGTAAGTGAAAAGTTAGTAAATTATGAAAATCGAAAATATTTTATTAATAGAGAGTATAAAACAATTTTTGTCAAACTTCCCGCCGGACTTGAATAAGTCAACAGATAAAAATCAAGGCTCGTGGATATTACTGAATTTGAGTGTTGCTTTTGGTTGAGATTTTTAACGATATACTGAGGCTCAGCCATTTTCCAGATCAATAAAAATGTGCTAAGATTATCTTAATAGGAAATTATTTCAAGTCAAATGAGAATTAACAAATTCGATCAATCCATACATATATAAATACATATACAATCCGTTTGCAATGTAAACTTTTGCATGAGTTGGATGTAAATATTTTATTAAGGCTTGCTTACAATTAATTAGAAAGCCTTAATTTAAATTAAAAAGTTAATAATTGTTCTTTGGACTTGCTTTATTGAGTTTGCAAGCGCTGGTTCCATGACTGGTTCCCTCTGCTAAACTTAATATGAAATATCAGGACATGGCACCACCACTGATAGGCATTTTTATTCTCTGTACCTTAGGTACACAGTATTATAAGTTTGTGCAAAAGTATGTAACATCAAGAAGGAAGCATCTCCGACCCTATAAAGTATATGTATTCTTGATCAGCATCAACAGCCGAGTCATGTCCGTCATGTCCGTCTGTCCGTCTGTCTGTCCGTATGAACGCACAGATCTCAGAGATGGTAAGAGATATAGGTTGGACATGTATGGGACATATGCTTCTTATGTCTGCAGGCAGATCAAGTTTATTTTCAATTTTGGCCACGCCCCTGCCGCCACCGCAATTTAGAAAAATATATCATATCTCCTACAGTTTTAAAGATAGGTGGGTTGTTCCTTCTAGATATATTTAGTAATAAGGATAACTTATCGATCAGCCAAAGGAATGGTGAAGATTAGCTGAATGGTTTTCGAGTTATGATCAAAAGACTGTTCGCTGCTGCAGCGCAGAAGCAGCGCTGCTACTGCAGCATCAAAATTTATGCTGAGCGAATAATTTCGTTGGTACAGTGCTATAGTCGGGTTTGACCGACTTTCTTTCTTGTTTCTCATAACTGTTCACACAATTTGCATATTTCGTTTTTAAACACTTTTGAATATGTGTCTTATTCAATGGTAAATCGCTTTTTGTGGTACATCTCTTGTAACTGGAGATACGACTCAAAATACAAATCAAAATATTCAATTGGATATTTCTAGTACCTGCCAAGCATTAATCTACGAACAAGTTAATAAAACCATTAGCTTATGCATTTCTTAGCAATTAACATTTAAAGATTTTTAATTATGTTGCTAAATACAGATTTAATTCAAAATCCAAATCATGTTTAAGACTCCAACGTTTCAAATCGACGCTATTTTGACGGCCATGTTTTATTGAAGATCTCAGAATACACGAAACATTCTGCTCAATTGGAGTGCAGAACTGAAACAATTACTTATAATAGTTTATAGCTTATTTTTGAAATACTAAATACAAAACTTAATTTCAGACTTGATTAAAATATGAATGAAGGAACCATATGATTCAAACAAACAGATTCATTTACATGTAAAAGCTGCATATATCAGTTAGACTGCAGCCGATTTTATGCAAAGATCCTTCGGATTTTTATTAAAACAATATATTTTCAAACTTGTTTAATGTGCGTTTTAAATATAGAATATTTTACTAGATTTACTCAAAACTAAGAGAACTATTTTCGCTAAGTAAAATCAATAAAGAACATCAATAAATTATGAAGTGTGAAATCTTGACTTCATCGATAAAAAAAAAATGGACAAGTTATTGTTCAAGAAAATACTGTAAGAAAATTTGAATCACAGTGGGAAAAAAATTGGGTTAAATGCTATACGAACAGAATGGGCAAATATAATACCCGACGAGACAGCAAACTTAATTGTAAGCATGCACAGGCGCTTACAGACAGCTATCCAGTCAAAAGGAGGTCCAACTAAGTATTAGCCGTCTAAAAATCGAATAGTTCATGCATTTTTTGCATTTGTGCCAATACTTTTTATACCCTGTTCCCATTAGGAATAGAAAAAGGGGGATGATGAAGTTGTGCGAATTTAAGTAACAGGGAGAAGAAAACATTTCGGACCCCATAAAGTATATATATTCTTTATCAGCATGAACAGCCTAATCGATATAGCCATGTCCGTCAGTCTATCCGTCCGTCCTTCTGTTCGTCCGTCAGTCTGTATGAACGTGTCGGTCTCAGAGACTTCAAGAGATAGAGCCACAAATTTTAGCATGAAGGTATGTGTATACCATACGCAGATCTAGTTTGTTTCAGATTAGGAAAATTCCCCAAAAATTCAGAAACAAATGAACAGGGAATTTTGTGGTGTAGTTTGATGTTAGTTTACGCCGTTTTTCGTTATTTTATGTCATAAAACATACAACAATCATGAAATTTAAAAATTTTCTTTTCTAAATATATAATAAATTGTTCTACAATGCGAATGACATATCACAAATTTATTTTAGTTAAGTGGGAAAAAAATGTATTATCAGTCAGTGTACAAAACCCGCTTTGTGCCAATACTTTATTGATTCACTGTATGCAAGGGCAAGATTGTAAAGAATTTAGATCGCAAACATTCATCAGAACATTACCACTGACGGGAAAGTTATTGTAATCCCTTCACAGAATGCGAAACGTGCAATTGAAGGAATATACAGAAGAAATCAAAGGAAACCTCAAGGGTGTCTTGAAGGGACGTTCAACAGTTTAAACAGACGCAGGCTGAGATTCGACACCCTCGATCTACCCGATCGCTAACTAAAGATAAAAATATAAAAATCGGCTCATTAAATGAAAAATCACTATCTGTCACATAAACTTACAAGTAACAGAGTAAATTCTAAGCTTATCGGGAACATAGCAGCTATCTAAAAGTTTTGAAATTGACTCTAAGGGCCGTTTTATTATCTGCTACATAGAGCCATCTGTCACATAAACCTACAAATAACAGAGCAAAACCTAAGACTTTCTGACACAAAGCAGCTATGTAGAAGATGAGAAATCGGCCCTATGTCTAATAACACTGCTCGACAGCATTTTTCCCCAATTCACCAAACCATCTTTTTCTAAAGTATTTTGGCCAGCTGAGCACGGAAATCGACATGAAAAAAAATCTGTCGAATCGTTATCGAGATATTATCGATAAACTGTTTTTTCGATATTTTCAAAAGTTGCCTCCACTTAAAGTCTCATTGAAAGTTTAAAGTAAACCTGACGGAAAGTTTCGTTTTCAGACAAAAATGTGATAGGATGACGGCTTTCAGAGCTATAGGCCCAAATGTAGAAAAAAACCTTAATTTTTTCAAAATTTTTTTAAAATTATCGAAATTAAAGTACTTAAAAATGCAAACTGATAAACAAAATTAATGTTTTTTTAAATTCGAAAATAAAGTATTTTATTAACTTTAAGAAAAGCCTTCATACACAAAAATCGGACATGAAATGGTTTTTTTTTTTTTAATTTTTTGGTGAAAAGGGGCAGACTCACAAGTTTCATCACTAACTCAGCATTTTCACAAACCAAGTGGAATTCATTTAGATCTTTAATTTAAATATCACATAAAACTTATTACGGCTCTTTACACTTATGCGTGACTTAATTTGACGTTCACATGAAGATGTGATTCAGAAAGGTAACGCACCGTGACTCAGTGTAAGACCAGCTTGTGTGACGCAGAATTGTAACGCACATTGACTCAGTGTAAAACCAGTTTTCGATATCGATAAGTTATCGATGGTGAAGCTTAAGAAAGTTAATTAAATAAAGTCCAGTCCGAAGTAATTAAAATACGTTTTTTAAAGCGACTCCGTTATGCTATCTTCTCCACTAGAGCCAACGTACAGCCCGCAAACATAGCAAAACAAGTTAGCACTCTTGTTGCATATAAATTTGGGCATTTTTCTCTGGACTTTATTTACTTAACTTTCTTAAGTCTTCTTTCCGTCAGGTTTCTTCTTTCTTAATTGCCTTAAAACTTTTCAATAGGTGTAGAAACAAAAAAGTTATGAGAATTTAAGTGGAGGCAACTTTTGAAAAAATCGAAAAACAGTTTATCGATAATATCTCGATAACGATTCGACAGATTTTTTTTCATGTCGATTTTCGTGCTCAGCGGGCCAAAATACTTTAGAAAAAGTTGGTTTGGTGAATTGGGGGAAGATCGACTTTCATTTTGTCGAGCAGTGTAATCTTACTGTTAGGGCCGAATTCTAATCTTCTACATGGAGTTATATGTCACATCCACATCACATACACAAATTACAGAGCAAAATCGATATTTATCTGACACATAGCATCTATTACCCTGTTTATACACAACAAAATTATCATGATAAATGCTCTTTAAAGTATACTTTGTTTAACAATATCACTAGTTTAGGAAAGCAATTTTCTTATAGACGGCTGACTACGAACTCATTTGGAAAAACCTTGATAAGACCGTCAATCTTAATGAATGCAAAGTGTGGATTATGTATAACACAGACATAACTGACTCTCAGTAACTTATTTAAATTAAGAATTATTTAAGGAAATAAAAATTGTATACTTTTTGGGGCAATTATCATGATATTATTTTTGTGTATAAAGGTGGGTATATGTAGCAGATGTGAAATCGGCCCTAAATCTCATAAAACTAAGTCACAAAGAAAAATTAAAAACAAAAATTTTTTGCGAGAACCCAGTTTCATCCATAACTGTTAACTTTAAGTTTAAAGAATTTAATGATATTAAATGTTACCATTTATTTGTATTGTTACAGCTTTTGTACCTACACACACACAAAACGAAAGGAAATTAACAGCTAATTAATTTTCTTCATAAAACGGACCAAACAGCCCACGGCGGTGCTCTGCCTTGTACATTCTCAAAAGCGCTTCATGTTTTAAGTAAATATTTTCTTGCAATTTAATAGGCCACGCTTTTGTGTTTTATGCTTGTATTTAAATGCATTTGCATACGATTTGTAATTTATTAACTGGCACATGTATCTTTATTTATTTTACCCAAAAGCGCTTTAAAGACCACCCGAAAACCCCGAAATTGCCTCGGCGCCCAGATGCAGTTGGCGTTGGGGTAAACTAATGCACAAATTTATTGTGACTTTTGGCACTGCCGGCAACAGCTGCTGCACATTATGTGTGACTACTAGTACGGCGGAGTCTGCTGGCAAACTTTTTTTTTCTTTTGCACCCAAAAGCCAGTAGAACACATGTGTGTATGAATTCTGCTCGTCGCTTCGTTTTATCTGCTAAACTGCACGCGGCACATTTGCATATTTCGTGAACAGCAGCCGTGGAGCTGCTCAGTTTTTGTTTTTTTTTGTTTTATTTTTGTTTCATTTTCATTATTTAATGTGGAAAATGTAATTTCAAGCATTTGCAGCTACGGCAGATCCTTGGGGGACCCCCCCATGGCGTTACCGAAAAATTGGCATGTGGAAAATTGCAAAAGCCTCATGAGAAAAAAAAAAAACATTTTCAACAGACTGGATAATTCAATAAAAGTCGAGGGACAACAATTTTCAAATTCAAAGGCTAGAACATGAACAGCTAAAACACTAGAAAGTTTATACACAGCGTGACAATCAATTGAGGATGTTCAAAGCATTTCCTGGTTTTTGTGGATCAAAGGAAGGCAAGAGCAATTCTACTAAAAAACAAGTGAAAAAACGGACTTAACCAGGCCTTTTCTAACTTAGTTTGTTTTATTTGGAGAACTTACTTATTATTATTGAAGTTTATATTTTAGTTATTAATCAGCTTTGATGAATAACATCTTTCGATCTGTTTCAAATTTCATATTTGCTCTTTAACTTTTACGAAACCTTAAACTTTTCAAACTAGCTTCATGATATTGCTTATCAAAATTTTGGTTTTCAAACTAATGCACAAGCCGCAATGTAACTGGACACTTAGCACATAAATAAATTGCGATACTTGGGCAACTAAGCCAGCTTTTGGTTTTACTTGGCAGACACCAATGCATAAATACAAAGAAAAGCTCTCTAAGCACAATTTCTTAACTTCGACTAAGTAGTTGGTAATAGGATAAAACTCTTGGTAACAATGCAATCGCCTGGAAACGAGCCGAAGATGAAAATAGAGACAAGCTTAATTTGAAATACAATTGCAGTTTTTATAATTATTAAAAAATAGCTTATTTAATCATTGCAATGCTAAGCAGTGCTCTTCAAAACAGACCAGAACAAAGCTGGTAAATCGTTATAAAAAAAATTCTTTTTGTGAATTGTCTAGTGCGACTTTCTTTAAGCTGATTTACACTAGGAGTGCGCTATGCGCTAATAGCTAACAATCAGCTTTTTTCCCATACAAAAAGGGCTGATTGTTGGCTATTAACGCATAAAGCTCTCCTAGTGTGAATAGCCTATTATAGTCCTTAGTAGCAAGGCTGCAAACCGGTCCGGAACCGAACCCCTGAGAACCGGTTCGGATCGGCTTTTTTGGGGTTCGCAAACCGGACCATGAACCATACGCCTTACATTTTGGGCTCCTCGAACCGGACCACTTTTTCGAAAAATTAGGTTCGGTTCACCAATTTAACATGCTTAATGAGGGTTTTCAAAATTCGACAATAAATGACTCAACGTCTGATTGCAAAGACGAGAAGTTTATGAAAGCAATAAACAAATATCAACTATAAAATGTGTGAATGATGTTATAGATTCCTTTGAAGATTGTCCAAGATTACATCCATCGACAAATGTTTTAAAATTTTGGAATGGTCATAGCACCGAAGACTTCAAGAGTATTGCGTTTACTATACTAGCTGTACCAGCAACTCAGGTATCAGTTGAACCTGCATGTTCAATACTTAAGTTTGTTCTTTCTGAGTTAAGAGCTAGTATAGATGACTAAGTAATGATCATTATGATTAAACATATGGATAGAAGGTATATATGTGTCTCTTTCAACGTAACAATAAATCAAAAGTCAAGCGAACCAAGGTTTGAACCAGAACCTTGGGTTCAGGGGTTCCAAAAACCGGTCCGCGAACCGAACATTGGATTTTAAAATGGGTTCGTGCCCCCGGACCGAACCTCATGGATTATTTTAAAGGTTTGCAGCATTGCTTAGTAGGGTTGTCGATATATCTCAAAATCGATATTATCAAAAATTCAAATTTTCAATATCGCTTATATATTTATCGAGTCTAAAAGACATCGATAGTTTCGTTGTTTTTAAAACCTTACATAGAAACTGAAGAGTTATTAAGGAACATCTTCAGTGCAAGTGATTGATTTATCTGATCTTTCCAATAACCTTACTTAAAGAAACCATTGACTTAGTTTTTTAAATCAGACTATCAGGTCTGTTCCGAATTCCGAACGTTTCCGAAAAGTAAAAACGAAACGAAAACGAACGTTTTACTATTTGCTGTTCCCAATTCCGACCGAAATGGACTCGTTTTTACTTTTCGAACTCGGATTCGAAGTCGTTGCGATAGCAGCATGCATCGATAGTATCAGCCGTTTTAGTCAACGAAGAAGAAGAAGCCAAGTGCAAAAAATAAATTTACTAAGGTAATTTTGCAAAATGCCGGCAGCTATGATTATTGGCTGCTTGCAAGCCAAGCGAAAACGGAAAATTGATGGACTAAGTAAAAGAATCAAGAAAGACTCAAGAGAGAATCAAGGTAAGTGCAAATACAGCTCCCAAAGCACAATCTTCCATTAAATTTTTATGATCCAGATTTGTAGATTCATACCGGCTAAACAAGGAAGTTTTTGAAAACATTTTGGACAAAATTCAATCTCAGTTAGAGAGGAAACTTCCAAGGATTTCGCCAACCATTCAATTAGCTGCTGTCCTACGATTTTTGGGATGTGGTTCGTTCCAGATGGCCGTGGCCAAGGATTTTGATATAACCCTGGGAAGGCTCCTTTCCACTTTTTCTAAAGTACTGCATGGCGTGTTAGGGTTACTGGAGACGCACCTCTGCAGCGAGAGGATTCGGCTAGAGATGTCACCTCAAGAAATGCAAATATCCAAGGCCCGGCTGCATTGGGAGAAGTTGTTAGTTCGCGCCATTTCTCCAAAACATCCACCCTTTCTCCCTTCCATCGCAAAAATCTTTGATTTTGTGCATAAACTCGAGAAGGATCTTCTCTTGCTCCAAACTGCGATGTTTTCCCCTATAATTTTATAATTATTACTAAAGACTTTGATCAATTTATAAAATTGTACTTACAGTTTTTTGCATGTGTTTGTTTACATGGACAAGAACCAGAGTTGTCACCAATTCAAAAATAAAAATATTCAAGCTTCAATTTTCATCTTAAATCCGATTAGATTTATATTAAATTATTTTTGAATATTCATTTTAAATATTTCATGCTAAATATAGCTGATAGAAGCTAAATTAGACTTAAGCTGCGTTGTTCGAATTTTATTATTCAATTGAAGCAACTCTAGCAGCTATCGATTGCGAGAGTTTGTATCGATAGCAAAAGCTAAAGTGGAATTCAGAACAACTCGGTTTAGTCATTGCCCCTCGGTTTGGTTTTTGCATGCAATTTTTATAGATGTTTATAAAAAAAAATTTTTTACATATACTTAAACTTTAAACAGTTGAAGTTGTGATGTGTTACAGGATCTTAAAAATGTTCAATATTATTTTAATTTTCAGTTTGTAATTTTGGGGATATATTTTAATGCTTTAAATAGCATTTACTTTCAATTCCGCTGACTCAACAGCACAACTTTTGAAAACGACAATTCTTGTCGATTTGCGGAATTCGGAACAGCAATCAACTCGATTTGCGGCAATTCCACTCGAATATTATTTTTATTGCAACAACCCCTCATGAACACAGTTACAATATAATATAACATAAAATTGAAGGAAAACAAAGATTAAATTGAACGTCTTCTGATCCGTTGGGGGTTCTTTATTAGTCACAATGACCAGCTACGCCCCAGCTCGCAGTATTGGTGATCAGAAGGAAGGTAAAATTGTTATTGTCCGACTTCTTTTTCGCGGGTCCTCCTATCGATCGCCGGCTAGCTCGCGGCTGACCCAGGGATGAGTTCGACCTTCATAGAGGGACTAGTCGGTAAGTAACAACAAAAAATTTTAATTCATGGATCCAACTTCTTCAGATGATGCAGCTCCTGACAGCTCGGTGTTTTCTGTCCAGCGTGGCCCTCCCTCCTTGGACCAGGTTTGACTCATTTCCCTTGATCCCCTTATCTAGGTTTGGTTGGACCCTTTTATATCCCCATCTCACCCAACACAAAAACTTTACTCACACATTTGCTTTTCTTTTTACGACTTTATAATTTTAATGCTCTTGGACCCTAGCATCCTACCTAGCTCGAGCTTCCTGTAGCACACTTAATCTAAACAATAAGGACTTTATACATATAGGAGACAATATAGATTAATGCATAATAAATAAATAAATATATAAATACTTAAACTAAAATATACTGGATTATGGCTGGCTGGGGGGTGTTGGTTTTAGGTTAGTTAACCTAAAAACCAACCAGCGCTCTTTTGGTTCCCCCAGACCACGAAAACTGGGCCACCCAGAGGTAAGTGGCCAATCTTGCTTCCACGCTGTGCCTCCGGTGGCCAACTGCCTTCCTCGTTTGCTGGACGTCTCCAACTCGGTCATCCACCACTTGTCCAATGGTTTCTATGGGCAAACCAAAATTCGGGTCACGTCTCCTTCTCCTTGCACCCCCCTGGTTCGACTCACCAAGTTTTCCTCGTCCTCCAACTTGATCCAGTGCACTCACTTTATTATCTTAATTTTACGTTATTTTATTTAAATTATTTTTAATAATTTTAATTTTATTTTTCCCACTTGACTAAACTTCAGCCAACTATCTCCACGCTTCTACTTTAAATTTCTAACTCCGCTATTTTTCAATAAAGAGATTCAAAAAACACCCACCCCGCTCTTAGCATCCACAGAGAACAGTTTTCGGAACCAGTGCCTGAACTACCAGTTCAGTCGACTCCACTTGCCAACCCTGTATATATCGATAGACCGATGTTTGGCGGCCGGCATGTTTCATCTTTTAAGCTGCACGTAACACCGCACTACGGTTTCGCCATACCATCAGAAACAGGAGTGACAATCGTGCACGGAGTGATGACCAGGAAGCGTTCTATGCCTTGGAAGAAGTTATCCTCCCAACGTAGGCCACTCCCACACCCTGAGATCATTGTCGTGTTCCATTCAGTACCCACACATGCATGGGTATGTATGTATACGTGCGTATGCACATGCATTGGAGTTAGCCGGGCATAAGTTTCTGTTCACTGCTTCAAGTCTTTGGCGTGAAACACTCCCAACTTGACTCCCTTCAAATTCTCCAGTTCGTACAGGTTTGTTCCCACTGACTTCACTACTCGACATTTCACATATTTCTTGCAGAACTTTGCATTCTTATTCCTGGCAAAGTCGCTTAAGACAAAATTCCTTTTGTAAATTTCCTGCCCCGGTAAGTATCGGACCGCACGTGTCTTCCTATTATATTGCCTTGCGGATTTCTCATAGGCCTGATGCAGTTCGTCCTGGACTTTCGCTCGGATTATCTGCTGCTGATCCGCACGAGGCAATTGTTGAATTTCAGTGTCGTTCACGGCTCCGAGCTTCCGAGCCAATTGGTAATCCAGTCCACTGGTATACATACTCTGTCCAAATAGAAGAGCAAAGTATGGGGATGTACCAATGCTTGTGTGCTGGGCACTGCGAAGAGCGGCTTCAATTTGCGGCAACTTTTCATCCCAGCGTGTGTGATCATCTCCAATATGAATGCGAATTGCAGCCAGAACGGACTGGTTAACCCGCTCGGATGCGTTGGACTGCGGAGCATAGTTTCCTGTTTTAAGGTGGGAGATGTGCTTTGTCTTCAAAAACTCTGCGAACTCACTGGCCACAAATTGACGTCCGTTGTCTGTGTGTATGACCTCAGGCACTCCAAACTGGACAAATAGATTATCCCTAAGGAACCTGATCACAGCTGCCGAGGTTGCTTTTGGAATAGCTTTCAACCATACATATTTGGTCAGGTGATCCAAAACCACCAACACATACGCATTACCACTTCTGGATCTTGGATATTTCCCCAAGAAATCCATAAACAGTTTTTGCATGGGTCTCTCTGTAACCGTTTCCTTGCCCATGGCTGGCTTCGTAATCTGGGTCGAATGTTTGGTTTCTTTGCTTGCAGACTTCACAGGATCCGACATATTGCCTTACTTGGACAGCCATCCGGGGCCAATAAAACCATTGACGCAAACGACCTAACGTCTTTGCTACTCCTCCTCAAAATTAAGCCATCCTCCGCGCGAAGCTCTGGGAATTTGTCCGGATTCTGCTTAACTGTCTCATATCTCTGTAAGTATTCTTCGCTTTCGAACTCGGTTGTCTCAAACTCCAGGAAATCTACCTCTTGCACTTCAGCTGATCTGGATAACATGTCTGCCACCACATTGTCCTTTCCTTTCCTATGCTCAATTTCGAAGTCGTACGCTTGCAACGTAAGTGACCACCGAGCAAGTCTGCCGTTGAGGTTCTTTAACGACATGAGCCATTGCAGACTGGAATGGTCTGTCAATATGGTAAACGGAAGCAACTCGACATAGGGCCTAAAACGTTCCACAGCTTTTACTGCCGCCAAGCACTCCTTCTCTGTGACGCTATAATTGAGCTGCGCCCCCCTTAATTTCTGCGAGAAAAATGCGATGCGATCGGACGTTCCTGTTGCTCCTCGTCGCGCTGAAACAAGACTGCTCCGATTCCCACATGGCTAGCATCGCATTGCAGATAAAACCTCCTTCGGAAGTCCGGGTGGACCAAGACCGGCGCACAGGTAAGTGCCTTTTTAAGTTTCTCAAATGACTCCACCGCTTTTTCCGATAAACAAAATTTAGCTTTCCCTTTAAGGCAATCAGTTAATGGAGCAGCCAGTGAAGAATAGTCTCGGATAAACCTCCTGTACCAACCTGCAGTGCCTAAAAAGCTTCTGAGCTGCCTAGTGGAAACAGGTACGGGTATATCTGCAATCGCTGTGACTTTGTCTGGGTCCGTTCGCAACGCTCCGTCTCCAATTATGAAGCCCAAGTACTTCAGGAACCTGAAGCAGAATTTCGACTTTTGCAGGCCTATTGTCAAATTGGCCTCTTTTAGACAGCTCGCTACTTCTTTCAACAATTCGCAGTGCTCCTCAAAAGTCCGAGATATCAGCAGAAGGTCGTCCAAATAAACTAAACAAAAACTCGGCTTCGCAGTCGCTGGGGTATTACTCGATCCATTAGTCGACACAATCTCTGCGCTGCGTTACACAATCCGAAAGGCATCATTTTAAATTGATATAGCGGCCTTCCTGGAATTGTGAACGCTGTATACTCTCGACTTTTGGGCTCCAACTCTACCTGCCAAAACGCATGCTTCAAGTCTACGCTACTTATAAATATCGTGTCATCAACTCGACTCAGAATAGACTCTATATTCTGCAAAGGGTAAGCATCTTTTACCGTCATTTTATTCAATTTGCGAGCGTCTAAACATAGCCTATTTTTCCCAGGTTTTCGTACCAGAGTGACTCGATTGTTCCATGGGCTTTCACTTTCCTCAATTACTCCCAGCTTCAGCATCTCGTCCACTTCCTGGTACAGCAGCTCTTGTACCGCAGGTGACACAGGGTAAAAGCGTTCTTTTACTGGTACCGCTCCTTCCTCCAGTTGGATTGTGTGTCGCTCCAGCGATGTCACTCCCATTCCATGTTGTTTTTCAAACGACCGAAAATCCTGAACTGCTGCATCCAATTGTTGCTGCTGTTCTGGGGACAAATCATGAGGTACCACTGGCATGCCTTTCGTATTCACTTCCGACTCGAGATTCAACTCCTCTATTCCTATGACATCTGGGGCCAGTTCAAATTTCCGCCAAAAATCGATTCCAAGATAAAGCACTTGTTTCAGTGTTGGACAGACATACAAACTCAGCATTTTATTTCGCCCATTGTACTCCACGTCTACCTCCACCCTGCCCAGAATACGATGAGGAATCCCGCCTGCAGTTTGTACCGTTGATACGCATCCTTTTATTTCCAGGTTCAGCTCCCGTATCAGCTTCAGACATCCTGTTCCCAACAAACTGACTGACGCTCCAGTATCCAGTAAACCTTTTATTTCGTGTCCTTTGAATCGAACTGATGCAAATGGCCTATCATCTTTTCTGAGTGCGGATTGTACTGCTGCACATACTAATCTCCTTTCGGTTTTTCTTTCCGAACACCTTCGTCGTCTGGCTCTGGACACGCTGTGAGATAGCTGACTCGCATCCTGAGTTGGTGATTCGCTCCATATGCGAGACTTGGCTTCTTCATACTCCCTTTCTCTTTGCTCTAGGGGCTTTCTCCAGGACCATTTAGTGGGCTCTAATTGTGTATTATTTATATGGCTTAATTTTTGTTTTATTTTCTCATATTTTTCTATTCTAGGAACTACCTCTACAAATTGATTCCAGTTATCTATTGTTTTTGGAGGTTGACCTCTTGTGGAGTCCCGTCCAGCTCCTCCGTTTGGATCGAACTCCTCTTCCCGTTTCCCGCTCGGCACCTGAGGCATTTTGGCAGCACCACACCTGGCATTCCACAGCGATAGCAAAAGATGTTGCGTACCTCCGCCTCACAGTCCCAAAAGGTATGGCCAACTGTACTGCAGTTCCAGCATTTTAATTTTCCTTTATCCGCAGCTTCCTTTGGTCGAAATACGGCCTCAATCTCCTCTGGCCTCGGATGTTCATCTTCAGGATCTGGGGTGGTCTTGTGTCAACTTCATGCACTCGGTAGCTCTCACGAAGTGGTTTAGAGCTTTCCAACTTTACTGGCTTCATCGACCATCTGGTACTTAGGATCTTCTCCGCCTCGTGACATTCCTCACGCAACTTCTCTAGATTCATGATCCACATCGGATATATTATCCGTGAAACGGAATCCCTGACGTTCATTTTGACAATCTTAATCAGCTCGTAGTCTGAGATTGGATTTGGCAGACGTGAGCGTAATGTGACCATAGCCTGCAGGTACTCGTCCATGTTTTCTCCATGTCTTTGTTTCCTCTCCCTTAGTTCTTGTTCGAGCTCAAATTGGGATTTTTTTGTTTGGTATTGTAGCTGGAGAGCATATTTTAGATTGGGCCAATCAACCAGCTCTGCTGTTCTCAGATGCATCCAATACCATTCCTTGGCTTGACCTTCCACCAAACAGTGAAACTCTCTTATTATTTCCTTCCAAGGCCTTTGGTATATGGACTGAAGGTATTCCAGTCGGAAAAATAAATTCTGATACCGGCATGCTGTTGGAACTGCCATCAAACACCAGTCCCCATTTTCGGATTTGGCCGACTTCCTGTCTGGCCTCCTGTTGAACCCTCTCTGTTCCTGTCATCATTTGCCTTAGCGGTGGCACCAGTTGTTCCCTTTGAGCCGCTTCAAGAAGCCGACTGTCTATAAGGTTTCTCCAAGGATCTGATGAACTTCGCTGTTCTGTATGCGGCCTGATTAGTGGTTCCCTGTTGGACTGCGCCTGCATTTGTGGTTGCTCCTGCATTTGTGGTTGCCTTGGTACTGCTGTTGCTTTCGGCTCACAACTCCGTCTAAATTCTGCTAGCGTGTCGCCGATCTCTTGCATAAAACTGAGCATGTCTCGCTGCATCTCCGTTTTAAAGGCCGTTAGCTCGGTGGACATACCTGTTCTATATGTTTCCTGAGCCTGGAACAGTGCTACATTAATGGCCGACTTTATTTCGCTAGTCAATTCTGGGATCCTATTCGAGCTATGCCCGCCCGCTAATGCTGCTGCTCTTGCTGCTGCTGCCTCTGCTGAAGTGCTCGTTTTCTCCTCCTCCGGTTGTAGGCCGAACGAACTATTCTCCCTGCTTCGTTCGAGTGGAATCCCACGTTCATCCGGAGACGAATTGTCTTCCATCTGCGGCATGTTCTCCGGGTTTTGTCTAGTCTTTTGAGACCGGGTAGTCGGGCCCATGTTCTCTGTATTTCTGTTCTTTTCAAAATCTAAGCTCCTCCTAATCTTTCGGTTTAGAGACTGCCTATCCCAATCCTTGAACGACATTCCCTCCAATCCTACTCAGTATTTCTATATATTTTTCAAATTTATGACTATTTATTCTCTTATTTTGTATTTTTGTATTCAAACTCTTATTCCTTATTGTTGCAGACAATCATATGACAAACTGGGTGAGATGAGAATAACCAACCTAATCTTTAAAATTCACACGCTTTCTGCCACATCTTGTCTTTCACCTTTATCCTTCTCGTTCCAGAATCGTTTTCATCCTTCTTCTTCCGCGTCTTTGGACTGGGGCAAAGCTGTGACTTTTCCTCAACCCACACACTGACCTCCAACCAAGACCGGGCTCTTGCTATCAGATGGTGTGTATTGTTCTTCCTGCGATTCCTTAACTTGTGTCTTACTGGGTCTAATTCCTTTTCCTTTAGGTCGGCAGCATCGAACAGTATAAGATTCCTGTCCGTGGACTCGTTCCTAAGTGGATGATTAGCCACACCTCATTGACTTGCCACTCCATCTCGCATCAAATTTGGGCAATTATGAGCTGAGTCGGTACTCTGTCTGCTCACAGACCATCAAACTCGGCGGCTGGGGACTTTTTTCTTACTTATGTCAACTCAGACTCCTTGGACTTGTCGGTGCCGTGAATGTTCTTTCACGTTCGTTGTTTTCCGAATGGGCGCCATTTGTTATTGTCCGACTTCTTTTTCGCGGGTCCTCCTATCGATCGCCGGCTAGCTCGCGGCTGACCCAGGGATGAGTTCGACCTTCATAGAGGGACTAGTCGGTAAGTAAAACAACAAAAAATTTTAATTCATGGATCCAACTTCTTCAGATGCAGCTCCTGACAGCTCGGTGTTTTCTGTCCAGCGTGGCCCTCCCTCCTTGGACCAGGTTTGACTCATTTCCCTTGATCCCCTTATCTAGGTTTGGTTGGACCCTTTTATATCCCCATCTCACCCAACACAAAAACTTTACTCACACATTTGCTTTTCTTTTTACGACTTTATAATTTTAATGCTCTTGGACCCTAGCATCCTACCTAGCTCGAGCTTCCTGTAGCACACTTAATCTAAACAATAAGGACTTTATACATATAGGAGACAATATAGATTAATGCATAATAAATAAATAAATATATAAATACTTAAACTAAAATATACTGGATTATGGCTGGCTGGGGGGTGTTGGTTTTAGGTTAGTTAACCTAAAAACCAACCAGCGCTCTTTTGGTTCCCCCAGACCACGAAAACTGGGCCACCCAGAGGTAAGTGGCCAATCTTGCTTCCACGCTGTGCCTCCGGTGGCCAACCTGCCTTCCTCGTTTGCTGGACGTCTCCAACTCGGTCATCCACTTGTCCAATGGTTTCTATGGGCAAACCAAAATTCGGGTCACGTCTCCTTCTCCTTGCACCCCCCTGGTTCGACTCACCAAGTTTTCCTCGTCCTCCAACTTGATCCAGTGCACTCACTTTATTATCTTAATTTTACGTTATTTTATTTAAATTATTTTTAATAATTTTAATTTTATTTTTCCCACTTGACTAAACTGCAGCCAACTATCTCCACGCTTCTACTTTAAATTTCTAACTCCGCTATTTTTCAATAAAGAGATTCAAAAAACACCCACCCCGCTCTTAGCATCCACAGAGAACAGTTTTCGGAACCAGTGCCTGAACTACCAGTTCAGTCGACTCCACTTGCCAACCCTGTATATATCGATAGACCGATGTTTGGCGGCCGGCATGTTTCATCTTTTAAGCTGCACGTAACAAAATCCTTAAGGGTATAAAGTTCCGTGCTTGTCTTGATGGGACATTAATGTTCACACACCCAAGCAGGTACTCTGTGTCTATATTTCCCTTTATAAGCTTATGCAGAAACATTACACCACAAAAAAAAACGTCCTTGTTCAAGAGTCGGTAAATCTAAAAGCTTTAGTCTTGATAATTAGAGGGGTAGCCCCAATTGTGGGTCCCAAGTCAATTTGCGTATGGCATACAAAAGGAATTGCTTCTGGACGGATTCAATGCGTTTACAGAGGGTTAATGATTGTGGGCTCCAAATACACTACCCAAACTTCAAGATAGTTCTCACCAGGAATGCCCTGAAAATGAGAAATTCTCCCTTGAAATCCTCCCTAAGGCGACTTACCCTAGAATTAAGAAAAAGATTCTCTCATATTTGGAAAATTTTCTAAGTTTCACAAGAATATGCCATAAATGAGTAAATATTTTGTTCTTTATTTTAGGATGAATCGCCTTAGTACGGATTTTATGGGAGAATTTCTAGATTTTAGGGCGAATGATTTCTGAGTGTGTATATACAGATTAGTCGTGTTGGGATCATTAAACGCTTTAAGCCACCGATTATTAAATGGGTAATATCTAGAAAATGAAAAGATTCGACCTGTTCAAGCTGATAAGAATTGATTAAATACTTACAGAATTACCCTTGTCCCTGTTTAAGTGCAACAAATTGTAATATCACCACAAATATTTGAAATTTTAATCAACCTGAAGCATAGCAGAATCATTTGGCGAACTGTGGCTAAGGAATATCTTTAAGTCATCTGCGTACATGTACATAAGTGCACAAAAATGCTTAATTACATTAGGCAGGTCCTTATTAATAGCACGAAGAGAAGAGAACAGAAGATGGCTGCCCTGGGGATTTCCGGAGGTCACCGCAAGAAGGCCCAACGGAAATCCCAACAAAGGCAGTTTCAAGTCCAAAAGACAATGAGAAACACTGTCGAAAGCCTTAGTAAACCTCCCTGAACATAAAATCTGTTTGCTTGAGTTGCCTTGAGTGAAGCCTTGAACTACTGTAGAAGTAAATTCCACTAAGTTTGTAGTAATGGATCTATTTGTAAAAAACCAGTGCTGGTTCGGTGAGATAAAACGAAAATAATAATATAATATAATTTGTTAAGAAATTTAGGTATAGCAAAGAGTTTCGCAATACCCCTGTAGTTGGATATGTCAGACCGTGATCCCTTTTTGTGTACAATATTCTTTCCAAAGAGTAGGAAATGTAGACTGCTCACGTGATTTGGAATATAAGACGTGAATAGAATAGGCATGCTAGATTTCGTATTGCTTTAGGATGCTCGGAGGTACATTATACGGGGGAGGAAAAAGCTTAAATTTTAACATGAGTTCAGAAGAAACTGAATTCGAGGGAAAACGTTTGAAATCATATAAAGAATTATCGTAATAAATGAAAGAATTTTGCAAAGTCATTTGCCATATCATTGTCAGACGTGGCAATTTCATGTTGCTAGTAAAGAGAAGAAGGTGAAGCGTTGGACCGTCATTTGGTATTATCGAATAGATAAAAACTCTTGGGAAATAGGTTACAGAAGTTACTTTGCTGTTTGTAGTGAAGAAACACATTGAAATATCAATCAAAGCCAAAGTTTTTATAAATATCAATATAACAGAAACAACGATGATATTTTGTAATATCTTTGGATGATTTTCAGCTCCGTTGGATGATTAAAATTATATTTAAGACATATCCAGCCCGGGAATAAACCCAATGAATATTGTTTAATTTCCCTTTCTTTCTCCGTGTGTGTGCTAGTGTACATTTTAAGACACCTCACGCGTGATTCGTAACATGTGGCAACGCCAACAATGCTCAGTAAGGCTGGCCATTTCATAATGAATAGATTAACAAACTAAACTCACAATCCCATGCCATTTATCAGCTATTGTTTGTTGCCGTTCTCAACTATTTAGCTTAAGTTATTCGACCACCTGAAAGTAAGAACTTAAGGTCCTAGACATGAACGCACACAAAATATAACTGGTGCAAGAACTGAAGCCGGGGGACCTTCCACGGCGTGGTTTGTTTGCCGAATGTGATTAACAAAACTTAAATGAAAAGAATGTCTTTAGTGACGAAGCTCATTTTAAACCTAAAAGGTCCATCAACAAACTGAGTTTCCGAATGTAGTGCAAGGAGCAGCCAGAGATAGCCAATGCACCCTAAAAGTTCACTATTCGTATTGGTTTGTAAGTCGGCAGCATCATTGGAACATACTTTTTCAAAAATAATGCAAACCGCAACATCGAAGTCAATGGAGCAATAGATCTTTATGGTACTGACCGACTTCAATTTGACTTGGTTGACCTGTGGTTTCAACAAGACGGTGCAAAACGCCACACGGCAACCGAAACCAGGACACAATTGAGAGGCGAGTTTGGTGACCGATTGCATATGCCAAGTCTGATAATCCGGTTCAGTTGTAGGTCCTCTTTCACATTGCTCTCGCAAAGTAGAAATTGCTTTAGATAAAATCGGGTTCCTAACAATTTTGATTTCATCATCAGTAATATCAGTTGGCGCAAGCTTTTGCCAATAAATATCCATTTCAAATTCGTTGCAACGATTCTGCTAATTAATTAGATATTAGGCAGTACAAAGTACTTGCCCAGTGCAGAAGTAAGCTAATTAGCGCTCAGCTTATTGTTATGGATACAAGCACCCATCTCCCATCCTCCCACTGAAGGTAGCCATGCAACAGCATGAGCCCCCCACATTAATTGCCATTAAATGAGCTTAGATTGAGTTCAGAGCTCGCTTTGATTTTGGTATTTTGGTCCATTATTGATCACGTATTACGTATACGCCACATGGGAAACTTTTTAATTGAAAAATTGACTCAATCGCGACCTTTCATTATTTGTTAAACGCTTCATTAGAAAACCGCACAGGAAATACATTTACTCGTCTTTTTTTTGTGATTCTGATGAATGACTTAATCATCCAGAAAGCGCCACACAAATCAACAAGCAAACAACGCGACGGCCCAAAGCGGCTGTCACAGAAGTTTAACGAGCCAACGGCCAAGTCCCGGACCCCAGGCTCCAGAGAGCTCAAAATTAATGGAGCAAATCAAAAGCGAGCAACAAAAAAGAGGGCAGCCTGCCCGCCCGCCTGCCCGCCTTTAATAATGACAAGATTTGTGCGGGCTGCATACAAATAGACGTGTTCGTACTTAAAGTTCCAGTTTCGCCAGAGCTCATTAATTTCATACTGGTCGGCCGTGTCAGGGCTTTGGCTCTGTTTTCCCTTGGTTTTGGTTGGTTTTTAATTTTTTCCTTATATTTTTAATTAAAGTCAAGTGAAAATTGCAAAAATATTAACTTCCGCAGGCTCAAAAAAAAAAACCATTAACATTTTAAAACTTCAGTTTTGTTGTCTTCTTTGTGGCGCAGTACAAATTTATGGTCCTCGTTTTATGGGTTTGGGTTGCCTTTAATTAAGTAAAAAGCCAAAGCTAACGCCAAGTGTGCAGCGGAAATTACCTAGCCAAAAAAAACCCACACACACACACGTACACCCACATACTAAAAATTCGTTGAATTCGCACGAAAAGTAATAATAATTTCGCAGTTTCCTGTTGGATTTTTCTTTTTGGGCTGGGTCAGAAGAAGATGTGTGTGTGAGTGTGCAGAGAAAACGTCTGTTGCCTTGCATAAGCGCGAACCACAATTTGCTATTCATTTGAATTTTATAACGGGCTGCCGACTTTATTGTTTGCCACCGACGTTCGACCATAAAATGCAAAAGATTATTTTCAGTGCCGTTTGCGTTGGCCACTCCCATTTCCTCTCGTATGTAGCCACTTAATGTTTGGCTCTACAAACACTAATAATAAAAATAATGCAAAAAGGATGGTGCATTTCGTACAACTTGAGGTGAACATTTTATGTAGCATACTTTTTAGGGTCAGGGAAGTTTTGTGTTTCCACTTAAATTGTGCACCTTTTTATACCCTTGCAAAGTGTGTTATAATTTTGCCCAGAAGTTTGCAAGACATAGAAATATTCATTTACGACCCCATAACCTATATATTCTTGATCAGGGTGACTGAGTCGATTGAGCTTTGTCGGTCCGTCTGTCTGTCTGTTTCTATGAGAACTAGTCTCTCAGTTTTGAAGCTTTCGAGCTGAAATTTTGCACAGAGTCTTCTTTTTGCTGCACACTACTAATATGTCGGAGCCGACCGGATCGGATGACTATATCCCATAGCTCCCATAGGAATAATCGGTCGGAAAACTAGTTTTAGCATGAAAAGCTTTTTTCTTTTCAACGGAAACATTTCCAAACTTTGTAATCGTAGGTTTACTATGTTTTTTTATAATTCTACTTAGTTGTATTAAAATCGGGCAACTATATGGTATAGCTGCCATACAAAAGATAGGTCTGAAAAACAGTCTTAGTTAGAAAAACTTTTTTGTTTTTAAAGGTAGTATCCTGCAATTTTGTATTTAATTGTTATTATTTAATTTTACAAATTTTTGGCCAAGTCGGATGACTATATCATATAGCTCCCATGCGAACGATCGGTCGGAAAATGGGAAAAAGAGTATTTTTAGAAATTAATTAAGCGAGCATTTGCAAGGGTATAAAAACTTTGGCACAGACGAAGTTAGCTTAGCTTTCTCGTTTTAAATTTATTGAGAAACATAAAGATATTCTATAAGCAGCCAAGTTTTATTCAAACTAATTGAATTTTTGGTCAAATTTCGATTGAAATTGTTACTATTTTAAACTAACATATTTGTATTTTGTTGGGCTTGTCGAGGTGTAATTTTGAATATTTTGCAAATCGTCAAGAATTGTGACTTTGGAAAGCAGTCCAGTTGGGAAATTAGCTTATAATTTTGCCTTACGTTTTGATGACTTTATTCACCCACACAATATAATTTTGTTCAAAAGGACAATATATCATTCTCGATATTTTTCTCTAAGCTTTTTGATTGCATTTTATGGATTTTTAAAAGGATCTTTTGTTCAAAAACTTGAAGTACAACTAATGTGAAGATGATTTTGTAAGTTACATCTAAACATGACGTCTGAAAGGTGCTGCAAATGATCAAAATTTAAAGTAAACGTTTGGCATAAACACCTTCCCCCAATATAAGTTAATAATACAAACCCTATTAAATATCTATCTTTTGGTATATTTAGTTTCACAGGGCTGAGTCAGAGCATTATCATTTAAAAATGATATCCAAGCTCCACATTAAGCATAATTAAAGTTGTTAAAATCTCAAATCGAATTCATATATATGCGGTACACTGAAAAAAGAAATTAATTCGAAACGGGATTGAAGAAAAGATTGATTAGTCTCCCACATTTTTTCCCCCCCCCCCAAGAAACAGAACCGCTTGAGGCCTGCTCTGGGATTACCCTGTTTTTAAGCTTACATAGAAACTGCAGCTAGATTTATATTATATTATACAGGCATTTTTGATAGCCTTGGTAAATCATTGATTAATGGTATTAATGTTAAAGCGTTTTATCTAAGTTTAAGAAAAAACTGTCTAAAAACAAGAAAGAACAAGAAAGAAAGTCGGTCAAGCCCGACTATAACATACTCTGTACCAAGAAAATTATTTGTTTTTTGATCATAACTCGAAAACCGTTCATCCGATCTTCTTCATTCCTTTAGCGTATCAATAAGTTATCCCAATAACTAAATATGTCTAGAAGTAACAAGCCATCTATCTTCAAAACTGTGGGAGATATGACTTTTTTCTAAATTGCGGGGGCGGGAGGGGGCGTGGCCAAAATTTAAAATAAACTTGATCTGCCTGCAGACATAAGAAGCATATGTCCCATACATGTCAAACATCTATCTCTGAGATCTGTGCGTTCATCCGGACAGACAGACGGACAGACGGACATGGCTATATCGACTCGACTGTTGATGCTGATCAAGAATATATAATATTATATATACTTTATGGGGTCGGAGATGCTTCCTTTTGGATGTTACATACTTACTTTTGCACAAACTTATAATACTCTATGTACCTTCGGTACAGAGTATAAAAAGTCTAGAAAATCGCCCTAAAGAATAGAAAAATATTAAAAAGACACCCCTTGTAATTCTCAAGTACGAATTACGTGCATTCGGAATATAAAAGGGGCAACTAATATTCGGCATGCTGAGAAAATCGCCCTAAAATATAGAAAAATAGTCTAGAAAGTCCCAGGCAAGGTAAAGTTAATAACTAAAATAATGATTACTAGTAGTGAACCAACAGAAAGAAAATATCCTATAAAAATAATAAATAAGGGGTTTACACGCTTCTCAGTATGGAAGTCTCCTTCCTCTTCTGTCTCCAGTCCCTCCAGTCTCCCTTTCCTGACTATAATAGTTGAAAATGTTTTTTTTTCTAAAATCTAGAAAAAAATTTCTAAAATTTATAAAATGCTTTTCTACAATTAAGAAAATATTTTCTAGCTTATAGTAAACATTTTCTTAATTTAAGAAAGTCTTTGTCTTATTTTTAGAAATCATTTTTCTAAAATATATGGCGAATCGCCTTCGAATCCTTCTTTAGGGCGAATTTCTAAATTTAAGTTCGATTTTGACTGTTTTTTTTTTTTGAGTGTAGGGATTTGCGCAGTTGGGAAATATGGTAAGAAAATTTTTTTGTGTTTACTTAATTTTTGACTTGATATGATCTAAGGAACCACTGGAGCACATATTGGAACTTAATCTATTTGGAGCTTGATCTATTTGGAGCTTGATCTTTTTGGAGTCATTATAAATTTGAGTTGACTAACTCGAATCAAAATATTTTCAGACTTGATTTACTTGAACCTTTTTTTTAAACATGAATCAAAGGGCACTTTGATTCCACCCATGCAGGGCTCTAGTATGTACAAATCAAATATATGATTATATTTGTCCAACATTTTTAAACCAATGCGATTTTTAGCTAAGTCGCCCAAAAATTTAGCTAAGCCAAGCAAAGTATTTGTAAGAATATTCATTTCGTGCGGCATTCAAAACCCGAAAAATGTGGCCAAAGGATTATGACACGTAGCAAATAGTTGCACGTCGCCCGAGTTAAAAGCAATGGGCGAGACATATAGTACATACCTGTGTGGAGGCAGATCGTACCGTATTAATTTCCCAGCTGCTTGTTGATTCCTCGGCGCACTCTTTTGTTTGGCGTAGTCGTCGTTGTCATCGCTGTGGACGTGTTTGTGGCACTTTTGTCGCTCTGTTTTCATTATTAATAATACGCTGGCTGCCTTACCCTGTTTCTTGTTGTTTGTCATTTTTGCCAAGTTTTCGTTTCAGTCTCGTGTTCGTGTTAGTGACAGAAATTATTCTTGTTGACACATAAAAATGGTTCAACCCTTTTTTGTTTGTCTCATGAAAAATGACAACGGATGACAAAACGCGCTGTCTGCGTGTGAGGGCCATTTGGCAAAGCATTTTGCAGACATTGACGTATATGGGGGTCATGGGGCCGGGGCCGGGGCCGGGGCACTTAAACTAAATATTTCTTAGCCTTCCTCTTCAGCTCATTAACACTGGAAATTTGCATATTTAATTGCTTTTTAATTGTTGTTATTTTCGAATTTTCCAATTGCGGTTAACATAAATTTGACAATATTTAAGCTGGGCACGTTTTTATGGCATTTCTTTCGCGCTTTGCCTCATTAGGCAAATAGAGTTTTTCGCCCGCTAATGAAGCATAGTTGTAAAACCTGCCACGCCCTTCCCTCAGCCAGACTTCAATTAGCCAGCGGCATTTTTATTCTCGTTTTCCTCTCGCTTTCCTTTTAAACATTCGTTCGGTTTGTTTGGCCGTTTGCGGTCATTAAAACTAATGGCTGAGCTGGGCTTTAAAGTCCGACCTTTTGCCTACGATCCGGATATATCATTTGACCAACAAGCCAAACAGCTAAAAAATAAAAAGGGAACAAATTTCTACCAAAAGTTTTGTTGGCTCGCATGTTGGCACAACCTGCGGTCACAAAAGGGCAGTAAATTAAAATTTACTCGACATGAAATTGAAGCGTTGCTGCCTTTCCTCGGTTACCCAACCCATTTATCCTTTTTTGGGGGATTTTTTTGGCAGTTGGGGTTTGTTGTAACTGCTTTACTGTTTTCGGTTGGATGCGATGGGAGTGGGTGAAGGGAATTGGTTCGAGGCGCTCACAATGTGTGAGTGCAGTTCAAATGGATTAAAAGGAATGCTAAGTATTCAGTACTCAATACTCAATACTCAATACTCAATACTCAATACTCAATACTCAATACTCAATACTCAATACTCAATACTCAATACTCAATACTCAATACTCAATACTCAATACTCAATACTCAATACTCAATACTCAATACTCAATACTCAATACTCAATACTCAATACTCAATACTCAATACTCAATACTCAATACTCAATACTCAATACTCAATACTCAATACTCAATACTCAATACTCAATACTCAATACTCAATACTCAATACTCAATACTCAATACTCAATACTCAATACTCAATACTCAATACTCAATACTCAATACTCAATACTCAATACTCAATACTCAATACTCAATACTCAATACTCAATACTCAATACTCAATACTCAATACTCAATACTCAATACTTTCGGTCAGATCTAAGAGACTTTAAACATAAAAGGGGAAATGAATTGCCTTTTCCTACTACCATCCGGGTGGCTGTCATCCAGTCATCTCGAGCTGGCTTGCTCATTTGGACTGGGTTGTGTATGTGAATGCTGTTGCTGTCCCTTTGGGCGTTTATTTTACGTGGTCAAAGTTAAACTCATCCACAAACTCACATGCAAAGTGGAATTTTCCAGCCAGACATTGAACCACTTTGCGCAAGCCAAGCGCCCAGGTTAAGCAACCAAAAGTATGCCTCAAAAAAGGACCAAAAAAAAACCCTGCGATACCATCCCGTTTCAATCAATTATCGCTCCGCCGTTTTTTCTACCACAATTTGCCGTTAAGCGACAATTTCCGCAGCGATTATTCAACGTCAACTGAGCCCAACAAAAAAAAAAAAAAGTTTAAACAAAACTCAAAACCAACGTTTGCAATTAAAAACAGCCGCTGCAGCCGGCCAAGTCTTCTCCCCCTTCCCCTCCCTCTCCCCCTCTTGTTTATTTAATGTTGCAAATAGTTTTTGGAAAATATTTATGCAGAGTCCACTGCAGTTTATTTGTCACATGGACATGCCGACCTCCTGCCAAGCGGATTAGATGGATTTATCGCACTGTGACAAATATTCTGTTTAAATCATTTGGCAGACAGCTTTTCCAGGAGCTCAGCCCATCAGGATATGTTGAGTGTGAAATATAACGGATATATATAAACAAACAAAAAGTACGAGGAACAATTAGCCATTTTGTAAAGTGAGATATCGAGCTGAGAGGATATGTGCGGAAACGAATGACTGGTTTTAGAAAAATTGCGTTTGCAGCTGGCATTAATTAAAGGGAAATGTTTAAAAAAAATGTCAATATGTAAGAAAGGTCGTTGGTAAAGAAGTATTCAAAATTAAGGCTGTTAATACTTAAGATTTCGAATATTGTTTTTTAACTGTTTTCAGCTAAGTTTAGCTAGTAAAGTTTGGAGTTAATCGGATGAAGAATATGACAGTTTGATGCAAACTTTCCTAAACAAACTTTAAGACCAATTTTTCCACAAAGTCGAATTTTGATATACACAGATCTTAAGAACTGAAAAAAATGTATTTTATAATCTTCTGCCTTTATGCCGACTTTGAAGGTAGACTTTCCATTTATAAGTTTTGAGTTAAGTTTTTCGGTTTGAAAATTATGCCACCAATTTCCATGCAGGCGGGCGTATTTTCATAAATTTAGGTCCGATGGAAAAATAAAGTTACATCGGCAGGCGTCAACCTAGACATTACGTCTACAAAAGTTTTCTATTCTGTACAGCTATTCTCCACAAATGTTTCGACCAACAGTTTTCTGCGAACTTTCGAACTTATCAGTATTTTTTCAATTCCGGATCTTAGTTCTCTCTTTCAGCTTACGATAAAGCCAATTTTGAAAATTTCAACAACCTATCTCATATGGTTTTGGCTGTGCGACAGTCAGTCAGCCAGTAAATTATTCAGGTTAATCTCATGTATATTATAATAAGGTAAATATAAAAAGTTTATCCACCAATTACATGCCCTCAAATGTATCGGACGTGAACTATCAAAGTGAAACTTTGAGACTTTCTAGAAATTTTAGCAAATTCGGTCGTTGTGCTGAAAATTATCAAAAGATTCTCGGGTATGAAAAGAACAGTTCAGTGTACAGAGTTTCCCAACCATGGTAAAAGGGCATACACTTTATTTTCGTATTAAACCAGAAATATATATATTTTCTTATTTATCGGTAAGGATAAATCGAGTCAGTTTATCCTTTATGTAACTTTTATTTTCCCTTCCACGCTCTAAATGACCTCGAGTTTTTTTTTTTACAGGACTCTTTACAGTTCTTTTACAGGGATTACCTAAGCAGAGATGCCACCTCAGTGTATGCAGTTCCCTCTAGAATATTCTATATACTTACGCTTTCTAGCTTGCATTTTAGTAAGTATATTGTTCAAAAATGTTAAGTACCTTAATCCATTCTTTGGTTTGGTTAGCTCTTAATATGAGAATGAAGATAGTCGAAGGAAAACAAAATAACTCAACTCACCGATCTCCACTTAAAGAAAAGTAAATGCCAGGGCTGCAATGCGAACCGGAACCTGAACTGGTTAAAAAAAATTTTTAAAAAGGGTTCGGGTCAAAAATATATTTCTTTCATATTCTTTCAAGCGATTTCTACTCAACTTGGTACACTTGTCGCACACAAGTTCTGAAGTCTTCTGCGTAATACTGTAATATCTTATCAAAGTGTTTAGAAAAATATTTCCACATTTTAAGTTCAGTCCCAATTCTAACATATTTTTTTTTCGATCCAAGAAACCAACAATTTTTGACCTTAGAACTAAAACAGCAAATACAATGTCTGAAGCTCGGTTCGAACCCGAACGTGGGCTCAGCTACCTTCCGAACCCGCTCCGTAAACCCGAACCCAGAATTGTTCAAGGGTTCGAACTCTGGAGTGAACCTGATAATTTCGAGGTTTGCAGCCCTAATAAATACTATTTATTTAGAAATCCATATTTATTATTATTATTAATTCGTTTAAATGGATTTATTTATTTAGAAATCCATATTTATTATTATTATTAATTCGTTTAAATGGAAGACAAAATGGGGTTTTTTTTTTATCAATTATGAGCTATGGTTTTTAAAAAAGTTACAGCGAAAATAGTGTCCAAGATGAATGCGGAGACACCCCATATCATATTTTTAGTTGAGCTGTCCTAAAAAAAAAACAAACTTTTACTTTTTGTTTATCTGAAATTAATTAAATTTAATTCTTGTTTTTAAACCTATTAAAAAGACTTATTGTATTAAAGTTAAATTTCCATTTAAAAAAAATTAATAGTAAAATAAGTCTTAATTTTAATTTTTCTAACAAAAATTGATTTTAAGAACAATGTTCCAATTTTTTAAAATTCAAATTAAGAATTAAGAACTTAAATATCTTTTGAACCAAGTGGTGCATTACAAAAGACATATATGAATATTCTACGCTTTAATAACGTTCCATTGATAAGTCAATGCCATGTCATTGAAGGATTAATGTTAAGTATCGCACGTTTCTTTTTTTTATTAATTCTAAATTTCAATTTATAAAATAAAAATTGGATAATAATTTTTAAAATCAATTTTGAATTTAAAAGTTTCAAATAACACTTATATCAAAATTTTGTATAAAAAAACCAAATTTAACTATTATCTCATTTGTTTTTTTTTTTTGGTTTAAAAATAAAGGGATTTTTTGAAAATTGATTTCCAGCTGGTCGGGTTAAAATTTAAAATTGAATCCACCAAATTTCCAGCATATGGGAACTATCCTACAATATAATTTTTATGAAATTTTCAACTAGAGCTTTGAAAATGAGTTGGATAAAATAAAATAAGAAATTGAATATTCAAATATAGCAATGTGCCATTAATAAGAAATATATATTATAATTCTTTAAATTGTATTTACAAACCAGCCAAAGACAAAAATCTCTAGAGATTTACAGGACACCGCCCTCCATTATACGACTTTGGGTATACATTTTCTAAAATTCTTAAAGTCACTTTAATACTCTTTACCAAAGCTACACAGAGTATTTGTATTAAATTTAGTATTAAATTTGTGCAAAAGTATGAAAATTTTGGGTATTCTGCACGATGATTGCTCTTAATTCACTCACGAAAAACGCACGGTTAACGGATGTTTATGCACGAAACTCTCTACACACCGTGACATGTCGTGACACACCGTGACTGGGTCGAGTTCGCATCACTTGTGCAGCTCTACTAAAAAAGTACGACTTGCATTGAACCGGCAGCGAGAGAGCAGTGGTCGCCTTCTAAAGAAGCCTTACATGTCCACTAATCCCCATAGGTGTTTCTCCATCCCTGATGCACACACACACACACACACACACAGGTTTATCCAATTAATTTCTGTAGTGCCCTTTTTTAAGCATTTTCCAAAATGCAAATATTTCCAGTTTGTTTGGCAAACATAATAAAATTAATAAATTACAGCAGCTTCACTTAATTAGCTGCTGCAGCCAATTCCCAGCTCCATAATGATGAATTACCTAGTTTAGCATAAAAAGGTGCCACCACCAACTCTTGTCTCATTCCCTCCACAGTTGTTTTTAGCAAATGAAACTATGCACTTTTCAAACATGTCCCCCCCGCCTCCGCCTACAATTGGTGTGTTCGAATTAATTGAATTGTTGTTTTGGCCTGACACGGCAGCAACAACAACAGGACGAGCTTGTACATGACATAACCAGCTATTGATTTCCCCAGGTTGCAGTCCGTATCAAATGGGTGGGCGGGTTACGTGTAACTTGAACATTCTACATAATGCAACGATCTCTGGCGTTGCCTTTATTTTTCATAATCCAATAAATTTGATGAAAGAGCATTCATTTAACAAAATGAAACTATACGTTGAAAAAAACTAAAGTTACATGCACAATTAGCAATCGGGTACATACTGTGGAGTGTATGTAGCCACTAGTTAAAGGCCCGATCCAACTGGTCCGTGGCCAGGTTAACCAAGGGAGTCACCAGATCGGCCTCGCCCAGCGACGAGCCATCACCGTCGACAGTATCCACACTCGAATCGAAGGCACCCACATACTCCTCCTCATCGCTATCGCCTTCATAGAGCTGATCCTCGCATCCCACATCGATGAGAAGGCGACGCAAGTAGCGGAGTTCGTCATGGGAACGTGACACCTTGCGTTCCAGCGCCTTCATTTGGGCCTGCATGAAAATAGACAAGACAAGTGAATTCAGCGGCGACACATCAGTTTGAAGCATACACACCTGCGGTATCAGGGGACAGCCCAACACGTGGAGAATGTGCATCAGGGGGTCCGCTGGCAGCGGATCAATATTCACCAATTGTTTCAATATGTCCAACAAGCGCGGCAGTACGCCCTGCTCGTTGAGATAATCGATGCATTCTTGTTCCATGACCGACATCTTGTACGATTTCGATGGTGCAGGTGTTAATTTGTAAGCAATAAAACGTGCAAAGCGATCAAGTGCATGATAAGTCGAAGATCAGCCGAATAACTGTAAATCCCGGGTGTGTTTTAAGCAGCCACCTAGCGAGTGTATAGAGAACTGACACACATTTAACATAAAGTGGCAACGCTATCACTGTGAAAACTCCAAGTGTGCTGTCAAGTTAACAGCAAAGCTTACTTGAAGAGATGGGCGCGTGCTGAGGGCGCGCATGTCGTGACCGATAGTTCAAATTTTAAATGCAAATGAATAGCTGCAGATGTGCTGAAAATAACAATTGTAAGAAGAAATATAAGGTGAAGTAAAAACCTCTTTCAAGTAAAAGTCTGGACAATACTGTTTTATGTGACAGTAATTGTTTTGATATCAGAATCCCTTTGAATAACTGTTGAACTTTTGAATGATATGTATTACACACTTGAAAAGTGTGCTATAATTTTACCCAGATGTTTGTGACGCATTTAACAAATCATCTCCGATCAACCAAACAATTCACGACTTGAATTTGGAAAATTCACGCATAACTGTTTGGATTTAAATTTTAACATAAGATTTTAATATATTCAAAAATATTTTTATCGATATAAGCCAATATGAGTTGTAATCAGAAAAAATTATTGTATCTTGTCCAATGTTGAGTTTTATTTAACCAAATCAGCTACGTATATTTTGGAGCTTTATGTTTTCACTTTTCTATCTTAATGAAAAGTTCTAGCACAAGCACAATTTGGTTCTTTTTTAAAAAAAAATTCGTGTTTTTTTGAGCAAAAAATTTTTTATTCTTCTTTTGCTTATTGTTATCATGACACTAATTCCATTCTATAAGCACGTTTCACGCGATTAGTGGACATTCAATATCCTTTCGATTCCTACCTTGCTTATCTTTAATATACGTTTCTAAATTGAGATATGGCCTAAAATGTGAGTTTAACATGGTTTCTTGGCGAAATTTACATGGAATTTTACCTAGATTTCGTTTCCGCCAGTAAAAATTGCCATGTTTACCCTTGATTTTACATATATGTGCAGTCTGTATGCAAACTGTGCTTGACTTACGCAAAATCTAAGATCTACATTGGAATTTCCCATTTCCAATTACTTCTATGGCCGTTATGCATGTTGTTGATCTATGTCTTGTCGATGAATACCTTTTTAATTTGAAAACTGTTATTTTTATATAAAAATTAGTCTAAAATGCTTTCTACAATCGTCTGCGTCAACTTCATTTTGAATACAGATAATAACATTACTATTGATGACTCTTATCTGCTTTTATTGCTGTTATTACATTCATAAGTCGGGACTTCCCCTTAATACATTTTTAAATTGATTTTTTTTTTAAAACAACAATCGGATGACTTAAAAAATTAGCTTATGAAGATTTCAAATACACGAGCGAGTTACAAGTCACGAAAAACATCGTAGTCATGAATTGTTCACTATAAGGAATTTCAAAATAGGGAGGCCAGTGTTCTGCAAATGATTTCGGTAGATAGAAAACTTTGTTGTGAGATAGCGGATAATTTAGAAGTTCGACTATATTTTGGTGAAATTTATTGATTTCGGTATCAGCTCTTTTAATTGTTAGCTTCTCTATTGTAGTTCCTGCTTTACGACAGTAGTCATTTTTTGCGGAGCAAATTATTTGTTTAATTATTTATTGTTATTATTCGCCAAATGAAAAAAGTTCTTAATAAGTCGCCAGTCGTCATCCCAATCGTGTTAGGTAGTCTTGGGCAAATATTTTTCTTATCATCCCAATACGTTTCAAACCAAGGTCCACCCCTAGTATGTTAACTTGAAAGTCCATCCCTAACAGAATGTTGGTATTTTTGACAGCACCGCATGCAGTCACACTTTACACATAACAGGCGAGAGCATAGCTACAACAAATATAGTCAAAATTCGAAACAAAATAGAAGTTAATAATAGCATTCTTTAAGCACTTTCAACGGCATGGAAAAGTTGAGCAAAAACAAGCGAGTGGCACGAGAGGAGAAGCAGCGCGATCAGAAACTGGAGGAACTGGTGAGTGCCGGCGTAACAATGGCAACCCATTAATTCTCTCCACGCCCCCACCCCCGGCAGGTGTTGAAATCGCTCGACGACTGCCCTACCAATGAGGAAAAGGTCAAGTTGCTGCTGCAGCGCTCCGTGGAGAGTGACAAGACGGTGACCCGGATAACCACGGAGTTGCGAGCCGTGCAGCGGCAAATGGAGAATCAGCAAAGGGAGCTCAACAAGAGCGTTCTAATGCGCGACAAGCTCCAGGAGGTGTGCCGCGAGCAGCAGCGCATTATCAAGTCGGTGAAAAACGAAAGTCTGCTGCAGATCAAGGTCGAGGAGGAGCGTCGCAAGGAGAGCCAGGCCAAATTTCAAGGCTCGCTCAACGAAGTGCAGAAGTCGTTGGCCAAGAACAATGAGGAGAACATCAAGTTGCGCGATTACAACATCGAAATGACCAAAAAGTAAGGCCGCAGGCAATTGACACACCGGTGTGCGAGTTCTAAGATGTCTAAATATAGACACTGCATGCTGGCTAAGGCCAATACACGCACACACACACACACACGCAAACACGCGCAGTACAACCATATGTTGTTCTCTTTTGTTTTTAGGTTAAAACTGTTGGCCGAACAATATCAAACGCGCGAACAGCATTTGGAGAAGCTTAATGAACAGGTGCAACTGGAGGCGCAATTGCATCAGGCCAAGCTCAATAAGGCGCAGGTGGAGGCGGCCATGGAGAAGGAAATACTTTCCAAGTAAGTAGGGTCATCGACTTGGGAATGCAAGCCAAGATTTAATTATATTTTTGTTTGTAAACGAGGGGTTTTCAAAGCCTTTCACTTAAGGTTTCAGTTTTGAGACCAATACTTGGCATATTTAAACTTGCAATTGAGAAAAAGATGTATCTAAACCTGTTTCAAATCAATTCTGAATGACATCTTTACTTGTTGCAGTTCTAGCTGGTTTTAGTCTCCTACTGTTTTCCAGGAAGATGTGCTAGTCGCGTTTCTTTTGTATCTGAGGTGCTCTTTAATAGGGCTCTGGCCTATTTGATAAAAAAAGGGGTACCATCATTGTGAAGGCTCCAAGAATGGGTGTGTTTTTGTGTCGTAGTATCCAGAGTGGGAACAGGTTGTTAATCGTGCCTTGTTGGGGTGATCTTTATACCCTTGCAAAGGGTATTATAATTTTGCCCAGAAGTTTGCAACGCATAGAAATATTCATTTCCGACCCCATAAACTATATATATTCTTGATCAGGGTGACGAGCTGAGTCGATTGAGCTTTGTCTGTCCGTCTGTCTGTTTCTACGCGAACTAGTCTCTCAGTTTTAAAGCTATCGAGCTGAAATTTTGCACAGAGTCTTCTTTTTGCTGCACATTACTAATATGTCGGAACCAACCGGATCGGAAGAATATATCTCATAGCTCCCATAGGAACAAACGGTCGGAAAACTATAACTACATCTCCAAACTAAGTAATCGTAGGTTTTCTATGTTTTTTTTATAATTCAACCAAGTTTTATTAAAATCGGCAAACTATATGGTATAGCTGTCATACCAAAGATAGGTCTGAAAAACAGTCTTAGTCAGAAAAACTTGTTTGTTTTTAATGGTAGTATCCTGCAGTTTTGTATTTGTTTGTTTCACATGCTTTCACATAATTTTATAAATTTTAGGCCAAATCGAATGACCATATCAAATAGCTCCCATACGAACGATCGGTCGGAAAATGGGAAAAATATAATTTTTAGAAATAAATTAAGCGAGCACTTGCAAGGGTATAAAAACTTTGGCACAGACAAAGTTAGCTTAGCTTTCTCGTTTTGCTATAGATTATGCGAAATAGGGGCTATTTCTTCGTTATTTTGTATTATCATGTTAAGCTCTGAACATCGAAAGCGCCCAACTAAGCTTGACATTTGATTAGTACTTCTCCCATTGATTCATTCCTGATTGTTCCCTGTGTATTAATGAATTCAATGAATAATCAAGGCACAATTTAAAGTTAAATATGACTTTCTTAAATTGTCTAATAAAACTGCAAGTGCAGCTCTCCATTTATAACTTTTTTAGTCTTGTCCGCTGATGGAACATTCGCTACTTGCATAGGACAGGGCATATAGCTCTCGCAGATTGCTATTGTCCCAAGAGTCTTTCGGTTCTTATAATGTAGCCTACAGGCTAAATTTTGATGCTGCAGTAGCAGCTGAAAACAGCGCTGATACTGCGCTGCAGCAGCGAACAGTCTTTTGATCACAACTCGACAACCGTTTCTCCGATCTTTATCATTCTTTTGGCGACTTGATAAGTAATCCTGATTACTAAATATGTCTAGAAAGTACGAACCATCTATCTTTAAAACTATGGGAGGTATAATGTTTTTTCCAAATTGCGGGGGCGGGCGTGGCCAAAATTGAAAATAAACTTGATCTGCCTGCAGACATAAGAATACATACATGCCAAATCTTTTACCATCTCTGAGATCTTGTTAGACAGATAGACGGACAAGGCTATATCGATTAGGCTGTTGATGCTGATCAAGAATATATGTACTTTATGGGATCGGAGATGATTCCTTCTGGCTTTTACATACTTTTGCACAGACTTATTATACTGTATATACCTTTGTTTTCAATGCAAACGTCTCCAAACTTCGTATTTACTAGTTTTCTATGCTTCTCCACGATTCTGCTAAGTTTGGTCAAAATCGGACATCTATATAGTATAGCTGCCATAGAAAAGTAAGGTTAGGAAAACAGTCTTATTAGGAAAAACTTTTTTGTTTTCAATGTAAACCGCTTTAACAATTCACACAATTCTTCAAAAGTTTTATCAAAATCAGATAACTATAACATATAGCTGCCATAGAATTGATCGGTCGAGAAACTAGTTTTAGTGAGAAAACCTTATTGGTTTTCAAAGAAAACACCTCCAAACTTTGTATTTCTTAGGATTCTATGCTTTCCCATGACTCCCGAAAGTTTGGTCGAAATCGGACATCTAAATAGTATAACTGTCATACAAAAGTAGGGTCAGAAAAGTAGTATTTCATAAATAATTACATAAACTAACAAATAACAGAGTAAAATCTAAGCTTATCTGACACATAGCTGCTATGTAGAAGATGAGAAATCGTCCCTTAGTTAGATAAACTTGTTTGTTTTCGGCGGAGTCGAAGTAAAATTTCCCCTATTTTTAATAGTTGCTGTTAAGTTTTCTTATGGAACTTAATCGGCATATCGTAAATTAGAAAATTGTAACGATACCCGTACGATTGTCAAAATAATCGATACCTTTTCGGGTCACGGCTCGAAGAGTTACGGATGCAGGTGCATTCAAGTTGAATGCAACTGCATTGCTACGACTAGGCAAGAATAACTTATTGTATTGAATTTATAATTTATATATTTTATCTCAACTATTTTATCTCTCCCGCAGGGAAAACCAAATTGGTCTTGAGAAACTGTTGCAAGCACAGCGCGCCATCAAAGATCTTACCGAAAGGGAATATCAGTTAAAGGAACAGCTCAATATCTACACTGCCAAGTACGATGATTTCCAGCAATCTTTGCAAAAATCCAATGAGGTCTTTGGCAGCTATAAGGTGGAGCTCGAAAAGATGTCCAAGCATACCAAGAAAATTGAAAAGGAAGCTCTGGCCTGGCGTCAGAAGTATGAAAAAGCTAATGTCATGGTCATTGAATTGGCCACAGAGAAGCAGCTCCGGGATCAGCAATCTGAGCTGCAGCAGAAGCAAATAATGCAGCTACAGAAACTGCTGCGCGCCCTACAATCGGAGCGAACGACACTGCATAAGAGCTTAAGGGATAACAACATTGAAATCCCCGCAATGCCGCAATTGCCACCAGAACCGGAGCCCGTTAAAATTAATCCCGTAAACACCGACAAGGCCAAAATGGAACTAATGTCGCGCAATTGTGCCGAGCTGAAGCAAACGCTGGCCAATCTGCAAAATCAAATGAAGCTGCTGACCACCAGTGAGGGCAAACTAATAACAGAAGATAAGTACAAATCATCAGCTGCAGAGCAACAGCAGCAAAAGGCCAATAATGCCAAGAAAAACATTAAGAAGAAGGAGAAAAAATCTAAGGCAAAGGCAGCAGCAGCAGCAGCCGCTGCCGCTGCGGCAGCAACAACCACATCAGCCACAGGCAACGATGCCGAATCAGAGACTGCCAGCAGCACTACAGCCGAACAAGCAGAAGAACAGCCAGAGGAGACAGTTCAGGACTCACAGGCAGTTGAAGATGCCCCCGGCAGCAGCGTCATAGATGCCCAAGACCAAACTGCTACTAATGTGCCAGAATCTCAGGAAGTTGCCACGACCATTGATCTATCAGAAGTGCCTGCTCTAATTGATGCCAACGCGGATTAGACTGTCTAAACATTTTGTCATCTATATACATTATAAAACACAACCAAGATGAATCATCGAACATGAACAGATTTTTTGTACTAGTAATTTATTGTATTTTATATATCCTACGACGTATGTATTTATTTCACGCATTATTTTACAATGCAGATTGTGTACTCTGCTGTAGAACAAAAATTGAGTAAATCGTTTTCCTAACAAATAACGTTCATTCAAGGCAGATAGATGCCTGCTCCTGGTTAAAGGCGTCGCTTACACTGGAATTGTGGTACTGTAAAAGTGACCCTTTCACGAGGAGCAGCTTATTAATAAAAAAAAGTTTGCATTTGTATTATCTTCTTGTTTTGAATTATATTGTTCCTTAAACCTACATCTGGGCGAATTATCGTCCATTAAAACAAGATTTCAGCTTCTTTGCATACAGGCTTTTAAAATCCTGCTCCAACTGGGACAACTTCTGTGTTGATAGACGGGACTTACCAGCTCGATTGGAACATTTGTTTAACAAAACTTGTCAGGATTTTCGAAATGGGTTCACCGAATATGCGGCTCGAAAGTTTTACAATTGCGAAAACAAGATTTAACGCGTAAAAGATCTTCTCTAAGACTTGTTTGCTGACTTTCCAGTTCTTACTCATTGCAAACAAGATTGAACTCATCCTTCATACCTGCTTGGTAGATTTTCTAGTCAGATCCCACTTGATTACTTCCATTTCAGCTCTACTTCACCTGATTGGCAGAGAAAGTGTTTTGGCGATATACACAAACAAGTTGCATTAGGTTTCGCATTTATATCATACAAGGGATATGTGGCATCGCATATTTTAATACCCTTGCAGAGGGTATATTGAAATTGTCAAGATGTTTAGTCTTGTCCGTTCGTCCGCCCGTCCGTTTGTTTCTATGCTATGTCCTCCGTCAGCTTTAACGCTATCGCGACCAAACTTTGCACGAAGTTTTCTGGTACAAATACACTGCACATTTGTCGAAACCGGCCGGATCGGATGACTATAACATATAGCTGCCATAGGAACGAAAAACTAGAAACTTGAAAAACTAGTTCTAGAGAGATAAGCTTTTTGGTTTTCAATGCAAATGTCTCCGAACTCCGTATTAAATAGTTTTCTTTTATTCTCCATGATTCTGCCAAGGTTGGTCGAAGTCGGACATATATATATATATATATATGCTGCAATAGAAAATTAAGGTTAGACAAATTGTCTAGGTGAGAAAAACTTGTTTGTTTTCAATGTAAACCTCTTTAAAATTGGCTTATATTTGTTTTATAAGCTTTCACACAATTCTTTAAAGTTTTGATAAAATCGGATGACCATAGGTTATAGCTGCCATAGGAATGAGTGAGAAGAACTTTTTTGTTTTCAAAGAAAACGCCTACAAACTTTGTATTTCTAGGTTTGCTATATTTTTCCATGATTCCATCAAGTTTGTGTGTTGGGTAAAGGTTGTTCATTTCAGTGAACATGTTCACTTGTTCTTTTTTTCAAAGTGAGTCAACTCAGTCAAATTGCTCAGTTGTTCAGTTGTAATCCTTTGTTGGCTTATAAGTTCGATTTGCTCGATGTGTTCCGGAACTACAGAGTTCTCGTTGTTGTTGTTGTTGTTCTGTCGGACAACTGGCTCCACTGCAGCCGGGTGTTTGCATTTAAGGTGGCGGCTTAGATTGCTTTGTGAGTTACAATTTAAAGTAATGCTGCAGTATTTACATTTTGCCTTTTTATTATCCATTTCGGTGAAATGGTTCCAAACATCGCTGTGCTTTCTGGTCAAAGACATTTTGAATAAAAACAACGGACGAGACTGCCACACCAGAAGACTGCTTAACACAGAGTTGCCATACAGTCACCGAACTAAGTGAACAGTCACTGATCACCTCACTGAACTAGTTGAGGTCGGAAATATTTCCTTCTCCCTGTAACATACATTCGCACAACTTCATGATCCCCCTTTTGCTATTTTCAATGGGAACAGGGTATAAAAAGCACAAAAAAATCATGTTGTCAAAACTTTCTTATTTGCTCAGCTCACAGAGTCTGGCCGTACATGCACGGTATATCAGCTTAAAGAACACATATTCATCGGAGCCAGTGGGTGAACTACCCAGTCTATAGGAAGACCGAATTCGACGCTTATTACTTTTGAGCATTGGCGGCCATGCACGGTAGCCCCAGCCATGCCCCAGCCATTAAGAAGGCTTTAATTAGTATCTACGTAAAGTTTCAATCAAATTGATTCAGTACGATTGAAGAAAATTCAAGTTTAACTTATTACATATCGATTTGTGTGGAAAAAGTTATTTTCCCTACATTATTATTCATCCTTGGACCCATGCGCTGCTTTCTTGACAGTATGGTAGCCTTGCTATTCTCCGTTATTACATTCTACCGAAAACGCACACACGATTTGGACAAAAATTTGTAGAATTATGTGAAAGCATGTGAAACAAACAAATACAAAATTGCCAATTCTTTTTCAGACCTTATTTATGGCAGCTGTACCATATAGTTGTCCGATTTTCATGAAACTTGGCAAAATTATAAAAATGCATAGAAAACCTTTGAATACAAAGTTTAGAGACGATTCAAACTAGTTTTCCGACCGATTGTTCCTATAGGAGCTATGAGATACAGCCATCTGATCCGGTCGGTTCCGACATATTAGTAGTGTGCAGCAAAAAGAAGAGTCTGTGCAAGAAGACTGTTCAAAACTGAAAGACTAGTTTGGGTAGAAACAGACATACGGACGGACAATCGACTGAGCTCGTCACCCTGATCAAGAACATATATGGTTTATTGGGTCGGAAATATATATTTCTATGCGTTGCAATCTTCTGGGCAAAATTATAAAATATTTAATATTTAAAAAACGTGCAACTAGATTGAAATTTTTTTTTTTACCCAGATCAAACCCCCGACGCGGAAGATTGAAAACAGTAATTTTAACAATTTTTATCAGGAACAGGAAAATTTAATAAAGAAAAAAATGAAATAAATTTAACTAATTTTTTTCCTTTTCATTTTAATACCCTTGGAGAGGGTATATTGAAGAAGCATTTTCGACCACATAAAGTATATATAAGAAGATATATTCTTGATCAGCATGACGAGCTGAGTTGATATACCCTTGTCTGTCTGTCCGTCGGTCTGTCGAACCCTTCTGTTTTAAAGCTATCGCCACCAAACTTTGCACGAAGTTTTCTGGTACAAATACGCTGTACATTTCGGATCGGATGACTATAACATATAGCTGCCATAGGAACGATCGGCCGAAAAACTAGTTCTAGTGAGAAAAACTTCTTTGTCTTAATTCAAACGTCTCCAAACTCTGTATTTACTTGTTTTCAATGCTTTTCCATGATTCTGCCAAATTAAGTCCAAATCGGACATCTATTTAGTATAGATGCCATAGAAAAGTAAGGTTAGAAAAATAGTCTTAGTAAGAAAAACTTTTTTGTTTTCAATGTTACCTTCAATAAAATTAGCATATATTTATTTTATAAGCTTTCACACAGTTCTTTAAAGTTTTGTTAAAATCGTATGACAATTGGTTATAGCTGCCATATGAATGAACGGTTGAGAAACTAGTTTTAGTGAGAAAAACATTTTGGTTTTCAAAGAAAACGCCTCCAAACTTTGTATTTCTAATTCGGACATCTATATAGTATATAACTAGTATAGTATTTAGCTGTTACACAAAAGTAGAGTCAGAAAAGTAATCTTGTTGAAAAAAACTGGTTTGTTTTCGGTAGAAATGTCCTTCAAATTCGTTTGAAAACGTGCTGCAAGGGTTCGGCAGAGCTGAAGTTAACTTTCCTTTTTGTTTTTTAATCTTAAAACAAGAAAGAAAGTCGGTCAAGCCCGACTATAACATACTCTGTTCTTTTGATCATAACGCGAAAACCGTTCATCCGATCTTCTTCATTCCTTTGGCGGATCGATAAGTTATCCTAATAACTAAATATGTCCAGAAGGAACAAGCCATCTATCTTCAAAACTGTGGGAGATATGACGTTTTTTCTAAATTGCGGGGGCGGGAGGGGGCGTGGCCAAAATTGAAAATAAACTTGATCTGCCTGCAGACATTAGAAGCATATGTCCCATACATGTCAAACCTCTATCTCTTACCATCTCTGAGATCTGTGCGTTCATACGGACAGACAGACGGACATGGCTATATCGACTCGGCTGTTGATGCTGATCAAGAATATATATACTTTATGGGGTCGGAGATGCTTCCTTCTGGATGTTACATACTTTTGCACAAACTTATAATACTCTATGTACCTACGGTACAGAGTATAATTACATTGTTTTATCTTAAAGTCGGTTATTAAAGATCTTTGTTCAAAATTGTGGAATAAAGAATTAAGGTAATTGTTTAGTAGAAAAAAATTGCAACTTTCAAATAATTTTTACCATTGAACCGCGAGTCCCCCGCGATCTGAAGACGTCATAATTCTTGTAAATTCGCGGTCCATCGAGAATATTTTTTTCATAATTTTTGGTGTGGGGTAGCTATACTAAACAATTACCAAATGCGTTGGCCAAGTTGCGTGAATACGCTAATAAAGTTTTTCGCTAAGTCGGATGAGGAGATAATGCAATTTGTGGAAGATCACGGCTGCATTTTGGATTATTGGTAGGCGTACAATTGTCTGGAGGAAGAGGGATTTACACATGAAACTGTAAATCACTCAAAAAACTTTGTTGATCCCACAACTAAAAGGCACACGCAGAATATCGAATGGCTTTGGAGAGACATGCGGGCCCAGCTTTCAAAATTTGGAAGGAAAAAAGAGCATTACATAGGATACATGGCGAAGTTTTAGTTTTTCAAAAAGTTCCCGGATCACTCCCAGAGAATCCACCAACTATTTTTGGTAATCGATAAGGTTTACAACCCAAATCATTGCAACATAATTAATAATGTGGAATTTTCCGAGGTAAGTCATTTTAATCAGAGCTGCAAACCCATACTTTTTTTTGGATCTCCGGAATGCTGGTTCGAACCAAAATTCACCAATGGTTAGGGTTCAAAAATTTCAGGTTCGCGGTTTTTGGAAGAAGGTTTTGGTTCGAACCTTGGTTCAGTCCATGCTGAAACATTACTAAATTTTAGAACTTAATTTAATGCCAAACTACTTAAATCATATAGGAATCGGGTTGTTTTTGGGTCGGAAACGGTTTGTGGAACACATTAATATATATTGATTACTAGAAATATAAGTGACTATGAAGTGAAATACTGTTCGTGGTTTTTGTAAGAAAATATTTCGCATGTTAATCATTGAAAAAGCTTTGGAGTCAAGGGTCTTATAAAACACAGGCTACTTAAGATGGGGATACAGTAAGTAACTCTGAATGCTTTTCGAGGATTTTTAAAAAAATGTACTTTGCTGCCCATTTTAAGACTCAGTCGATCAAAACCAAGTTAATAACAGATAGAATCGCTAGTCAGAAGATCAAATTTTGTGATGTCCACCATTTTTGTTGAACCGAACCGATATTTTAGGTTCGGAACAGTTTTGGGTTCAGCTTTACATTCTAAAGAGGTTCGGTTCACAGTAAAATAAAATTTGGAGTTCCGGGTTCGAACCGGTTCGGTTCAAACCCGGTTTGCAGCCCTGATTTTAATAGTAATGGCAGGCCAATTTTTTTTTTTTTTTTTTTAGGATATTTTTTTCAGAATTTTTGGTGAGGGGAAGCTCTACTAAATAATTACCAGAATTAATTTGAAGTTAAGATCTTGGGTTGTGATTTTACCTGCTTTGTGCCATTTTTTTTTTAACCGATTCCATTGGTTTCGAGACTTCTTTATTGGGGCTAAGCTTTCTCTAAGCTTTTTAATTATTTAAAAGTCTGATTTGGTGTTCTTGCTATGCTAAATTTGGTCTTAATATTGTCACATTTGGCAGAACATATCGTTTTTGTTCTTAAAGACTTATATTCCCTTAGCATGTGGCACGTTTTGTAGAGTTGTCATCTCCTGCATGCAGCATCCCGTAACTTTATTTGGTGTTTAAAATCAGAGCTGAACCATGAGACATGTGTTGGTTTAATAATTTGACTCTTAAGTGCAATGCATTTATTAAACAGAAGTTGATTGTTAGTTTTTTATTTAACACAGACATTTATTCGTTGGCTGTGGTGAAATTGCATAAATTTCTCATGTCACAATTGTTTAATTGAACCAGCTGCAAGTTTTTCTCTTGATACCTTATCTGCACCAGTTTACTAATGCAATGGTATCTTTCTCAATCTCGATACTACGCTAAACTTGTTAGTCTAGCCTACTTGCTTTCCTGTAAAACTTTCCAAAAATGCAATTAGCGTTATATACTTCATCAAAAGAAAAGACACTATATTTTGTTGCAGTGTGTAAATCACCAGCTTACCCCGGAACTTGTTTACATTTCTTGTAGCTGCAATTATTGCCAGAAATTTGTATGCAATTTAAATTCATGCCAGAGGCAATCAAGTGCACAATTTGTTTAACTAAATCGTTGTCAGTCGTTTGTTTTTCCTGCTGCAGAAAACTTTTGAGGAGGTTTCCTTGGCACACGAGACGGTCACGCATCGAATACGTAATTGCCGTCGCCAAAGTGTCTGCCAAACACACACAAACACGCACACACACCCTCACTCGTGGCATGCAACACATTGCAATCTTGTGGGGCAAGACGGCTGTGGCCAGGGTCATAAATTAAAAAAAAAAAAAAAACTTCTTAATTATTTTCCACACGCAGCTGTCACTTTTGCCAGCCACAAATTTCTATATGAAATATTTAAACGCATGCAATATCGTGGATTTACATACAGATGTTTGTATGTACGAGTGTATAGTATGGGTGTGTGCGTTGTGTGAGGCAAGTGAAAGTGCGAACGTGCAGTGGACGAACTCTTTTGTGTGTGAGTGAGCTTTAAATAAAGTCATTTAAGGCACTGAAATAATTATAGAAATTAATTTAAATTGCATAAAGCGAAGTGCTTGGACATACAACAAAAGGGAATAATAAACGGGGGCCCTCATAATGAGAGTGCGTGTGTGTGTGTGTGTGTGTGGGTGAGTGTGAGTGTGAGAAAATGAAATGCTTGGAAAAAAAAGTGTAGGACGCCTTGATACCCAGATGCTTTTTAAAGTTGCTGATTTGTTCGGATATACAAAGGATTATTAGTGAACTCAATAAGAAGGAATAAACTACAGTGATTACCACAAGATCCTGTTTATCCAATTAGCAGTCCTGAAAAGATCATTAGTTTGTCACTTATTTATCTTCATTTACAACAAATTTTTATTTACATTATGGTATTAAACAGTTCTGATTTGACCGGAAATCCAGTGCATAGATAGGACTTTTATACACTCAGAGAAAAAATAAAGAATTTCATACTTGAATCAAGAATTTTCGTGATCAATAGTTCGATAAGAGTGAAAATTCTCGATCCAAGAGCGAAATTCTTGATCCAAGTATGAATTTTTGATCCCGGTTTTCTTGATCCAAGAGCTTCAATACTAGATCCAAGTACGAATCAGTCTCAAATCAAGCACAAGAGTTCTTGGATCAAGTGCTAAACATACTCGTTTTCAAGATTGTTTAATTTTGAATCAAGGGCAAACAGCATTGTCAAAAACCGAGAATGTTCTTCCTATTATCAAGAGCTCATCACATTCAAGAGTAAGATCGTTACCTCTTAAATCAAGAGCTTCACAGATTCCATCCATACAACAATTCAAATTCAGTAGATTTTTCAATTTTGTTTAAATTTATTTCATGGAAAACTAATTGTTCAGCCATGTTGCAACTTTTAGCCGGCTTGAGGAATACACACCTCAAAGCAGCATCAGTCCTTCTGTGTCAACTATCAGTCGAACAGAGGTCTCTCCATGACAGCAATGCCATAACAGGTTGGGAATTACAAAGCAACATGAGTGCAAAAATAAATTACGCTCTCCGCTCGATAGCTTCCCCACACCCCTCTCCCATATAATACAAAACTGTAAGAGCAGACTCAAAGTTATTCTCTCAAATGTGCTTGCTCTCCTCTCTCAGTTTCTATACCTCTCTTCCCTCGCCTAAAACCACCAAGCTAAGAACGTATTTAGCTTGACTTCAAGAGCGAAATTCTTGAAAATTTAAGAACGAATAAATATTTTTTCAAGATCGTGTGTACTTAAGTTATTCGTTCTACTTTTTTCTGGGTGTAGGAACATAAAGCGAGAATGCAAATAAATCCTAAAGGAATTGTACGTACATATACTTGATAAAGCAGAGAAGAGCTATGCGATCAAGGAAAGCCCAAGAGCTTAGCTCTGATAAGTATTAGCGGCCATCCTACCCAGTACATTCTATTGAGGCTTTTGAAGGACAACAGTAGGGCAGAACATATAGAGTTGTGCGATGAGCTAAAATCCAGCGAGTCAATCTTTTTTTTTTTAGACAGAACAAAAACTGACCATGACGGAGGATTAGCCGAGTAGAAGACTCAGTAGATACCTCAGACAGTTTGTTTGTGTGAAATAATTTACATAGGTGAATAACGAGAAATTTAAAATACAGTGAATCTTATTAAATCTTTTAAAATTTCGACCAAATCATGCGGAATCGAAGTCGCCATATGATTTTTTTAACAGATGTTTCCATTTAACTTCCATTTATATTCATTTGACTGTTTTAAGAACGATCCTACAGATTAATACTGGACTTGCAAGTATTAACACAGTTCAAGTTCAATATAAATACCTGTACTCGATATCGTACTGATTGATCGGAACGGGTAAAGATTCTGACTTCCAGGAATTTATTAAACTGCTTCGGATCACTTTTTAATATGTTTTGTTTAATGCAATACTCGAACTTCAAAATACACCTAAGAACACAGTGAAGACTCGTTCATATGGCAAAATAGCGTTTCGAGAAAATCCTAAATGATAGACATTCCTAGGGGTGCCTCATATACCATCGATGTTTTTGACCAAAAATACGTTGTATCTTTATCGAATATATTTCCGATCCGATATATCGGATATCTAAGATTTCTGTGATATTTTTGATTAAACTTTTCGATCTGTGAAATATGCTGAATTTTAGAAGTTAACACATCTTTAAGTTCCAAAAATATAGCTACAACTGATGATATGACGATTTTTGAGTGCTACATCTAAATTTGACTACTTTGATGGTGTTTCAAATCATAAATATTTATAAAAACTTTATTGAAAATTTGAATTCAACGAAGTATTTGTCAATATAAATTCATGAACAGGAACTTCTTTTGTTCTTTAATGTATATTTTGCAAGGGTTCTTGGTTTTTCCATCGAAACGGAGAACCAGAACCGCACCTTCTAAGCTGTTAACATCCCGAGACGGACCATCTGCTTGTAAAAAGGTTAGACTTAACGAATTGCTTTGGTCAGTTTTTTCCAGAGCTTCAGAAACTATCACAATTTTTGTACCGGACAAATAGAACTGAATCGGTGAATTAAAGAATTGAAGCATAAGAAAAGTTGTGGCAAAACAAGTTTTAATTTTGATTCAAGGTTAGGTAGAGTAGGCTAATGTTTTTAATAGTTTTTTATAGCTGTCTAGCTTTCTTAATTATCTCTTACCAAAATATATCTCCACAATCAAAGATTCGCTTAAAAAGCTTCGAACCAAAATCTTATGTTTGATAAGTAAGGAAACCTGTATGAGAACTGAACCTAAGACATCCCAACGGGTGCGAACCCATCGACACGGCCTTCTCCAAAATTTTAGCCTTGCAGCCTGGATATTTTGTAGTATAGTTCTTGATAGTTCTTAAAACTTGTCAAATGACATGTAATTTACCTTATTGACACAATTATTCTAAAGAAATTGCTATTTTATAAAAGTACCGAAAATATCGATATTTTAACCCTGAAATATTTATATAGAAATTATACTTTTTCAACATCGTCAAAAATATCGATTTGAATATTCGCCAATCCAAGTGCTGACAATTTTTCATTATCAAATAAATTCCATAAAAAGCCGTCCTTTGTCATAGCTCTTTAAAATTGATGGAATTGTGGTCGATCTCTTCGGAAAGCTTAATGTTCGGTTTGCAAAGCAGTTTTAAAGGTATCAAGCCTAGTTTTAGATTTAAATCTGTTTTCTAAAATATAAGTACCACATTTTTTCTTGAAGTCTAATTAACTCTTAGGTCAACCCCAATACCAACCCCAACCATAAAATTCTAAGGCTAATTTGTTCTTAGAATTCGAGAAGAGGAACCAAAGAAGGCTTGGATATCTAAGGTCCTTAAACTATGCAAAGACCAACACCTCAAATATTTTTTTCAATTTTTAAATAATTCGCCTTAAAACAATATGCTGTCCTAAGGTAAAAGCTGAAAAGCTGTTTCGTAAATTTGACATAAGGCGCAGATACATTATGAGTCTGGTGGATGCAGTGCCTATGATTCATCGAAAAAGATGGTATATTTCATTTGAATATCATAAATGGAAAAAACGAATCGGCGAAATGTTTATCATATTTCGGAACAGATAGTATATAAAATATTATATATGGTGCAGTGTCCTCTGTTTTAAAGCGAATTTGTTAATTTGGTGCGATTTCTCCTGTTTTTTTTTACTAGTGCAGCTGGTATAACCGAAAGTCAGAGACTGACCATCCCTACATAAGAGAAGTGTGAGAACCGGTTGGGAATTTCAAGAGAAGAAGATAAAAATAATTGATTGAAATTGAAAGTAATGAATGTAAGGAAGTACAAAACTGTTCTCAATTCATGTTTTTGTTTTTCTTTCTATAAAATTTAAGTCATTAGGTGGTCGAACCTAGTTAAAGTATTTCCAATTACAAAATACACAGGATATTTTAGGTACAAATGGATTTTGGGTTTTTTCAGCGTAGCTGTTCGGAATTGATATATGATGGTCAAAGAGTCGAAGAACAGCAAATGGGGAATATGACTGTACTTTTGAGAAGCGTCCTCACTACATTAAGCGACGATTCTAGACTTTACAACTTATTCATATAATTGAATCATGTTCTAAATGAGGTTTAGCGGGAAATGAGGAAAGCAAATGTAGTTTTTAAGGACTTTGTGGTTTTCAAGGCAAACGTTTAGCAAATCAATTATTGCATAATTTACCTAAGCCCAATATACTCCCTTGCCAAATGGAAATGGCTACGTGGTGTAAAAAACTGTCAACGACACAGCCAAGTGGCAACAACAACAACAAGAACAAAAACAACGCAGGCGACACATATGCATAATTCACACTCTCACATCCACTCACTCTACCTCCCTCCTTTTTTAAGCACATCCTCGCACACAGATGTGTGCACATTTCGCAGGCAATGAGCTTTTGAACATTTAATGAGTTAATACGCTAAATTTGAAAGCCGCGTAAGCGTGCGCCAAGTGCTTGGCCAGTCCCGTCCCCAGTCTCGGCCCCTTCAAAACTGAAAATGGGCACACACACACACACACACACACACCCGGACACACTCTCATACACCCTAAGCACTTGTCATTTGGCTGTAAAACGTTCGACGTCCGTCCGTTTGCTGAAAAAGTGTGTGTGCAAACATACATAGAAGAGGGGGCGGATGGCGCTGGCAGCAGCGGCTGTTTATCCCAACCTCGTGGGTGTAATTTCTCAGCCACTCAACTAACAGCGATGTCGGACGTCAGCTTGACTGTTACACATGGAAGCCGACATATGCGCGAGACAAGCAGGAACCAGACTCGACTCAAGCCATGCAACGATAAAAGCAACCAGACTGCTTGACTATTTCTGCTCAGAGACCGCAACTGAGACTGAGATGTGGCAGTGCAGAAGTGTGGCATTACATTTTCTGGGGGCAATTGGAAGATTGATGGCAGGGGAGGTGGGAAATGCGGTGTTTCAGAAAGTAGGTGAATGTCGTCGGCACAGTGGAAAAGATAGGAGAGTAAACGTTATTAATGGAGTTGACGAAAAATATTAAGAACACTGCGCTTGCCAAATCATTTCAACAATATTTTTTACCTAAAAACTATTTTCGAGCTCCGGCTCGAAGGTACGAACCAAAATTTACAAATCGTTTGGAGATCTGGTTGAAAGAACCTTGTAGAGCACATGCACAAGAAAAGGAGATGAAAGTTTCATAATTGGATTATGGAAGGATTTGTATTAATTTTCCCTTTAATCATCCAACGGAGCTGAAAATCAACCAAAGAATATTAAACAAGTAAGGGCGCTGTAGTCGAGTTTCCCGACCACAAAATACCCTGTTCATTTGTTTTCATTTATTTTGTTATTTTGAACCTAAATGTAGGCAACACTTTTTTCTAGTCCTGACCATAAACTGGGGGGTGGGGGTGCTCTTATCAGCTCAACTGTTTCGCTTATAACTCCGGTGTTTTTTGCCCGATCTGATTGTACTTTTCAGAATAGATAGATATTGGGCCTAGCTTGATGTAACCACGAGGCTCTAACTTGAAAATTGTGGATCTGACGGCTATTTAGGTCTAGGATTTCTAGAGGAGGTCTAGGTTTTTTGGGAATAAAAGGGGGAAGGGGTGGAATTTTTCAAATCTGAAACAAACTTGATCTGCGTACAGCATAAATCTACCTTCGTGCAAAAATTTGTGGCTCTATCTCTTATAGTCTCTGAGATCGACGCGTTCATACAGACAGACAGACGGACGGACGGACAGACGGACATGGCTATATCGACGTGGCTGTTCATGCTGATCAAGAATATATATACTTTATGGGTTCGGAAAATTTTCCTTCTCCCTGTTACATACATTCGCACAACTTCATGATCCCCCTTTTCCCATTTTCAATGGGAACAGGGTATAAAAAGATCATCCTAGGTATGACTTATCAGCTCCATTGGATGATTAAACGAATATTTAAGACATATCCTTCCCAAATGGATAATTTTTGCATCTTTTTTTTTCTGTTTGGGATTATCCATAATATAATTTACTGTTAAGGTCTGTATCCAGCACTTTGGAATTGTTATTTCGTCACAATTCCTTACATAAATGGAAACTATTTCGTTCAGCTCTTGATCATCAAAACAAAGCCAAAGGGCTGTCTATTTATATATTTGAAGTATTGTGACGAAATGATAATCTGCGGAGTCCTGGATATCCTTTATACCTTTAAGTAAAACTCCATTTCGAAGACAACTTATGAAAAATATTACATACTAGCTGACCCCGTCTGACGTTGTCCTGTCTACTATTCTGATGCCAACTTTCATTCAAATCTGTTTAGTACTGAGCATAGCTCTCATACAAAATCAGGGATGCAAACCACTCGAAAATAAGTACTGGTTCGGTTCAGTGGTTCGCACAGTTTCTAAACCGCCGGTTCGGTTCATAACATGGTTTTTGGAGTTAAATGAACCGCGGTTTCGGTTCGGTTCAGTGGTTCACAAAGGCACATTATAAAATATGATTTCGGTGAAGTGGCTATTCGACCATTTTTGAAATTTGATTCCTGTAATCTAATCGAATTTCTTTAAAATCCTTAGAGCAATCTGCAAAAATTATTATGCCGGATTCCCAGGACTCGTCTAGCCTGGAGGAATGCCCTTATTTATTGGCAGAATAAGATTGAATTAAGGTTAAAAAGTACCACAGAAAATTTAAAATATTGTCTAATGAATAAACAAATTTAGATTGATGACAGGTAATTTAAGAGATAGGCGGGAAATTGCAGAAGACTTGTAAAATTCTCTTCAGGTCCTATCCTTAAAAGTTATATCGATCCGCCAACGCTAAATATGTAGAGGGTTGAACGAAATGTTTGAAAATTATCTTCGGGAAACGATTCAAATTTCCTAATTAATCAAAGTCATTGGCTAGAGGAAAGCAATTCCCGTTAAAACTCGTCAAAGAACTGAACCGAACCGAACCGTTTTTATTTGTGGTTTTCGGTTCGGTTCAGAAATTCTGAAAGGAAGCCGGTTTGGTTTGCGGTTTGGTTCACCAGCGGGAATAAGCGGTTCGGTTCGGTTCAAAACCGGTTCAGCTCAGAACCGGTTTGCATCCCTGTACAAAATTACCAAAAAAAAACATATATGTGTTCGAGAGGTACCCGAAAGAGTTGACCGATTCGGACCATATTTGTTATCAGCCTTCCTCTATTCATGACGAATGTCTTTATAAAGTTTCATCCAAATCGGTTAAGTTTAGGTCAAGTTATGGTGCAAAAAAGCCGTGGATGGCAAATTACGCGATCTTGTGTGACCTACCAGAATCAGCTATAGATATAAACCACCTACGCTGTTACGTCTACACTCACACGAAATTTCATCGAAATCGGTCCAGCCGTTTGGGAGGAGTGAGCTAACAAAGCCATGTACGGAAGAATTTTATATATTAAGATTATTATTTAAGCTCTAAGTTTGTGATTCATTTAAAACGCTTTAGAATCCAGGATCTTAAACTCAAATGTAGTTATTGTTGAGGATTTTAAGGATAGTTTTAAAGTATTTTTATAGATTTTCTGGCATTATGTAAAACTATTGCATACTTATGCATATTGTTTATGAACCGAACCGAATTAATAGGTTCGGAACAGTTTCAGAACTTATATTTAAGGAGGTTCGGTTCAAGTTTCGGTTTACAGTGAAAGGAAGGCCGAAACGTGAAACACTCAATATTACTGGAATATATTCTACAGATTGGGTCATTGGGCAGGGTAACTTGACCTACCTGCAAACATAAGATGCATATGTCCCATACATGTCAAACCTCTATTTCTTACCATCTCTGAGATCTGTCCGTTCATTCGGTCAGACAGCTGGATGTGACGAGCATGACTCGGCTGTTGATGCTGATCTAGAATATGTATACTTTGTAGGGTCGGAGATGCTTCCTTCTGGCTGTACTTCACTTATTATTTCAAATCTTTTTTCAATGAACGAAACCGAACAGGACTTATTTGCGATATATGTTTTGGTTCGCGGCTTGGCTTGGAATGGCATTGAGCCAGTTGGAATCCCTGTCTTTCTTTAACTTAAGTCTCTATTTTGGAAGATATGGTTGTTAAACCAAGCAGATAAATAAAGCTCTAATCTAAGGATCTAATTGTTTTGTAAGGAATGAACCTCGGTTGCTTTATAGGCCATGCACTTGTAGCACTAAGATGGTAAATAAGCCAAAACAACGGCAAAATATGTTCAAATTCAAATAACATTCATTACAACTGAGCTTAGAAACGCTAATTTTGGCAGCTATAAGACGAAGTTGCTGCCGCTGAAAAATTAAAACACAGTAGGCAAGAAAAAAAGATAAACATAGAAGGCCAGAAAATCCCAACCTTTAATGTGCTTAACCAATTTCAGCAGTCGTGTTTGGAACAGAGCACGAGCAAGACGATTTTATTTAATTTTGTCCTTTCTTATTGGTGTTTTTTTTGTTGTTTTAATTTGAAAGACCCGGAAAGGGGATCTCTGGTTACCATTGCCTTGAGGTAAATCGTGTATTAGTTTCTTATTATTGTATTCTTAAAGTTTTAACCGCTATTTTCTTTACTTCCAACTGTCCTATAAGCGAAAGTTTGATTTTATTGAGTTTCCTGGTCGGCGCTATGTGTTACCCTTATGGGTATTTGTTAGCAGTTTACTTGGCTTAGTTTTTTCCTTTTGATTTTATCTAATAATGGCATTATTGTTATTATTCATTTTTTGTTCTTTGCCATCGATTGCTCTTTGTTCTCCATTTTAAGTCCACTTGAAACATGCCTCTTCAAATTGAAGAATGTCGTTTTTAGACATACACGCATCAGGATGTCTGAGAGAATATTGCAAATTGCAGTTAGTCAAACAAATGTCGTGGCTCTTGTTATATTATAAAATAATATTAAAATTTGACGGATATTTTGCAGATCTTTACTGGGTGAAAGTTTTTTCTAAAGACCGTAAAAACTATTTGCAAATTGCAAAAAAAATTTTCATTTAATAAACTGGAAAATATACTTTCAATTTACATTTAACACTTATTTGAAATAACTTATGCTGTAAAATCAATCTTATTGAAAATAATTTAATTTTTTTTCTTAAATAAATAACAAATATTTTTATACATCTCTGCCTAGAAAGGCAGAGAATCTGAACGCCGAACAACCATTGGCTTGTTGTAGTAACTAGGCAGTCTTCAGATTCCGATTGAATTCATTACCCCTCATACTTATAATATGGAATTTGGTTTAAAAAAATACGTTTTCTTTTCTTTGTTGATATTTTCTGTTATTATTCCTTACCAGCATAGACTTTAGTAATATATACCTATATTTTTGACCTTATCTTTTTTATTGTACAAAGTTGCAGCTGTGCATTCACGTATGCGCCAAACTCGTCCTCGCGCAGTTCAATTTGCACCGGATTGTTAGTTAAACTCAAATTAGAAAGTCGTTTGAAAAAAATTGGAAAAATGCAACAATTGTTTAAATTTATTAACAATTTTTGCATTAGCTGTATTAACACCAGCAAATACAAACATTGGTAATCGGTCTTTGTATCGAATAGTAACTCGAGCTTATTTTTATTTTCATTTTCAATTTTCATAATTTTTATTAAAATATAATTATTTAAAAGAATTTATTTGGGATTTATATGGGGAATATTACATGTAGGGCTCAACAACTTATATTCGTTAAGAAAACAAATATATTTTTCCAAATTTTTTTTTCGTTCTCAGAGTTTTTCATTGCAAAGATTAAAGCACAAAAACATAGCAGTTGAACAATCGGGCAAGTCATTTATATACACAGAGCATAGAAATAGATGAAATACCTTAGGCTTGTAATATGCCATTTGATAAAGGTATATTTGATTTTGTCTTCCTCGAGACGACTGTATTTAGTTTGATTGGAGTTGAAGACTTGGGTATCTTTATATAAATGAATATGTCTGCGTAAATCGTTCAGTTGATCTAAATGAATTTTTCGAAACTACCAACTAAACTGGATTTATGGTCGATTTAAGACTTTAAAATCAAAAGTGCAGACCTATCTTTTTAAGTGGAAAAGTTTATGGATCAAAATCAACTACTGACATTGATTTTATTGGTTTTTTTAATTTTTTCATTGGTGTTTAGGTAAATAAGTTGGTGCATTTTTAACAGTTTAATTTCGGGCCACATATATATAATTGGCTGGTGTCGGAAATTATATTCTTCTGTTTATAATTTCCGTATATTATAAATATCCGAAACTTCAGCTTGAGAATTAATGCCATTCTCAGGAATTATATTAGTATATACTTTTAGGCAGGCAGTTCTATACAATAAGTAATTTCGGGGTGAACCAATCAGCTTGTGTGGCTAAACACATTGTTAAAGCAATATTATAACCTTGTTCAGTCCCGAGTTCTAGTTTCAGAGTAGGTACAAAACTTTTGAAATACAAAAATTGTATTTACATGATTTTCAATTTCACCTCCACTGTAAACTGTTCGAAAACGGAATTGATTCAGGTTCTTGCAATACAAAAACAAAAATGATGCTAAATGTAAATCAAAGTGAAAAAGAAAAGAGACAAACCTACTATATTTGAATGCAGTTTATAAAAATGAAACATTTTTTGCCATTCTTGTAAAGGAAGTTAAATTAAATTGTTTATTTAAAAATACAAATATAACACCATTACATTAAGACTTATATTTAATATAATTATACTCTGTACCGTACACAGAGTATTATAAATTTGTGCAAAAGTATGTGACAGCCAGAAGGAAGCATCTCCGACCCCATAAAGAATATATATTCTTGATGAACATGAACAGCCGAGTCGATATAGCCATGTCCTTCTGCCCTCCCGTCCGTTTGTCTTTATGAACGCGTCGATCTCAGAGACTACAAGAGATAGAGCCACAAATTGTTGCATGAAGATAGGTGTATACCGTATGCAGATCAAGTTTGTTTCAGATTTGAAAAATTCACCCCTCCCCCTTTTATCCCCAAAAAACCGTCAGATCCACAATTTTCAAGATTGGCTTAATAAGTCAAGCAAGTTTATGTAATTTGATTTGCATTTAAGTCATGTTTGTCAGGAAAATTTGGCAGAGACAGGAAACGCCAACGATAGCCAAGTTAGCCTCTCTCATTTCCGAATATTTCATTTTTGATCTTTTCACTTGGGGCTCTAGTGCCATAGCCTGTGCTATAAACGTTTTAGACGCATGTACGGATCACCCATAAAGAAAGTCAACTACTTCGTATGTGTTCCTTTCTTTCCCATGCCTCTTGCGAAATTAAAGGCAACAACATTTCAAATGCGCTGTGTGCGCCGTTGATTTTGTGGTTGCTGTGTGCTTCAGAAAGGCACAAGCACACACACACACACACATAATTAGGCAATAAACAGTTTAATCTTTCGTTTACTTGTGGCTTTTTATTTGTTTTTTTAAAAATCAGGGCATTATTTATTTAGATAATTGTTCGTAAGTTGTTGCCATACATATGTAAACACCTGCCAGTTGACTGGTGCTATTGTCAATAATCTCATGTATTTTACTTGACTGAACAGACTGCCAGGGAACTGGCCTACAAGGTATATAAAAGCCAGTGTGTCTGAATAAGCTCACAAATCATTTGACTACAAATTAGTCCTTCGACTTCGGTTCTGCTTTGCCTAAGTAGAATTGTAAAAACTGTTGCCTGAAAACCAGCCAAATCCCCACTGTATGTGATGTGAGTTGCCACCTCAGTAGCCCCCAAGCCCCCCTACCCCCAGAGACTGCGCACCCACTCAATGCTCCAGCTGCTAACAACGCTGACGCTTGTCGCCTCTCTCTCCATTCCTCGCTCCCAGCTCTCTCTCTCTCTCTCATTTTCGCGCTCTCTCCGTATTCACAGTTTGACGCTCTCCTGCAGTAAGGAATCGCTTCTGACTGCCAACAGTGTTTGGAGTCGGACAAAGCTGTGCTTAGACGAATTTCGGTAACAGAAACCGCCGTGCCGCTGTTTTACTGCATTTGTTTTTTTTTTTGACAGATGCCGACACGAAGCGAAGCGTAACGAATCGGTTCCGAGGCAGCGTTGCTCTGCTGCTGCTAAGTCCTGGCAGCCGCTGTGGACGACGGCAAACTGTAATCAGAATCAGTTGTGTATAGGACACTCGTGTGCGCGCGTCGAACGGTTTCTGTGAGGGGATATCAAAACTAACGTTAAACGGATTGGAACGCTGCGCGGTTTTTGCTGCTCTGTAGTTTTTTTTATTTATGGTAACCGAAAGTTAATTTACACAAACTATGCTGCTCAGATGGTTGTAGTTGTTGTTGTTGTTGGGCTCTTGGCTTCAATGTTTGCAATCGAAAAAAACCAAATCTTTGGCTAGCACTCCACAAAAAAGCCAAGGGAAATTTTTCAGCTTACAGCTGCTGCTGTCAGCGTCGCTGTCGACAGCGCTGCGTCTGTGTCCGAGATAAAGGATATGCCCGGATCTAAAAGATACAGTTTTTCTTGTTCCCTTCTTGTCTTGTTGTGCAGGCTGCTCGGCTTTTGGCTTTTCTCGCTCCCACACAACAACACCAACTACGACAGCAAACAAAAATGTAACAAATGTGCCCAACTATGCAAATAAATTAATAAGCCAAAATCATTAACAAATTAAAACGAAACACGCAAAAGCAAGAATAAAAAAAAAAATAAAGAAAAAAGGGAAAGCAACTCAAGTCAAGTGCTTTGAGGTTAACTCCTCCATCATCATCATCATCATCATCATTATCATCATCATCGCCGTCGTCGTCCTCGTCCTGGTCGTCGTCGTCGTCGTCTCCTTCTTCGTTCCACGTTTCGTCGTCGTCAGTCGAAGGCATCGAAGGTAAATATATACATAGCAAAGGCAAAGAGCAAGAGCTCTGGCAAACAAACTAACCTACAAAGTAAACAAAAGCGTTACGGTACAAATGCAAATTTTTCAACACACAAACATGCTTCAGAACTATAAACAACAACTCATTTAACTGACGCCAGACGCCATAAAACTACTACTACAAAAAACAAAAAAAAAATAACAAAACCGAGAAAAGCCATTGGAATCCTATGTATGTATGTACCATACAACACAACAAAGGCAAAAAGCACGACGCTGCTCCAGCTATTTGTATAAAATTTTAATCGCATGCGACTTATTTGACTAGGCGTCAAAGTCGCACACATCATTGCAAAGTCACACGCCCACCCACACACACACACGCACATCCTACAAAAGAAGTACTTCAGTAGACACACCTGATGCCTACAGCGGGGACGCGAATGGTTGATTTGTACATACATATGTATGTGTGGAGGTTCTCTCTTCATTTTCATAAATATGTCAATCCAATTAACGTCTAGCTTTGCCTTTGTGAATCCTTTGTGAAGCAAAACTTAACCTGAATGACCTTTGGTAAATGAGGGAAGTAATCAATGCTGCAAACCTGTTAAGCTAAAGCTTCGGATTTGAACCCCTTGACAAGTCTGAAGTTCGGTACGAGAACCGGTTCCTGTTCTGGTCATATCAAAGGTTGTGGTTTTAGTCTAGGGTTTTAGATTAGTTGCTTAGATGGCTAATAGCTTTTTTGACAGTATTTTTGGTCAATTCTTTGAAGGGAACAACATGTTTTATTGTTATTATTCATACGTCTCTTTCAATGGTTTAAAAAGTGTTTGATCTTTGAAATTGGAGGAAGTTTACCTTTTCGCAACCGCAATATGCCGATTTCGTATATAGTTTTTGAGACGCATCTTAAAGTTTTAATAAATTCATGATATAATTTGTTTTAATCGAACCTCTCTCAAAACCGCATCGAACCGTTTCTTTAAGCTTCGTATAAACAACGGCTTGCAGCCTGGAAAGTAAAAATCTAGAGTTTAATTCACAAAAAATACCGATTCATTATTATTTATTGAATTTGTTTGGAACCAATATCCAAGATCGTATCGAAAAGTCTGTAACAAAACTGAACTCATTACTGATCCGTAGGTAATAACCAAATTTAAATTGCGCAGAATAGAAGTGTTTCTATCTCTCACGAACAAGTTTGTCAATAGATGACTTCATTTAGAAGAACAAAATTTGTTTAATATATATTTGTAGAGTGAACACGTGCCCAAAATGATCAAAAACTGTTTGCTTAAACTTATGGGATGTCTCCAAAACGAGATATCCACTTTCTTTTTGCATTTTTATACTCTTGCAGATGGTAACAAAACATTGTCTGGATGTTTGTAAAGCATAGAAGCAAGCATCTCCGACCACAAATATACTCTTGATCAGCACGACGAGCTGAGTTGATTTAGCCATGTCTTTCCGTCAGTTTCTATTCAAACTATTCACGAAATTTTTAAGTACAAATACGCTGCACATTTGTTGGAACCGGTTGGAACGGATGACTATGACATATAACTGTCATAGAAACGATCGGTCGAAAAGTTTTAGTGAAAAAACATTTGAGTTTTCAGTGGAAACGCCTCCAAACTATGATTTCCCATGATTTAACTATGTTTCATCGAAATCGGACAACTATATAGTATAGCTTTCTTAAAAAACTAGACTCTGAAAATGTCCTTAAAAGTGGCATTTAATTATTTTATATGCTTTCACGCAATTCTACAAAGTTTTGTCAAAATCGGATGACTATATGAATACGAATGATCGGTCGAAAGTGAAGTTCTACTGAGACGATCTATATGAAATCAACTCCACATTCCTTACATGTTCGTTTGTTAGGTTTTCCCATGATTCCACTAAGTTTGGTCGAAATCGGACATCTTTATAGTATAGCTGTCATAGAAAAGTAGAGTCTGAAAAGTAGTCTTGGCGAGAAAAACCTATTGGTTTTCAATGGAAATGTCCTTAAAATTGGCATTTATTGATTTGATATGCTTCCACACAATTCTACAAAGTTTTGTCAAAGTCGGATGACAATAGCATATAGCTGCAGCACGATTGATCAGTCATACAAGAAGTTCTATTGAGAAGATCCAAACTTCTTACATGTTCGTTTGTTAGGCTTTTGCATGGATCCACTGAGTTTGGTCGAAATCAGACATCTATTTGGTATAGCTCCCACAGAAAAGAAAGGTCCGAAAAGTAGTCTAGTCAGAAAAACGTGCTGTATGGTTATACAAACTTCTTTTGGTTGCTTTCTTCTTTGTTGGGAATTCTTAGCAAATGATGTTGGTATAAAATTTTCGACTAATTAGATCAAATTATTCTTGTTTGACGAACTTGTTCTTTCGTGTCTTGATGGAACGCTTAAGCAAGAACTTTTAAAATGACATATGTACATTGTATACCCTGGTCTACTAGGTTTTGACTTTATCCGAAATTACGCAAAATCCACTGTCTAATTATAAAAATAAAATATCCCTAATTTGATTCGTTACAAATTTAATAGTTGGGTTTTAGTCCGCCCTTTTACCTATTTTGTATGTATCCCCTAGGTGAAAAATTCTTCTTCCTTTTTCTTTGGCACGATGTGTACATCACAATTGCTTAACGGTCTCAGCCGCTGCTTATGACCGCCAGTCGGCACAAGTTCTTTACAGCAATCTTGGCAAGGTCTAGAATGTCCCGTTCCAAATGCTTCCGCCTTCCAATCGGACACCTGTTGTAAAGAAGCTTGTTCATTCGTACGGATAAATTATTGGACAGTCTATGTTGGAATTTCAAGTTTGAGTTGATTGTACTTGATATACGAAAAATGTCATGATATACGAATACGAAAGGATTGAAAAAAGCCTTAAATTCTTGCATAAATCAGAAAATGTAGATTCCAAATTCGGATTCTATTTGAAAATTGAACAATCTGCCATTGAGATTCAAGTATATATATATCTCCAACAAATAAGCTTTCAGATAGTGATTTCAAATGGGTATTCACTCATTAGCAAGGATTCCTTTACTTTAGATTTATTGTTTTTATCCCAGTGTTACAGTTTACAACTTATTTTATTTATTATATTTAATTGTGTGCTTCAAGCTTTCGCACAAGAGAAAGGGACCTAAAGATAAACGAAGAGTCTGAACGGCAGTGCTATATAAGGCTTTCACGGCTAGTTAATTCAAAGCTGACGCATGTAGTGTCTAAAGGTGACCGGTTGTGTAAGTTTTTAAACACATACACAGAAAAAATCAAATCAAATCAATACCAAACGATGTCAGCAGTCGGTCAGTCCCGGATTTTCTCACTCCATTATCCATCTCCCTACATAATCCGACATGGGATAGATTTCAGCTTGTTATTTGAAGTCCCTTGACTTTATCTCCATATTCGTACTTGATTTGATCTTGAAATCGGCTTGATGCAAATTTTCCCGAGATTAAATCGATATTCAAACCTTTCACAATCCAAAAAAGAATGGTTTCAAAAATTACCGCGATTGACTTTATCTCTGAATAGCAACTTTATGAGCAACAAAATATGCTTCCAATAAGAGCCCTATGCGATTTATATAACGACCTCTTTGATTTTCAAAGCAGCATGTTCATGCTGGCTCATTCTCATTAGTTGTTTGCATATCAGCGGTTCTATCTCTAATAGACTTAAGCTTCCTCCTCATACCAGCAATGCTATGACTGTTTGGGAATTGCAAAGCATCATAGTAGCAAAAATTGACACATACTCATTTAGCCTCATGGTATTGGTGAAAGAGATTTTGTTGCTCTCAGATTCTTTTGCGGTTTCGTTTTGACATAGGACATCCGTACTCACTTCAATCTCGAGTTAGGATTATTTTACCTTCAAGTACGGATTCGAGATTGACACTAGCCTTTTCGGATTGACAAGTCTTTCGAACTTGTATCAAGCTCGATCTAGTACGACTCGAGATTGAAGTTTCAATCCGAAGGTGATGATCGAATCAATCTTTTTAACTTGATTTTAGCTCGCAATCTTTTTTCTGTGTACTAGGTACTGCGTCTTGTTCTCGTTTACCAGTAAGCCCATCAGGTTCAACTGCTTCCACTATTTTGAGAACGCCCTGCCTGCCGCCCCCTCGTTTATGCCAACGTCCTTCAACGCCGGATGCAAGTAGCATTTATAAAAGATGGTGGCCGATGTGTTGGGATTTGGGCACTGGGGCCAGCGAATACACCATCAGCAGACTAAAAAAGAAACACGATAAGGTGACAACCTGTCTAATACCTCTGTTGGTATTACATGGCGCAGCGATAGTTTTTCCTATTCTGAAGGAGCTTTGCGTACTTCTCAAAGTCATCATGCAAAGTCGAACGTTCTGTTGAGTCATGGAGCTTTCGTCGTCAGCATGAAATAGCAGGACTGGGGCACGGGTCAGCTAATTAGATTTGTCGAAAAAGTACCAAAAGTAATGAATATTTTGCAAGCGCAATGACGAGAACTTTTAATGTCACAGCAGATCTGCTTTTTAAGGAATTCGACACCAATAAAGTAGCTTCATGTTAAGAAATGAGAATAGTGAGCTTTCAACAGTCGATTTCAAATCTCTCAACTTTTGTCATCTAATCGTGTAGCACATTTCACTAATAAGGGCAAGCAGTTGAACCTGGAAATGATATCACTTATTTGAAAATCTCTACAGATTTTTGGGACACTTTCGTATATATTAATTTTGTTCAGGAAGGTCTTCATGAAAGTAGGTTGACCCAGCAATCAAAAGCCAGAAAAAAGCGATAAAAGCTGTGAATGGGTTTGATTCTACGGATCATGAGTGTAGCAGCATATCAGCAGCGTTTGTAAACACTTTTGTATAATGCAGACTTCAATGTGTCCATTTGCCCGAATTTTGATCTTTCTGTATCGAGCAAATGAGCTTTTTATGGTACTCAAAAAATGTAGTTGCGAATCTTCTATTCAAAATGGAAAAATACCTTTCTTGGGCTGCTTTCAGCTCATCATGATTCGAATGTTGTTGTTATTTTCCTCTGCATAAAAAGAATTATTTTCGATTTTTGTCTTCAAGATAATGTATAAGTAAAATATCTCGTTTTGGGTTCTCTAACTGAATTAAAATACCCACATTAAATCTAAGTCTTGTTAGTTTAATCAGATTTCGTGTAGTCATGCCATAAATGTTACCACAACCATTAAATCAGAATATTGATTATGAAACTCCATTCAAATTTCTGTGTATTCTGTGATTTAATTGTGAGCCATTTGCATTTATATCAGCACAGACTATCTATAGCCATGGAGTGAAATCCAATTAAAAGTGACATTAAGCCAAACATAAACGAAGTTTGTATTCGTAAAATCGATTTGTACAAGCTGTTCATTTATATTTTGTGATTTTAGCATACACTTTATTTATTTAAAAATCAACGGATGGTTATTCACGATTGAACCAGTCCACGGTAAAGTGAACTCACCGGCAGCATTTACCAAAGAATTATTAATGGGAAATTCTAAAAAAAAAAATCATTCTCAGTTGGTGTTAATCAATTTATTCGATACTCTTCAACATTCGGTTTGTCATAAACTACACTTATTTATTCTGTGGCTGTGCACATGTGTGTGTCGTTGTTTTCCTTGATTGTACCAACCATTGTACAGGGAGTTGCTTTAATGATGTACTTACTATTGTTTAGCTTACATGCATGCCTTATTTGTAGCACCATTCAGATTAGATATGTGAATTAGAACGGACCTTCTGAGTATGAATTTTCTAAGGCCATTTTCTTAGCCCCCTATTTGATACGTTTTGGTGTGTGATAATAGTAAAAAAAAGAAAGCTAAAACCACTCTGATGTACCAGTTTTTTTAACATAACTCATACGCCGTGTGGCCCTCTTTCATATAATTCATTTAGTAATAAAAAGTGGGCGTTGATTTGATTTCTAAACTATTTAAATTTGAATAATAATAAAGCTGTATTTTCACTTGCCGTGATCTCATGTGACATGAGTGAAAAATAACTCAGTTCACTATGAGTTGGCTATCAAAAACTTAAAAAAGAACTCAGATAGAATACTTTTCATTTACCTTTTCTTATATTTTAGTGTTTCTTGGGTTTACTATTACATTTTTCTGATATCTCATTTGAGAAACTTTTATAAAATATCAGACAAGTGAAAGTACAACTTAAGAGAGAGCTATGTTTGCTTGTTTTCTTTCATATCAAGTCGACGTTTTGGTATATTACAACTTTCAGAAGTTTTCAATGCAAAGGAATCATCTTTGACCACTTAATGAGAGGAGGAGGAGACATAAAATTACCATCAGACCTTATTATTGCGAAGTACAGTCGGTGACTTAAACAGCCACCAAATTGTGCCCAAAGTTTTCGAAGACACAGATTCCGATCAAAAAGTATCGGTCGGAACAATAATGAAACATGAGCAGAAATGCATAAAAGATCGCAGGATCAGGAGTTGTCCCCCGGTCAACCTTTCCAATCCATTTAAATACCTGGCTCTTCTCAATCTCTTGGCTTGTGTGCTTCGTATTTTGCACAAAAGAAAGGGACCTTCTGCTTAAAGTCGAAACCGAACGGAAATGTCTGAGAGGCTTTTTCATGGTGTGTTGATTTAAAGCTGTCGCCAATCGCTAGCGAAGCTGACCGAGTATGTACTTTTTTTTCATTAAATGTCGGAATCGAACCCACAACCTTTTGCACAGCAGACACACACATTACCCGCTGTACCACACCCATCCATTTAAGTGCTTCGGATGAGGGCGACGACTTCCTCCACCAGTCTATTAATCAAGTTTTTAATATCCATGCTTAAAAATATCGTAAAGCTATTTGAGAAGATTTATGTTAAAGCCATGAAATAATTCGATTCGACGATTACATAGTTGTTCAAAAATCAATGTAGAATACCTACCAAAATGTCAACAAATGTTCGAAATACTAATGAAATCTATATCCATCTAATATCCATGCTTAAAAATATCGTAAAGCTATTTGAGAAGATTTATGTTAAAGCCATGAAATAATTCGATTCGACGATTACATAGTTGTTCAAAAATCCATGTAGAATACCTACCAAAATGTCAACAAATGTTCGAAATACTAATGAAATCTACAATTTCTTTGGTTAAAGTGGAAAATATCACAGAATATATATGGAACTATTGATGAAGAAATCAACAAATTCTTTGATTTAATTGCAAAATATCAAAAAGTGGAACCATTGATGCTACAATACTAAAGATTAGTGTTGGGTAAAGGTTGTTCATTTCACTGAATATTGCCAACATGTTCACTTGTTGTTTTTTTTTTCAAATTGAGTCAACTCAGTCAAATTGCTCAGTTGCTCAGTTGTTCAGTTGTTAAGCTGCTCAGTGGTTTCAAGGGCCTTCTTAACTACTGAATTTAATCTTTAATGATGTTTACAACAAACTAAGGAACTAAATCGGCATCCCCATTCAGTGGGAGGTATAATGGTGTGGCAACGTTTGGCAACAATCACTGCTTACAACGGAGCTTAAATGTAAACATAACAGGGAAAAATTTGAACATTTTTAAAAAGCATTTTTTCTAAAAGTTATTGGGAAATACCTTTCTGAATATGATTACATATTTTTATGTTTTCATATTGTTATGTAAAAACATAAGACTTTCCGCTGTGCTTGGTTAAAGTTGGCGTCTAATATCACTTTGTGAGCTACAACTGAAACCAAAGCTGGAGTATTTACATATCGCCTTCTTATTATCGATTTCGGTGAAATGGTTCCAAATATCGCTGTGCTTTCTGGTCAGGAAGACTGCTTAACGCAGTCACGAACTAAGTGAACAGTCACTGATCAGCTCACTGTACTAGTTGCTGAACAACTCTCTGAACATATCTTTAAACTAGATACTGAACAACTCACAGAACAAGACAGACAGAACAAGAGCAACTGAACAACTCACAGAGCAAGAGCGACTGAACCAAGTAAAACTAAACAACTCTGACTGAACAAAAATGTACAATGCTCACTTGCTCAGTTTAGTGAACAACCCAACACTACTTTAGATAGTGCTTACTATCGAAGATGTTCACTGTTATGCTCTTACATTTACAATTCGAATTGTCAGTTTCATTTCAAATTGATTTCATGCAGAACTAAACATACACAGAGGGAAAAAACCGAGAGTAATGGCTTCAATATGAGCACATTCGTTGTCAAAAACTTATCATAAACGGATTTCTCACTCCATTACCTTTATTTGAGCAAGGTAAATCTTGATATGATTTGAAATGTTCAGTTTTTGAGAACATTTTAAACTCAAAAAATAATGGAAATCCAAGTCCGATTATTATTATTCCTGGTCCAATTTCAGGGTCCAGTTCCAGATTCCAGACTAGGTCCGCAGAGACATCGACATCCCTTGAACAACACCCCACACCTGCTTGAGTTAATTAAATTAAAGAAGTCAACATTTTTCGAACTTAATGGGCGCAGAGCCCAAGACGCCCCGAGTACAACGACGGCGGACGAGTTAGCTCGTTAGGCTATTGCCCACTTCTGCAGCCGATCGTCTGAATGGCTACTTACAGATTTCGGAGCTCAGCACCGAAATTGTGCTCATTTCAAGAACATTCGGAACATTTGTTCTCTGAAAATTTGAGAGCACATTCTGTTTTTATTTTGAGATGAAATAATTTTATTTTTTGAACACGATTTTTCCCTCTGCTACTTTATAATATTTTTGCAAGTATGTAATTGTAATTGTAAGACAGATTATTTCTCGTCAGGAGTTTCTCTCTTACCGGGACTCCTGCTCTATTTGTTTTGTGTAAGTCTGCCAGGGTTTGGTTTCGTAGATATTTACTGATTATCAGCTCATTGAGGCTGCATATTCACAAAACTTGGTATGTTAGTTTAAGAATAACGCACCAAGACGAATTACACTCCAAACCTTACCCTTTGCCGATCAGCATATTTGTGGGTGCAACGTTTTGTTGGCGGGGAAGGTGCGGTTTGACTTCAGAGTCAGTGCCCAGAACAATTTTTGTGGGCTTTCCAGGTTTGACCTACCACACAGAAAAAAAAGGTCCAAAAAAGATCCATTTGGACAGGATGTCTTTTATATGCTTTTAATCATTGTAAAATCATCCAAATGATCATCATTTTGTATATCCTTTGGTTGATTTTAAGCTCCTTTGGATGATTTAAAGAATATTTACGACATATCCTGTCCATCCAGAGAACCTATCAATGGACATTTTTTATTATCCTTATTTTTTCTCTGTGCAGCTGTTATTTTCGTAACCTCTTCGGTTAATTAATTGTTACGTTATAACCATATCACCTTCTTTCATATATTTGGGGTCAAGAATCACGTCCTGTTAATAAAACCAAGCTTTGCATACTTTTCGGCTTCTCCTTAAGGAACATAACTTATGTCATTTATATGGGGTCGGCCTGAGGCTTCTGCTAACATAATGTAAATGATCTGTAAGTTAACATAAAGGAAGGCTATTGTACAATTCTTTACTTGAGTAACGGGAACTTCGAAGTGGGGCCACGCCTACATTTAGGGTCGATTTCTAATCTTCTACATAGAGCTTTCTGCCACATAATTCTACAAATAACAGAGCAAAATCTCTGTTTATCTGACACAGAGTAGAAGATGTGAAATCGGCCCTAATATACGTTCTTGTTTATCTGGTTTACGCATCGTATGATCATTTTTTAGCGGTCACCTTACCTGTCAGTAAATAAGTAAATGGGTTTTATACATATTTTTCAACAAAAACTAACAAAAAAAAGCGAAATCTTCGCATTAAAATTTGAAAGATACAGACATACGGGCAGAAAGAAGGAAATATGTACTCATCATGATACACTTTCCACTCATTTTTATTGTGTTCAGTACATTAAATTAATAGCAAAGCTCTTCCAGCAGATTGCAAGTTTCATACGATGGCTATTTCCGAAACCCTCTACTATTCAGTTTCTTCATATAGCTACTAGCAGCCTGGCAGAATGACAGTTTTTGTTATGCATTTCCCTCTTTTTCATTTGAGCAAATAAAAATAAAAGTACTATTCACTGCTGTCTATTTATATAATACTTGTCGCTATTTGGTCCAACTATTTTAAGTGCTGCCAACTAGCGAGAACAAAAAAAGAAGGCATGGTCTGAGGACGCGGCTACTGCTGCTGCAACGGGATGGAAAACACTTAATGCGAAACTAAGCGACAACTGTTGTTGTTCTTGTTGTTTTCGTTATAAACGTGGCGTTTAAAAATAGCATCAAGGTGCGCTCTAGTTTCATTCAAACACCCACAGCCTACGGAAAACTGGCTGGTGTTTGTTCGTCTGCAACGTGAAACTGCAAATAGAAATGCTAAAAATATGCAACCACAAAATCAATTTCATTAATTTATATGCAATTTGATTATGAAAAAGAATTACAATTTTTTAGCGGAAAAACTATGAAACACGCAAACGGAAAATGCCTGCCACTGTGAGGTGTCAAATGATTCAGCGGTTTCTATAAATTGCCTAATCACTTTAGGCGTTGGGCATGGTAGACTATCAAAATACACAGGTAATTAAAGCCTTATATGTAGATATACCATGTGCCATGGTGTGGAGGTGGAGGTGGCCAGTGGCCGTGACATTTAATAAACGGCAAGAAATCTATTACATAGAAATTCTACGTTCAAGTATCAACAAAAGGTACTAAAAACTCTGCACATAAAATATATCCCATTCCCAGATGTGTCTATAAAACTTGTACATATCCCTATACATATATTGGTTTTTTTTTTTCATTCTGCCTGTTCTGCTTTGTTTTTATCGCCAGCTGATAAAAACAAAGTTGTCCGAAAGTTAACGCCTGTCGGCTTTAACACGCATACGCCATGTGTTACGGTATGTACAATAAGTTAAATGTCTTTGCTTCTACGGCCTTGGCTAACAAAAGATTTTGGTAACATTTTTTAATTGCCAAGTGGATGGAGATGTGTAGGTGGTTGGGGGAGTCCGCAGTAACAAGTGAACATATGTTGGTAACATGCAATTAACAAGCGGCCTGGGAAAAAAATTGAGACCAAAAAATCTGAAAATGTGGCAGCTCTGACTCGCAAACACACCCACACACCCACACCCACACACACAGACGAAGAGTGGCACTTACAGGCATTAATTACTGTGCGCCGGGCCTGCCAAGTCCAAAGTTAAGAACTCAGCAGTCATTGGGCGATTTAACAGCAAAAAATGTATAGCATACTTTTTCGGGCTTCCTTTTTGTATGAGTTGCGCGAGTTGAATGTTTCATTTTATTGCTACAGCCATAGCAAAGGCTGTTGTTGCCGTTTTTCATTCTCAGCACAAAGTTTGTTTCTGCCCAATTTTTGTTATTTAAATTTTTTTGTTTTTTGTTCTTGCTGTAGATAATGAACATACAAAAATATATACACACAAAAATGCCGAAAGCATAATAAAAACAAAAAAGTTGGCATGTACTTAGTTGCCTGAGCAAGCAGAGAAATTACATAAGGAAAACATTAACTGAAATAAAATTAATTTGAAAAATAAGATACACAATGCAATTTCGCATATTAAGAAAAAGAGCAATTGATGGAGATGGGATAGTTCTAGGGGTTCCTTGTTTGCCAAACCATTGCGAGAGCAGTATTAGCTAAATTTGAGAAGATAAGTTGAATGGAATGACTTCTTCCTTTACTTACTCCATCGAAGTTCATATTCAGAAGCCTCTTGTTCTCTCATAAGACTGCTGGTACGCTTCAGGTTGAAACAGTGGAGGCCAGCAGAATTATGTACAAGATTCGTAGCTGGGAGAGATCGCGATGGATACAGAGTTAACGGGCAATCTTATTTAAGTATCTACAGCATTGTTGTGAGCTTCTTTGCATTATTGGTGTACGAGAAGGAGATCGAACAATTGGATCCAAAAACCATAGGAGTACTCGTATTCCAGCAAATGAACTTAAATCTGATTATATTTTCGTTTAAATCTGTTAAACGAGACGAAATCAGAATTAAATCAAAGGGCGCTTTCAGCGGATTAACGAATACTGATTTACGATTTGCGATTTCTGATGATTATCTGCTTAGTTTAGGCTATTTTCTAGATATAAAGGGTGATTTTTAAAGATTTTTTTCCCCAAAAAAAACACAAAATTCAGAAAAATGCATGAAATCCTTATTTGATTCGATGGTACGGTCCATATAATTTAATGTTTGAAGAGTATTTCATGCAAATGTTGACCGTGACTGCGCCTCAAATGGTCCATCCGCTTAGTTCAATTTTGGCATACTCTTTCCAACATTTCGGCCGGTATCTCACGAATAAATGCTTCAATGTTGTCTTCCAATGCGTCAATTGAAGCGGGCTTGCCTGTATAGACATGAGCTTTAACATAGCCCCACAAAAAATAGTCTAAAGGCGTTTAATCGCACGATCTAGGCAGCCAATTGACCGGGCCCGATCGTGAAACAAAATGTTCACCGAACTCGCTTCTAAATTATTCCATTGTTGCGCTTGCTGTGTGGCATGTGGCACCGTCTTGTTGAAACCACATGTCATGCAAGTCAAGCTCTTGCATTTTGGGCAAAAAAAAGTTGGATATCATCTCACGGTAGCGCTCACCATTCCCAGTTACGTTACGATTCGCATCATTTTTGAAGAAGTACGGTCCAATGATGCCACCAGCCCATAAACCGCACCAAACTGTGACTTTTTCTGGATGCATTGGTAGCTCATGCAACGCTTCTGGCTGATATTTACGTTCATTTTCAGTTTTGGGGTAAACAATTGGACGAGCAATCAGTATGCGGTCCCATCACAGGTTTTGTATTGGATTCCATCTCTGCAAACATGATTGTCATATTTACCAATTGCAATCAGCAATCACTGTATTCAGCAGGTAGAATCGGCGATCATAAATCAGTAATCGCAAGTCGCGCTAAGCCCTAATCTCTAAGCGTGCCAGCAAAATTCTCAAGTTATACAACCTGAGCAAGGAGTATAGTGCTTGCCGCATTGGGGTGATCCGCCCCTGCTGCCCTAGGCCGCCATAATTACTGTGTTTGGTTGCTGAAAGGTCACTTCAAAGTTATTGTTTTGCTCACTGGTTTTGGTCACTGTTTCGGTCACCGTTATGGTCACTTTGTTTAGTCACTGAAAAGTCACTTTAAGGTTACCGTTTTAGACACTGTCGTGATCACTGTTTTGGTCAGTGTTTGGTCCCTGTCTTGGTCGCTAATTTTTTCACTGTCTTGGTCATTGTTTTGGTCAATGTTTTAGTGACTCTTTAGTCACTATTTTATACACTGTGCTAGACACTGTTTTTGTCATTGTTTGGTCACTGTTTCGGTCACAGTTTTGGTCACTGTTTGGTCAATGTTATCGTTACTCCTTAGTCACTGTTTTAGATACCGGCTTTCACTGTTTTGGTCAGTGTTTTCGTCAATATTTCGATTACACAAAATCCACCGGCAGTCATGGCTGTCTTTCAAAAAGCAAAGCTTCTGACATTGCGAAAGAAATCTGTCGCAAAGACAATTTTTCTGGTTTCACAGCCGAGTCGAACCAGAGCTGGGAATGCTGATAAGAATTCTTTCCATTCATCCATCCATTCAATTATTTCACATAGCTAAATACTCAAGCTCTTATCAATTATTTAATTTAAATTACTCAATTAAATTACCCTGTCTTTATCGACACGTCGATCTCAGAGACTATACGAGATAGAGCCACACATGTTTGAATGAAAGTGTATACCGTAAGCAGATCAAGTTTGCTTCAGAGTTGGAAAATATGATTTTAAATATATTTTTTCAATGTTTCCCACCCCGGGAAGTGGCTCTAAGCGTACTTCCTTTCTTTCTAAGATGTTCCTTGATGGTGTGTTTGTCCATGTTTCAGTAGGGTTCGGAGCCTACCATTGCGGTGGCTGCGTGCCAGTTTGTTGGCCATTTCATTTCAGGAGATGATGTTTAGTCCCGTTATCTAGCATAAGGACAATTTATGCTGTTTATGCTTTGTCTGTAAGACGAGCTAGGAGATGAATCCATTGCTGCTAAGAAGATGGGAGTTTGTCCATTTTGGTATTCTTTCCCCCTATCAAGGTCTGCACATTGGGAGATAGCACTTACTTCTGCTTCAAATATGACTCCCATTGGCTAAGCTCGTTTATATCCCGGTCCCAAGTCCAGCTCCTTGGGGTGTCAGAGAGCCAGTGAATTGTGTGTGGATGCATTTTGTATGTCTTTTGTAGTGAGGTCCACTCTCTCTTGTTACTCTTGCGGGCTTCTACCCACTCATTCTGCTCTCCGTGTTGCTATATTCTTAAGTCAATTCTCAAGGAATTCAGCTCAAAGTGTCCTCAATGTCTCTAAAAATAGATGTTCTATAAATTTCCATTAGTTTCTTTTTTGTCCCAATATTGCCACATAATTATGAAGACGGAAATAAATTAAGCCAGCTCATAAATTAAAGCAATTGAAGCAAATAAAAAAATTGTTGTCCAGAAAACTTTTGTGGTCTTCACGCACTCACCAACCCACAAATAACTAAGCATATTTATAGCTCGCCCAAAAATTCGCTAAGCATTTGCGTTTTGCCTTTTGCTTTTCTTGGAAAGAAAATGATTGTCTAAAACTTGGCGCATATCGCTAAACCGGAAGTGCCGGGGCCATAAAGACTAGAGGGTGGGTTATTTGTGCCTGTGTGTGTGTGTGTGTGTGTGTGTGTGTTAGTACGTCGCCAGTAGGACGTCGTTCAATGGCGTTTTATTGTTGAGCATTTCGCACAGTTGAATACGAAATTCACCCGCCCTCGCTACAGTACTCCCTCTGGAGGGCCTCGCAACTGTTTTGGCAGTTTGCTGGCCAACAATGAAGTCAGTTTCTTTGGTCAGTGCCAAAATAACTGTACTATTCGTGGGAGTTACTAAAACTTTGCAGGCGGAAATGCAGTCCGAGAAGTTTTTTTTTGGTTCGCTTTACATTTTTGCATATTTTCAGAGTGTTGCTTTTTTTCCCCCCAAAAACTGAAATTTTATTGCATTTTTAGTGAGTCTAAATTGCTGCTAAATTAATGAAAACAATTCCAGGCGAAATTGGTGATTGTGCTAGCAATTGGCCAGGGAGAGCGATATGCTCGTTAGTAAGCTTCCGAGTTGCTGTTGAAAACGCCCGTATGTTTGTGTGTGTGTGAGTGTGTGTGTGTGTGTGTGCTGTTGCCGAACTGATTGGCCTCTTAACTCAATTTGAGTCAAGTCAAGGTTTTGGCTTGACTTCTCAAGTGTGGCCACACTTGAAATCTATACCACACATAGTTTGTCACACGCTCTTTAACTTACGAGTATCCAATCCTTTGATAGATATTTTAGACAGTTCAAGTATGCTTCGGTTGCAAATTCCTTGATACAATTTTATTGTAGTCAATAAGGAAAATTAAGATTTGTTCACTTAACAAATGATAAACATTGCATCGAATTTGTAGTGTGCTATGACGTAGGTCTAGATGATGGTGCACTTTTAGCTCAGCTCTTGCTAGCTCATGACGGCTCGTGTCGGCGGTTCTTTCTATCGACCCTCTCTTAATTAAAGCACACAAGCTTTATATTTCAGTGCACATTTATGGTGGATATATTCTTGACGAAGTTTGGGGAATCTTAACGAGTTTCACAGACTTTCATGCTGTCATCACACTTCGCATGCTTTAATTAATGGGAACGTTAAAAAGTTAATTTGGTTAAAAAAGGATGCAAAGCTTGTAAACATTTTTACTCCAACTTTAAGGGCCGATTTCTAATCTTCTACATAGAAACCTACACATAAACCTACAAATAGCAGATCAAAATCTAAGTTTATCTGACACATAGCAGCTATTAAGAAGATGAGAAATCGGCCCTAAAATAAGTAATAAAATTACCAGTATAAATCTTTTTAACGAAATGGTTTTTAAATCTTTTTAACGAAATGGTTTTTAAAGCCCAATCAAGGTTTTCAGATGTAACATTAAAGGTTTAACAAATGATTTGGTTAAAAAGAGTTTTGGTTATAAGCTGGGTTAGGTCAAAAAAGGCCTATGAAAGGGACAAATAATTGTAGGAAAAACAAAATACAGGAGCACAAGCAAGCAGCACCTTGCACAAAGTTTTTTTAGATCAGCTCGAGTTCGCCTTTTATGTGAGCATTGCTTACGCTCGATTAAATCTCATCTCCAAAAAAAAGTAGACTTAAAGAAATACAATTCAGCTATACACATATTTACAAACAGAGACCCCATATCTTTGGCCATAAATTGCAGTTGCATAAAGGCATTATTCTTTTGATCTATGTATTTGGGTCAACGCTTTTACCGTGATAATTTTTGAAATTTGATTTTGTAAGTCCGATTTCTTTGGTTCTCATAGAATGCACCGGAGTCACAACGACCCACCTGTGCCACACTGAGTGGAGCTTGACAGCACTTGTCATTAATATTGATAGCTGAGAACATTTGAGTGTGCCCGTACTATTTTGTCAGATAAATGCCGTAAAACTCCTTTTCTTATTTTTATACCCTTGCAAAGAGGGCTATAATTTTGCCCAAAAGTTTGCAACGCATAGAAATATTCATTTCCGACCCCCTAAACCATATATATTCTTGATCAGGGTGACGAGCTGAGTCGATTGAGCTTTGTCCGTCCGTCCGTCTGTCCGTCCGTCTGTCTGTTTCTAAGCGAAGTAGTCTCTCAGTTTTAAAGCTATTGAGCTGAAATTTTGCACAGTCTTCTTTTTGCTGCACACTACTAATATGTCGGAACCGACTGGATCGGATGACTATATCTCATAGCTCCCATAGGAACAATCGGTCAGAACACTAGTTTTAGTGAGAAAAACTTTTTTTTTTTTAATGGAAACGTCTCCAAACTTTGTTGTCGTAGGTTTCCTATGTTTTTTTATAATTCTATCAAGTTTATTTAAAGTCGGACAACTATATGGTATAGCTGCTAAACAAAAGATAGGTCTGAAAAACAGTCTTAGTTATAAAAGCTTTTTTGGTTTTAATGGTAGCATCCTGAAATTTTTGGCCAAATCGAGTAACTATATCATATAGCTCCCATACGATCGATCGGTCGGAAAATGGGAAAAAGAGTATTTTTTTAAAATATTTAATAATATTTTAGAAAAAATAATTCGTATGAAATATATTCTATTTCGACTGAGATTTTCTGGGATACTTAGTAAGAAAATGTTTTCTTAGTTGTAGAACAGCATTTTCTAGATTTTAAATAAAGCTTGCTTCATTTTAGAAAAAAACATTATTTTCTAACTTTTAGACGGGAAAGGGATTGAGGAAACTAGAGAGATATAATATATAGATATATCCTCGGGGCCTCGAGGAAACTTCAACACTTCACTTCTTTTTACGTTTTTCTAAATTTAAGGACGGCTTTCTACATTAATTTACGATATTTGTTGCCCCTTTTATATTCCGAATGCAAAAAATTCCTACTTGAGAATTAATATTTCTTTGTAATAATTTTAGATAACTTTTAGGGCTATTTTCTATATTCATTATACATATATATAGCCCCATATCTATGCTAAAGCGCTCACTGAATGCCGGCTATCCGTCAACGAGATTGGCCAACACTTTACTATCCACCTAATACGTGTGTCTGGACACCGGAGCATATATATTGAAACGAGTCTGCGGACACACTGGCCAGACTAGGCACAACCATCGAGGTCCTTACAGAGAAGAGCACGATAGGGATGTCTATGGCTACCTTCCACCTTGAAGCTTTACAAAATGGCTTATCGCCTCGGTACGAGCCGGTGGAAAATCCTTTCATCCTGTGCTGCAGCGTGACTTAAGTGGCCAGCATTGAACCTTAAATGTACACAGGGAAATTAAGAATATTGAAAAATATCCATTGGATGTTATTAAATAAACTTTAAATCATTCATTGGATGATTTTTAGCTCCATTGGAAGATTAAAATTATATTTTAGATAAATCCAGTCCAAATGGATCTTTTTTGGAACTATTTTTTCTGTGTTGGCGTACAACATTTTGATTTCTGTAGCAGCTTTAGCTTTGAGGAAGCTTTGAGATTCTGTGCCATTCTCCCGCTTTAAATAGAAAGAGATTCAGGTTTCTTGGTCAACCCCTAATACTCAACCTATCGGAGATACGCAACATGGTATCTTTATGCTCCACTTAATTATATTCTGTTCACACAATGGTTCAGTACCGTAGACCAACCTATAGTTTAAACGGGTTTAACAGGTAATACATGAATTTAGAACAGGCCCAAAGTTGGCGAACGACTCTTCGCTGTCAGCCATTGACACCTAAACTAAACCATAACTTTATAATATCCAGATTTTTAGTCATTTATTTTGAAACGACCCTCTCCAGTCTACATTTTCGTTGTGGCTTACTCCTTTCCAAACAAGTTGTAGCATTTTTGGCTGCCAAAAATAGCGCCTAGAGCAATTACGAGTCGCGTGTCGGAAATGTGTTTAAAAGCATCGCAGTTTTCGACTAATAACAGCTTTGCGGGTCACCAAACAGTTTGTTGATTCAAGATAGCCCCGGCTTTGCCCCAAAAACTGCCACTCGACTAAGAAATTATTGCAAATGTAGCTTCTCCATATGCGACTGCTGCGTTCTCGGGGGAGTCATTTGTTATTGTTCCTTGGCTTATCTCAAAGCTCCGCTGGGGAAAAGCAAGAAATGTTGCTGCTCGTGCATGGCAACTACAAAATTTGCACTTAAATTATCCTATCCAGTTGTGTGCGTGGCGAGGAAGGGGTGTGTGGGTGAAGGTATTTCATTACCATCTAAAAAAAAAGTGTCACACAAAACTTTTCATCAACACTTTTAGCTTGATTTCCCCAGTGGAGAAACCCAGAGTCAAATGCTAAACGCATTTGTGTGCTTTGAATAAATTTAATTCGAGTTGCGTATAATTAATGTCTTCCGTTTTATATATCGCATATCTCATTTATGGCCAAACTTATATCAGTTGGCTGACAGCCAATTACCCGCCTTGAATTTGCTGGCAAACTCTTTTTGGCAGCGCAACAAACTTTAATTATGCGTCATGCTGTCAAATTGACTTATACCAAATTAAGATAAGCAATTTACGAGCTGTAAAAATATTTAATTGGTATATTTAAAAACAAAAAACTAGCTGGTGGTCGGCCAGATTTTAAATTGCTGGCCATTAAAAGGAAATGTTCCATGGAAATTGTGCAATTAAAAAATGTTAAAATATAAACAATAAATTGAAGGAAATAATTTAAGTGGATCGAAGAGTTTTGCTTCCTTTTCAGCGCAATGCACTCTATTCAATGGTTGTTCATCTGTCTTGTGGTTAGGCCAAGTAAAACTCCTGACCAGTTACCTGACAGCGGGCTGAGTGGCGTCGGTGTATAGCCTGTTGTGTTTAAGGAAGCCGTCCAAAAGGTTTGTGCGGTAGCTTATGCTCGACTGGTGATTGGGCTTGAAGCCAGCAAGTCATGGGCATAAATGGAGATTGGTGTATTTTGGGTATGGTGTATAACACTTTCATGGTTAAAACCAGCTCCAATGTTTCGGATCGGCCTTCAACTTGATTGTGCAGCAACGCGCTTGGAGAATCCAGCGGCGCAAAGCGAGTTGCGTAAATGAAAGGATAGACTTCAGCTTAGTCGATCGAATCTCCGCATCAGACTGGCATACCGATCTGATCTGATTTTCTTAATAACTGTACACAATCGGTAACCTTCACTAGCTACACTCAGAAAACATTCGCCCCGAAAACCATGTAGAAATTCTCCTATGAAATCCGTCCTAAGGCGATTCACCCTAAAATTAAGAAAAATATTTTCTCATTATTTGAAAATTTTCAAAGTTTCAGAAAATTTTTCCATAATTGATAAAAAGTTTTCTTAATTTTAGGGTGAATCGCTTTAGGACGGATTTTATAGGAGATTTTCTAATTTCCAGGGCGAATTTTTTTATGAGTGTATTGTTTTCAGTTGTGCACTTAGTAGACAGTATAAAGCATCTCAAATATATGTCATTCGGATTCTGTGTTAACTGTAGGCCACTTTCTTGCATTGTGTATTGCTGTTCTCAGTACCGTGCACCCCATACACTAGATCGGTATTCCAAAATAGGTTCGTACTAAGGATATGTACAATGATTTTGTTGTAAAAGGGTCTTCAAATTCTTTTGACCAGCTTTTGACTAATGCCACAACTCCTTTGCCTTTATTAACGGTGGCGGCGATGTGGGTGTTAAAACACAATTTGTGATCAAAAAGTACACCAAGATTCTGTACCTATACAATTAGGTCTGTAGAATAGTTGACAATATGAGGAGATCTCCGATTAAAAGTCATCATTTGACATTGAAAATGGTATAAGAAAAGAGGATTAATTAAGCACCAGTTCTGCAGTTCATTTAGGTCTAACTGTAGGCGCGAGCGCCTGAATCACTCTCAGTATGGAAGGCTGATCCTTACCGTCATCTGCGTACATGAATCGTTTATGACTGCACTGTGGGATTCCCCTTGAATGCAGTCTATGCTAAGCCACAGGCGGCACAGGATGCCGATCTAATGCGTCAGTATTTGTTGCAATAGCGTCACGAGTCCGGCAATCGTGTGGTACAGAAGGATGTTAACACCGACGATGGCAAGCCAACAAATGCTAGACCTGTTTTGCGCAGCTTTAATTAGTATTATCAAATGATTACTAGATTGCCATCGATTTCAAGTAATTTTCCCATTACTTTGACAATTGACTTGTTGTTGTACGAGCAAATGCCGAGAAAAAGTACTTCAGTTTTATAGATGCAGCGAAAAAATGGAAGTGCAGTGATGTCGAGGAGAATATTTTGATTGACTTGTGGCCGCAAAAAACGGTAACATCTTCATGCATCTGCCACTTCCACTTTTCAGACCGGAAAATGCTCATATGGGACCGTAAGACGGCTTTCCATTTCTGTGGGTGCACTTCGAGAAAGTGTCGCAAGTTCTGGGGGGTTCCCGAAGAACAAATTTCGTAGCCCATAAGGAAAAGGAATGAAGAAATTATAACATCAGTTTTGCAAAGTTTTGAAAATTGTAAGGCGCAGCTATAACCTTTGACTCATTAATGGCTAGCATTTTGTTCTCTTCTGATTCACAATCTCCAAAAAGAAGCCAAAAGTCATCCGAGTCATGGATGAACTGAAACAGAGCAAAGGGGGCTCAGACCGCAGAGAGTGCTGCAAGCGATGCCGCGGAGTCGGTGCGCTGGACCGACCAAATTGAGTAATCTAAAAGAGAACAGAGCGGTCCAGATCCAATTATGGAAAACTTGAGAAAACTATTAAATTGAAATATTCTTACAAAAATTAACTGCTATGGCATTTCTGATCATTTGCGCCCATCTTCTGCGGCAGCTTATTGTCGGGCTTAGGTTGGGCTGTTGCCTCTCGATACGAGCGGGCACTTCGGAAAATTCTTCATGTGCTTCTTCTCCACATGATCTTACCGTCATCTGCTTGCATGAATCGTTTACAAAAAGAGCAAACAGCAACGGGCCGCGATGACTGCCATGTGGGACACCTGAAGTTGTGTTTACAACTGTTGACAAAACAGGGATAAACAGTACACTCAGAAAAAAAAAGACTACCGGCGTTCTAGACTAAACGGGATAGAATTAAAGCCGTTTTATACTTTACAATGCATGATTCACTCGTGGGTGAACTTAAATTAAGTAAGAAACATTCTCAACTTGAAATATGACTGGTAATATCATTAAAATGAGAACAAGCCTTCTTGACTTAAGAACATTTTGTACTCACAGTATGATGAAAGATTCTAGAAAGCACAAAAAATGTTAGATTTGGGTACAAAATAGACTCATAATCCCACCTCCCAAAGAACGCTACAGAAAATACGAAATATTTTTAAGCGAGTCTGTTCTTTTTTTTCCAACTGGCTCTCACACTTTTGTTTTGGAGTGATGGTCAATTTGTGTATCTCTAACTTGCTCTGTGGTTCAGGGCCTTGGATATTTCTTTGCTTCAATACAGAGACCTCGTTTAAGAACAAAGCTAAAACCAAGAACGTTTTGTACTTGTTTTTAAATACTCTTACTTTCTTCCTAGAAAGGTCTTGTTCTGGCTTTAGAAATTACTGCACTTTAAGAACAAATGTTTTGTACTTATTTTGAGACATAATCGGGCTTGACTTAAAACCTTTATAAGCTGATGGTATGATTAAAAGAATATCAAAATAATTCGAAGCATACTTAATTTATCCCAAAAAAATCGTACCTCATATAAAAGTGTTGTACTTAAATCAAGTGTTTTCGTACTTACCGTACTATTGACACCGTTTGTTCTTAATTCCAGTACAGAGTTCTTGGTTATTTTCTGAGTTTACTCGTTGTGTTCGATTGAAAAAGTTCGACCAGATCCAGTACATTAAGTTAGAAGGGAAGACCAAAAGTGACAGTTTGTGGAGAAGAAGAGCAAGATTAACCGAACCTTACCTAAATCAGTAAAGTCGGAATCGGTTTAAGACCCAGACACAAAAAGATTCATAGCCGCCGATCGATGTCAAACAATGCTATTATGTAAAAGAGATATGAGCATGCCGCAAGGATGATGTTGAGTCTTGGGTTCAAGCTAAACATTCGGTCTGATTTTTAATTGTATGGCTGTTACCAACTTTTGTATATGTAGAATCTTTTCGTTAAAAATTACAAAAACATCTATCAGAATTGTTCCGGGTTTATAGTGAAACCAAACTTGTTGCTTTTGAATTTGCAACGGGCAACAATTCAAAGACTTAATACGGACTAACTTAATTTTTATCGAGAAAAACCCACAAGTACCGAAATCGAATTAACTAAGGTGATGGCCAGAACATGCCAGTATATGGATATGGATTTCTTCCCACATTGAAAAAGTATCTTTCCGATATTTATATTTACATTAAAATTCTTTCAAAAGGGAACTGTTCAGCTTATTCACATAAAACTGCTTAAAACTATCTTATTTTTATGGATATTTTACTTAAAATGACATTAACTGAATGTTGGTCTCATTTTTCAGACTCTACATGGGGAACTATTAATTTGTAGCGTACAATATTTTTATTGGTTTATTGGTTTTATTGGTAACATCTGATATCAAAAAAAAATTTAAAATTTCTTTGTAAAAACGGTCTCATAGCGTTTTGATTTACTATTTAGCTATTTAGAAATTTCAAGAGAAGGATTTCGCTTCATTTTTTCCACAACTTTCGACGTGGATTACCTTAACAAGAGAGTGTCGATGAACTCGATTACTTGTAAGCTGAGAAAACACCACCAAAAACCACTGTATATCACTATTTTAGTGAATTCAATTGTGGTCGTAGTTCGCCCAGCGACTCATACCGGAAAGCTCTTCCAAAATCGGATGTTGTGCCAGAAAACACCGATGCTGTGCGTGAACTGAAAATGCACTATTGTCAAGTGACATAACATGAGATTTAGGCATCCCCAAACATAAGCTCCACCAGCATGTGTAGGATTTGTACTTTCTGATAGACTCCGCATAATTTGAAAATCGCTGAATAGCCTTAATATTACTTTGCATTAGCGAAATGAAATTAGTGCCATACTCATTAATGCAATGGATTTTGTATAATATTTAAATTAAAACAACATTATCTATGTTACATGCTGTATTTACTAGGGATTTATTGTCTGAACATTACATAAATTGCCTAGTAAAATCAAACTATCTATACACAACTATTTTTCAAAGATGGAAAATGCTGATTTTACATTTTTTTGTTCTAATTGGAGGGAAATATGTTTTCTGTGTGCATTATTGTTATGTTAATTTAGCTAATATTTTAATAGATTCTTTTAATATAAACTTAATTAGATCAGATACCAAAAATTCTCCCCCCTTTAGGTTTTTAAATTAAAGCTAATCATTTAGCATAAAATATTCCAACTTAATTGTTGGCAATTTTAATTGTATTATAAGTACTAAATGGGGAACGTGCCCCTTACAGTAAAAGTTTCAATTATGCACAATCGATTTCAATTTGCACAGCTTTCCACAAAACCTAATTACACATTATGCATTTCATTGTTGGCGTTCATTTGACACATTGTAAATCAATTAGCTTTAAGCTCTCCTGGCCAACTCCAACTGCCTGTTGTTGCTTTCACCGCTGACGAGTTGCTTATGACCATAATCTGGAATCCCCAGCAGGCGCATGTCAACAACAAATATCACCAAATGGGTTTGGCAACAAACCAAAAACATCAAATTATCCCCACATGCAAATGCAGTTTCGTTCCATTTTCGTTTCCAAATATCTTCACGTGATATTCTGGCTCAACATTTTTGAGCCTCTTCATTATTTTGCCATTCCTCTGGGCGGCGCCAGATTCGTTTTTCTGCTCAACAGGGCTGAAAGCAGATTGAAACGTGTTGAAACCGCTTGAAATCGTATATCATTCGCCTAAAGTTTTACTTACCACAAAAAAAAGGACATGAAATGATTCTAATTGGCGTTGATTTATGGTCTTGTGGTAGGCGCATCAAGATTTACTGGCGACCTTGTGGACGAACCCGTAAAGTCTGCACAAAATTCAATTGTTGTAATTGCTATGCCATGGAGCACTCACACAAAAAAAAAAAAAATTACAATTTAATAATACTCTCGGAAACGCAACAAAAGTGCGGTTTTTGCTGCGGTTGCGTGTCGGTTCCGAGAGTGCGAAATGGGGAAGAGGTGGCTGCTATTTAGATAGTTGGTTAGTTTTGTTGTTTTTCGAGGATGGCACTCCTCGTGTCGTGTGTCCATGAAAACGGTATGAAAACAGCAGGAAATGACAAAAGGCACAGCCATGGAGACATGGAATTACGCTGTGGATGAGACTGCCCATTAAAGTGCTAAGTTAAAATTAGTGAAAGGCTATCATGAAGTTGAGTAAATCTAAAAAGTATTCTATTCTTGAACAACGTAGTCAAGTCCATCTGTTGGTTAATTGGTTCTTATCTTCTTTTCACACTTCTAAAAGTTATTAATGGTCGTAAGGCATTTAAAGTCAAAGCTTTAAGAGCAGCTTGACAATTCGTTGAGAGCAGTGTCGATCCTTCCTTTTTCGAACCGACACACAGAGGGGCTTCTTTCAATAGAGATACTTTCCAAACTAACCGATCCAAACTTGTTTTGAGATCTCATAAGCCTAACTTTTTTCCAAGTCTACGAGCAAATGTGAAGGTTTATAATAAACACAAATTTTCAAACTGAATTTTCGGCAAACTTTACCACCGATTATTACTATTTTGATATTATTTGAAAAGCATTTTTGTTTTTCATTAAAAAAATGATAATTTCGAAATTGACAAGTGAGATTCCATTCACACTGAATGTCATGTCATTATATGTTGCAAAATGTGTTCAACTTCAAGTTAAAGCAGTTTTCATTGTTTCAAGATATAATAATATTAAAAATGTGGTCTTAAGTCCAAGACCATCTGGTAGCGGTAATTGTCACCGTTGATATTGGTTTTATTGCTGTTGACGACGACGAGGATGAGCCGAAAGCCAAGCGCTCTTGTTGGGTGGACGAGCTAAACTTAGCTCGCCCCCAAGAGGAAATGTTAGCGACGTGAACTGAACTAACTCCTCATTAATACATTCAAGCATCATGTGTATTTACACTAAAGGTATCATTCGACATTTTCTCATTATTCAAACATGGCAATTGATAAGCTATTTACATTGAAAATATGACAACATGAAGGCCTACCAGATTGTCAAGTCGTAGTGTGTCGAACTGTGTAAAGGCAGCATAAGACTACTCTCCTGACTCTACTTTTGTATGACAGCTATACTATATAGATGTTCGATTTCGACCAAACTTAGTTGAATCATGGGAAAGCATAGCAAACTAAGAAATACAAAGTGTGGGCGCGTTTGCTTTGAAAACAAAAAAGTTTTTCTCACTAAAACTAGTTTCTGTGCCTGAGAGCCAGCTCTTGCTCTCAGTTCATAGCACTGAGCTTTTTTTTTTGGCACTTTTTTTTAAATTTTAGTACGTACGACACCATGGAAATGCCCATAAACAAAGTATATGCCCCAAATATGTCGATCTTTCCTCTTTTAGTGGCTATGTCTCAAGAGCCGAGAGTTTTGGCTCACGGCTCTCGAGCTGTGGGTTCAAGCTCATAGTAGTATGCTATACCTCACGAGCCGAGAGTAGGTTGAGGGCTCACGGCTCCCGAGCAGTGGCTCATAGCTCAGAGCAGTGTGCTGTGGCTTAAGCAGGCCATCCACACACGAATTTGTTCGGTTCAACGAAATGTTCGTTGTTGGTGGAGGTGTTCGTGTCGGATTTTTGTGTTCGATGTTTTGTTCGAAATTAATAGAAATGTTTATATTTTACGTGTGTTCGCCCGAACATGTTCGTCAGTGGATGGAAATTATTGCTCGAGCATCACTTGTCAAAAAAATTTGTAGAGTAAGCACGAACAAGCAACTTTTGATAGAACTTATTGAATGCCTCCAAAATGAGCCAGCACCATGGCAAAATAAAAGTGAGGAGTATAAGAAAAAGCATTTGCTCAATAGATCGTGGGACAACCTACTTGAGAAGTACCAAGAATTTGAAGAAGCTAATGGTGAAGAACAAAGTGAATTCTCTGCGCGCTTCTTACAGAGCTTAACAAAATAAAAAGGAGCGAAAAATCAGGTATCAGGTATTTGGTATTTTGAGGCTTTGAGCTTTCTGCAAGACCACTCTTTTATCCACATACTGTGCTTTCTTTTCTGTTTTTTTTTTCTCTATTTTTGTTGCTCTAAGCAAATTTGTATTACCATCAACGCTACAACTGTATCAGTTTCTCCTGCCTTGTTGACTAGTTGAAATTTTTTAGAAATTAATGTTCGTGAAAATTGTTCAACTGGTTAGTGGGAAAATGTATTCTTGATCGACGAACAAGTTCGTTGAACAAATTCGTGTGTGGATGGCCTGCTTTACGAGCCGACAGCCGGTTGATGGCTCACTGCTCCCGACTCGGCTCAGAGCCAAGAGCCGAGTGCTATGAGCTGAGAGCAAGAGCTGGCTCTCGAGCACGGCGAGCACAGAGCAAACCCTGGCTTTAAGCTTTGCAATGGAAAAATACTGAGAAATACTATGGAAAAAAATGTTTTTAATTTATTTTAACGAATATAAATTACATGCCGGAAAATATTACTTCATTTTTTTTTTTTCATTTTAATTAAATACTTTTAAATTAAAATTGTAATACATATTGAAATGAAAATAAAATAAAAATATACTGTTAATAGATATTATGCAATAGTTGTTGATAGTCTGTTAAATTCGTTATCATTTTTACATTTTTTATTTTCATGACCAATCACAGGACTTTTTCAAGTTTTAGTTTTCAAGTGCAACTAGGTAATGAGTAACAGAAAATATAAACAAAGACATTTTTTGACCAACTACAATTGGCCATATTCTCTAGGACTAACATCCTGATGTGTGTAGGTCTAAGAACGACATTCTCGATTTTGCAGAGGCAGGTTGAAGTGTTCGCGAAAATGGACAAAAAAGAAGAGAAAGCGATGGCAAAGAACATATAATGAATAATAATAATAGTAATGAATAATTAATGGTTAAACAGAGCCAAATCAACTGCCAACGAATGCATGTCAGCTGTATTTTACACACATAGCGCCGACCAGGAAACTAAATAAAATCAAACTTTCACTTATCGAACAGTTGAAAAAGGGGTTACAACTTTAAGGATACAATAATAAGAAACTAATACACGATTTACCTCAAGGCAATGGTAACCAGAGATCCCCTCTCCGGGTCTTCCAAATTAAAACAAATTATAATAATCACAAGAAAGGAAAAATTTAAAGAAAATCGTCTTGCTCGTGCTCTGTTCCAAACATGACTGCTGAAATTGGTTGAGCACATTAAAGGTTGGGATATTCTGGCCTTTATGTTTAACTTTTTTTCTTGCCTACTGTGCTTTAATTTTTCAGCGACAACAACTTCGTCTGATAAATGATACATTGTATCATGGGAATGATGACCCTAGGATAATAGATCTTAGTTTAAAAAGCTGGGTTAGCTTTCAATATTAGCGTTCTTAAGCTAAGCTAATAATAATAATAGCATAATCTTGTTACGTGTTTAACATGTTTAACAGCAGCGGCCAAGACCGTTCAGTAGTTGTGATCAAAGCTTCAAACAAACAAAAATATTCGGATCTCCGGTACTCTGGTGCAAACCCAAATTAACGAATGGTTAAGGTTCCCAAATTTAAGGTTCGAGGCTTTTGGGAGAAGGTTTTGGTTCGAACCTTGATTCAGTCCACGCTTCAAACAACATTACAAATTTTTGTCTTTTATGTGTTTAAAAACAGCATCGATCTAAAAACTCCCCAAATTGTATGGGAACCGAGTGGTATTTGGGTCGGAATTGGTTAGTAGAAAACATGGCAATATTCACTATATATAATTTACAGTTTAGTGAAATTCCATTCCAAAATAATGTTAGACTCTTGCTTTTGAGAATAATTCAAGAAGCTTTAGAGTCGAGGAGCTTTAAAAACAGTAACTGTGATGGATAGGGATTTTATGAGGAAATCTAATCGTTTTGCCATATTTTTGTCTCTTCTCCCGCCCATTTTAGGAGTCAGTCGCACCAAATAACAGATGAAGTCGGTAGACAGAATGTCAAATTTTTGTGTCAGTTTTGTTGAACCGAACCGAAATTTTGGGAAATTTGGGAAAAGGTTCGGGTTCAGCTTTAATTTCTAAAGAGGTTCGGCTCAAGGTTCGGTTCATAGTAAATAAAAGTCGGAATTCCGGGTTCGAGCCGGTTCGTTTCCAAACCGGTTTGCAGCCCTGGTTGTGATAAACATATCGGGCCAAAGAATAAGAAAAAAATAGTTGTAGAGCAACGGACACAACATTTTTTTTCAAAAATTCTTTGTTGAGACTTCGAAAAGAATAGAAAAGTTGTAAAAGGGATCTGTCACCCAGTAGAAATTTTACTGACTAATCGCAAGTCAGATTTTCTAAAAACATCTACATTAGGTCTAGCGGCATGATACCTAGCTAAAGGTGAGTTCAGTATAATTTCAAAGCTTTATTCACACAGAGAAAAGTGATGAACAACAGCTTTGGGCTCTGAGCGAGAGCCGAAAAGAGGCAGAGCGCGGGGCGCGCTTGTAAGCAATTCCGAACCCTGCGTAAAGCACATATATGTTTAAGCAGTGTGGAGTGAAAAAGATGAACCAGTTTACAAATTCAGCTTACAGATGAATCTGTACTAGCCAGTCTTTCGATTCCGAATGAATTAACTAACTCCTTTGACTCAAAAAAAAAAAAAATTCCAAAATCGCCCTAAAATTTTGAAATTCGCCTTATAAAAAAGTTGTGAAAGGCGATTTATATAAATTATATAAAAAAAGTATTTTTAAAAATAAAACTAAGACTTTCTGAAATTAAGAAAATATTTACTATAAGCTAGAATAAATTTTTTTAGTTGTAGAAAAGCATTTTCTAGATTTTTCCAAATCTGAATCAAACTTGATCTGCGTACGGCATATATGTATTTAACATCATGCAAAAATTTGTGTCTCTATCTCTTAAAGTCTCTGAGATCGACGCGTTCACAGACAGACGGACAGACGGACATGGCAATATCGACTCTGCTGATCACGCTGATCAAGAGTATATATACTTTATGGGGTCGGAAATGTTTCCTTCTCCCTGTTACAAACATTCGCACAACTTCATAGTCCCCCATTTGCCATTTTCAATGGGAACAGGGTATAAAAAGCAATTTGAGCAAGTGTGTGCTCTCTTAAATGTTTTCAAAATATCTTTTTCCCACTACGACCCATTTTTGGCCAATCGTTCGTATGGGAGCTAAATGATAGTCATTTGATTTCGACAAAAATTTGTAGAATTAGGTGAAAGCATGTGAAACAAACAAATACAATTTGTAAGGGTGTTACTATTAACAGCAAAACAGTTTTTCTAACTGAGACTGTTTTGTCAGGCCTATCTTATGTATGGAAGCTTTACCCATATTGTTGTCCGATTTTTATTTCAAAAAAAGATTTTAATTCCAAACCTTTGAATACAGAGTTTGGAGATGAAAAGTTTGGAATTCAAAACAAACAACTTTTTCTCACTAAAACTAGTTTTTCGACCGAATTCGGTCCGTTCCTATTTATTGGTAGCGTACAGCAAAAAGAAGACTCTGTGCGAAATTTCAGCTCGATAGCTTTCAAACTGGGAGACGCGTAGAAACAGACAGACAGACGGACGGACAAAGCTTAATCGACTCAGCTCGTCACCCTGATCAAGACTATCTGTAGTTTAATCGGTCGGAAATGAATATTTCTATGCGTTGCAAACTTCTGGTCAAAATTATAATACCCTTTGCAAGAGTATAAAAACAATGATTCATAATGAAAAGTAGTTGCTCAGCTCAGCAGTTCATGCTGCCTATTTTTCTTTATCTTCTGTGTCAAATAAAGTTTCTAAGCAATGATTTAATAGCTTTTTGGTTGCTTGTCAGAACTTCAGCACTTTAAAATTTGTTTAAGGCTAGCCAAAAAGTTTTAAAATTGGTTTTAGAAAGTTACTGTCAAGGTTTGCCAAAATGTTTACATCATTTATTACCATTAAGCATTGTTAAAAACAGAGTTCCAGCTTGTTTAAATGTGCCAACTTATGGATTTAGATGGTGAAGCGTTTAGTTCTGCAGAGTTTCTCACGTTCCGTAAATTACCGCAACTCTATTTAAATAACGCCACAATGACATCTGATCCCGCTGTTGACAATTTCAGTTAATACAGGGCGGGGATTGGCTTGGCGTGCGTTCGTTTTCCCCTTTTTGTTTTTATTTTTTGAGGTTCGAGTAGCATTGCATGTCTGCATGCAAGCCAGCAGAGTGCCGGGTCAACTCATTATTCCATGTCCCAACTTCGGTTTCGTCCAGCCTTGTCCTTCAAGTTGGCTGCAGCTACTTTTCTTGTCGTTTGCTATTTGGAAGTTGAAAGCCTGACATGCATACCAACGCCATCCACAAGCTACAGACAAACACAATTAGACAAATGAATAAACATACAAAACTTGGCATTTGCTGGTGCCGCAATTTGCATGTGCATATATTTCCATTTCCCCTTCCTCCATTTTAAGTGCATTTCGGTGTGGAAATATTTGTCGAAACTCTTTGCTTGTCAATTGGCTAATCAAGATTTGTGCACTAAAACCCTTACGCTTTTGACCTGATTTAATATTTAATTAGCTTTAACCCCCAACTAAGAATTCTGTGGGTGTTGGTGCGCCTGCTGGCGGAAGCACATGTCGTATACGTGATATTTGACAAACATGTTACATGCACACAACGAGTTGGCATTTGCAAACAGGCAGCGGCCAAACTGCATTTGAAAGTTAAATAGGTTTGGGAGCGGGGGGGAGTGGGCATGGGAATGGGAATGGAAATGCGAACGGGGGCGTTCGACATGGCTTCCGCTGTTTAAACGGTATAAAAATGCTGTAAAATGCAGGCGGGATAGAGTCATGAAATAAGTTGGTTTTGGCAAGCTGCTGCTGGGGCAAAAAAAGACATTGTATTCACGTTTTATGCGGATTTTCAAAGCACCCTTACACTAAATGAGGGGTGCTATTTATGTTAATCGAGGCGTGCACATTACTGTTATTTTCTATTTGAAGGGGACTAAGCACACGAATGAATGCAATGAGTTTCGCAGCCAATTTAATCGAAGGAATGTTGCCATACTAAAGAGCTAGATTATGTTAAGTTCTGTCAAAGATTTATAGATATTATAAAGGGTGAATTTTAAGCTATTATCTTTTTGGCAACACTGGTTTAAACAGCTTACGCACGTTTCGTGTTTTGTTTCACTGTCAAACATCTTCAGTTTGGTCTATAATTTAACCATGAATCGTCTTACAAACGAACAACGCTTGCAAATTATTGAATTTTATTATCAAAATGCGTGCTCTGTTAAGAAAGTTCATCGCGCGCTTCTTCCATTTCATGGTCAGCTTAATCGACCCACTGAAGCGGCTATTCGGGCTATTGTGACTAAATTTCTGGAGTGAATATCAGCCAGAAGCATTGCAAGAGCTACCAATGCATCCATAAAAAGTCACAGTTTGGTGCGTTTTATGGGCTGGTGGCATCATTGGACCGTACTTCTTCAAAAATGATGCGAATCGTAACGTAACTGGGAATGGTGAGCGCTACCGTGAGATGCAAGAGCTTGACTTGCATGACATGTGGTTTCAACAAGACGGTGCCACATGCCACACAGCACGCGCAACAATGGACTTATTGAGAGGCGAGTTCGGTGAACATTTCATTTCACGTTCGGGACCGGTCAATTGGCCCCCTAGATCGCGCCTTTAGATTATTTTTTGTGGGGCTATGTTAGAGCTCATGTCTATACAGACAAGCCCGCTTCAATTGACGCATTGGAAGACAACATTGAAGCATTTAATCGGCCGAAATGTTGGAAAGAGTATGCCAAAATTGGACTAAGCGGATGGACCATTTGAGGCGCAGTCACGGTCAACATTTGCATGAAATACTCTTCAAACATTAAATAATATGGACCGTACTATCGATTTAAATAAAGATTTCATGCATTTTTCTGAATTTTATGTGTTTTTTTTTTTTAAAAACTTTTTGCTCTTAAAAAATCACCCTATAGATTAAGTTAAGTTCTGTCAAAGATTTATAGATATTACGCAGTTCGACAAAATCAAACTTTTGTAAAAAAAAACCGGTAGGAGACCCTTAAATTGTGATAGAATGCGCTTCTGTAAGCATCGCCTCATACCCATTTTCTCAACTGTACCCTATGTTCGCGTTCTATGGGTATCTTTTGTACTAGCAACACACAGCGACAACAATTTTAACTTAGCAGTCAATGGTACAAGATAAAAATCTACAAAATTCAGCAAACACAGACAGGGTCATTGGGAACGTAGTATCAAAAAATTGCATTATTCGTACAATGGGTTAAGATACCTCCAGAAGGGGTCAAACCTAAATTCTTGCATATCTTTAAAAGCGCACGGTAGAGTTTTCTTAAAAACTAAATTTATGATGGCACAATGGGCTATTTCGTGGTCCTAAGAGATGTTACTCCTCAGACAAAAAACCGCGAGATGGAGTACCATTTAAGAATCCGAGGTTTTTTGGGACGTGCACTAGCTCATTGTGCCATCATAAATTTAGTTTTAAATAAAAATCTACCGTGCGGTTTTAAAGATATTCAAGAATTTGTATTTGATACCTTCTGGAGGTACCTTAACGAATTTCTAGTGTCCCTGTTTGTGTTTGTTGAATTTTGTAGATTTTTGGTCTAAGCCTTTAGTAACAAAGTTAAAATTGTTGTCGCTTTGTGTTGCTAGTACAAAAGTACCCATAGAACGCGAACAAAGGGGTCCAGATGAAAAACTGGGTATGAGGCGATGCTTACAGAAGTGCCGTCTATCAGAATTTATGAGTCTCATCCCGGGTTTTTATACTCTGTACCGAAGGTACATAGAGTATTATAAGTTTGTGCAAAAGTATGTAACATCCAGAAGGAAGCATCTCCGACCCCATAAAGTATATATATTCTTGATCAGCATCCACAGCCGAGTTGAAATAGCCATGTCCGTCTGTCCGTCTGTCTGTCCGTATGAACGCTCAGAGATGGTAAGAGATAGAGGTTTGACATGTATGGGACATATGCTTCTTATGTCTGCAGGCAGATCAAGTTTATTTTCAATTTTGGCCACGCCCCCTGCCGCCCCCGCAATTTAGAAAAAACGTCATATCTCCCACAGTTTTGAAGATAGATGGCTTCTTCCTTCTGGACATATTTAATTATTAGGAAAACTTATCGATCCGCCAAATGAATGAAGAAGATCGGATGAACGGTTTTCGAGGTATGATCAAAAGACAAATTTTCTTGGTACAGAGTATGTTGTAGTCGGGCTTGACCGACTTTCTTTCTTGTTTTTAATGTCGTACTGTGCTATAGATGACGCAAGTGGAACAAATTGAAAATTGGTAGCCAATGTCAGCTACCAGGCATAATCGTGTTTTCTTTCACATGCGTCAGCTATAATATCAATAAATCTTTGGTAAAAAACTTACTGTGTTATATCAAAGATGTATAGATGTTTATTCAGGATTCAGGAGGATCAAATTAGAAATTAGAAGCTAGTGTAAGCTACTTGGAATAATCGATTCATCTATCATCTATAATATCTGTTCTATCATATACTATATATGCATATATTTGTAAAGTTCATTCGACAAAATTGTGCCATTTTTAGTGTCAAACTGATCAACAGAATGGCTTCTGCAACACTCTCTTTCAATTAAGCAGCCGTCATCTGCAAACAAGCAACTGACATGTTTTCAGCTAGCTACATCATTTTGCTTGTGATTGACTGGCTTTAAGGGCACACAAGTTCGGAAATTGAAAATGCCAATATCTTCAACTCTAAGAAATTTCTTGTTGGATGCAAGTATACCACTTGCATACCAGATGCCAATACTATAGTTTCACAAAAGTTCATTTATATCAAAATTATAGAAGCATTCGAAATGGCTTATCCCTTTTTTTAGCTTCGGCACTGCACTAAATTTTCTCTTTCAATTTATGTTTTGGCTTAACTGCTTTTATTTCGGCCTTAAACTTTTGCTCTGACAAAATTGCAAAGAGCACTTCAATATTTATCAGCGAAATTCCAAAAGTCTTACTGCAAAACCATTTTTAGTTTTCCCTTTTTTGCATTTTATTTGCTCAGTCACTCTTACACTGTGACACACACACACAAACACAGAGAGGCAGAGGCAGAAGTCCTACTATCAAACTCTACACCAGCGCTTCCATTTCCGATGTCATGGCTATTTTTCAGTTGGAATTGATTAAGCCCAAGATAGACCAAAAAAAAAGAGGTCACAACGGAAATAGCTTTGACAGTCTTAATCCAAGTGAAAATATTTTTCACAGCTTTCTCCAATTTGCTGCATTAATTTCCGTTTTGGCATTCAAACGTCCTTAAATTTTGTCAAGAGTCACACCCAATGGGGCTTAACTGGCTTTTCAGGTGCAACTATTGTATATTTGGAATGAATAAATCATGAATGCGGAGAAAGGTCAGGCAAATGCCTGCCAGGTGCATAAAATAACCATAAGCAAATATTATATAAAATATATATATATGTCAAGGATGCTTGCAAAAGTCATGATGCATTTACGACTCCACTTACTAATATATAAAAATTTTAGTTTTTAATTGACTCAGACTAGTTATAAACATATGAATCAATAAATATTATTCTCTATTTTTCTCAAACAATGGTCGAGTATTGGTTCGGTTAGGTGGTACACTCATAATCAAGAGTGGCCTGTCAAGAAGGTCTGATTTTGAATCGAATGACTTTTCGCACTCTTCAAAACAGAATGCCTAAAAATTTTTTAAAATCTGTAAACTGGCGAAGTATTGAGAATATGGTAGAGTAAATCGCCGCGTTCAGCAGAAGAACTTGCTCCCTAATCAATCATACTTGTCCTGATCTTTCTGCTGAACTCCAGTGATACGATATCATGATGGACAATTTGATGTATCATAATAGAGGAGCTTGTATCGAGAAAAAGTATGCTCCTTTCAAGTGATACTGCTATCTACAGCTGTAATTGAGTATTAATAGGTTTTTTCGATACCGATAGGCGTATCTTGGTTCCATTTGTACACTGAACCTAAAATTTATTTTTTTTATGGGCGATAAATAGTTTGAAAAAACTTTAAAAAAATTGTAAAAGCTTAAGTTTGTCAACTACTATGAAATTTCCATGCTGACACGGAACGTGTTCGATGTCGGCGCCGCTTTTAAAAGATTGGTTTTTTTAATTCTTTGTCCAAAAATTTAGCACTTCGTTCAGCAGAAAGTATTCGATGAATCATTTTTTTGTGATACCTGCTCAGCGACCAATCCTTTTGCTGAACACGGCCAATGCTAACTTACAGAAAACAATAAGCAACTTTCACTAAAAGTATGTGGTTGCATAACTGATATATTATATTAAGAGGTGTGTGAACAATTTCAGGAGAAGTACTGAACTACTTGTTTTATAATGTTTGGCAGTCTTTTGTAGGAGCCACATAATCCTGGCATCTTTAAAGATCAATTTGGTAAACAAAGGGTGAGGAGATTGAATCTTAATTTAAGGAAATATTGAAAATTGTTTTTTTTTTTAATTTCCTTACAATTCTCGCCAGTAAACTGAATCTAACCAAACCGTTTTGCTTTATGAACTTCGGTTTGTTTCAGCACTTTCGAAAGAATGCCGATTTGGTTTGCGGTTCGGCTAATCAGGTGAAACTAGCGATTCGGTTTAGTCAGGTTCGGTTCAGAACCGCTTTTCATCCGTGATTTTAAGCCTAATTAATGTTGCTTTCGACAACAGTTTCGAAAATCCCATCTATGGGGGCTGAAGCCCCCCCAGAGCCGAATTGTGCAAGTTCACCAAATATATACAAAGCCGGCATTCTAGAGTCAGAGGCTCAGACTTCATTTGAGGCACTACTGGTCATGAAATCGAAGAAATTTAATCATTTTTTCCCGAACGTTGCAATATTGTTGCAATTGCTCTCGACGATCCCTGTCACTTCGTCGACAGCTGAACGGACGTATTCTCTGCTGAAAAGATTGAAAACCTACCTTCGTGTCAATATGTCTGAGCACAGACTCAACGGGCTAGCGCTGGGAATCGTTCACAAAGATCTCAAAATTTCAACTGACGAAATAGTTGACAAGTTTTGCCAAGCCAGACCTCGTCATCTTGCGACAGGAAGGGCAGACGAGGATTGTTGAAGTTCAATATATGTTTTCAAATAATGATTTCATACGAAATGTAAATGTAGACTTATATAACAACAATAAATAAACATGATTCATTTAAAAAAAAAAATTTTCTTCAGCACCCTAACGTTCACGGAAAAACACAGCCGTGATTGTTGCTCGTTGAGTGCTGAGCCCTATGGCTGCATTCTTCACTGTTATTTATCGCAGAGTCTCACGTAAGGTCGACGGTGGAGTCGGTTGAGATGCTGCCTGTCGTGTAAAGCGTGAGGTCTCCCTGGCCGCCGGAGAACGTTAGGTTTTTTCTTTTTTCTTTTAAATAGCGAGCACAAAATGGTCTTCGTTCGAAAAAATGTTCATAATATGAGAACCACTGTTCACGATTTACTAAAAAAAACGGGATTAGTCTACTTTTGTTAACGAATGGTCTTGATTTGGGTACATTTTTAACGGATTTTTTTCTGAGTGTAGTCGCAGTCGAATCAAAAATCGTTGTCCACCTCTGGCGATTCTGCAGATCCCAACCTGGCCTGCAAATCGACTTGATTACGGCGCAGCGCTTGCGATTGTTCTGAAGTCTTCGAAGTACTCATCCATTTTGCTTTTTATGAAGCTCTCGAAAAATGAGCACATTTTCGATGCTTTCTGCTTATTTTCATTTTAAAAACTAAAAATGATGTTAATTTCTCGGCTGTGTGACCATTAAAGGAAAGTTTAAAAGCCTAAATGCTATTTCAGGTTATCAACTATCTGTGTGCAAAATTTTATCAAAATTCGATGTGTCAGTTCTGCGTGATTGCGTAATATCAGCAAAATTTTCTACAATAAGTGGTTTAATTCTGTGGTATTAATTGGGGAAGTGGTCTAAGCGGATACAATTTCACCACAATTTCACGCCATCGAAATTATTTGGAAATTTTCCGAACCAAAAATGATCGATATTACAACCATTTGTCAAACCTCCATCAAGTTGGCAAAAATTTGCAGTCTGCTGCAAAGCAAACCCACAATCAAATCATCTGCATGCAAAGTGCTCATTAATTTCATCTGACTAAACAAGCGACAACTCCCGCCATCCCCCATCCCCCATCCCCCATCCCCCAACCCCCCACCCACTCACTCGCCACAGCCCTGTAAAAAGTGTGAAAATAAATGCTGCATACGCCAAGGCGCGCGCATAACTCAATTCGCTGTGATTTATGGTACGCAATAATAATCCTCATTTGCATGTTGCCGCCGGCAAGTCCTGACTGCAGCCAAGTTTTATACATAGCTAGGTAACTACGAGTTGCACTTCCGGCAGCTGGAAGGACCACACAAACACACACACACACACAGCGAGGCAAATGATGAGCTGCGTCCTTGCCGGGCATCTTCTTCACTGATTTATGTAATTTTGTAGCTCATAATCTCACCATCGTTCTCTCTCTCTCTCTCTCTATCTATATTTACAGCGATGGTTGCCTCATTAGCGACTTAGCAAGCAGAAATGCTGTGAAAGGAAACCGTAGCCAAAAAAAAAACCGTAACCGCCGAAAAGGAGAGCAAGGAAAAGGACATAGAAATTGAATATCCAAACGTTTTCTGCCAGCGAATTTAAATAATGAGTTCTTAGCCCAAATGGAAATTGATATTAAGCTTATAACAAAAACCACCACTCAAACAACAAATTAATTTTAATCAACAACAACAACTTAACAACAAATAAACAACAACAACAACAACAACAACAACAACCATGGCCTCACCACCTGAAAGTCCCATCGAGGAGGTGGTCTATGAGTTGGAACACACACGCGTGCCTAAGCCCATACCTGTTGCCCTTGAAGATCTGTGCCGCCAAACCAAATTCACCAAACAGGAAATCCGCGTCATGTACCGAGGATTTAAAACGGTAAGAGAAACATAAAAGACTGTGGCAGAAACTCTTGCATTTGGCCCCAAATGTAAGGACAAAGACGAGGCAAGCGCGAAAAATGACAGCCAATTTATTGCACACACGTTTTGAATTTCATTGCACAAAAAGACGCTAGTGTGTGTGTGTGTGTGTGTGTGTGTGAAGAGGTCACTGGTGGGTGCGACTCACTGTTTGTTCATGTCCAAGCGCACTCACACACACACACAAACACACAAAGGGAAATGCTTTCAACTGAAAAGCTACAAAATGTGGGTCAACGCCAAGAGATGATGGGAAGCTTTGTAATGATTTGATTTAAGTAGTCAATGGGATAGTTGGTTGCTTTTGATAAATTTTCTTTTATTGCTAGCTGCTTTATTAAAGTTATTACTTGTCGGAAATTTACTCACTGTTTAAAGAAATGGATTAATTAAGTTGTTCAACAATCCTGACCTGAGCACAGCTTCTGTTCTCATGTTCTTGGGTTGTGTGCTTTGAATTTTAGCTAACAAAAACTGAAGCCTACTTTTTAATTACAAATCCAAACAGCACAGTTTACGAGCAATAACATCACACCTAACTCTAGTAGCTGGTGAAGTTGATTGCTGCGTAATAACTGCAAGCTCTTTGTTATTAAACATTGCGTTTGACAAAAAGTTGTTATGCTTTTATTAAGATGATCTAGGTTAGCAATCTTTTTTGTCCTTTTAATTCGCTTAAGCAACATGTGTCCGCTTTCGCTGCATTTTCAGCACTTTTTCAATTAACTCAGGTGTCGGTGATTTTGATTTTTACTTTCCACATAAGAAGTTCGAAGAATCTAAAGGTCCCCAAAGTCTTCGTCTTCCATTGATATTACCAAGTGTAATTCGATTTAGCATTGTAATGTTTTCCCGCCATTTTCATTGAGCGCGTATTTACCAAAATCGGAAAAAGACTTGTACAATTATTTCGCCTTCTTTGTTTTCCAATCCGAAATTTAAGTCAATCGGATGCAAATATGTTTTTGCAAACTGGTTTGTCCGATACTTTCCAGGAAAGGAAAAGAGCACTGCGCTAATATTCAGTCGGGCCATGAGACTTATACACGGAAAAAAGGGGAGCTGAAATCCAGCTGAAAAGTATTACTTTGTTCTGATGTCCTAATAAGCGTGAATCAATCCGAAATGGTTCTATTTAATTTAGGATGCGTATTTGAAAGTGAAATAATTCTTATTCATGATTGAAGTGAATACGTGTTAAGGCAAAAGAGCGAAAGAGACCGAGAGCAAGAAAGTGCTTCCAGCCACCGATTTTTGCTCTTATGATGTCTTGGAATTCCCAAACAGTTATAGCAATTCATGAGGTGAAGGATGAAGTCTATTAAAGAAAGAACAACTAATGACCTCGATCCGACAATAACTTGCTAGTTTGAAAATCAAAAAGGTCGGTAAAAGGGTTAGATGGGCTCTTATGGAAAGCTTACATAGTAACATTAATAATATAAGTTTCAATATCGAGGTTAAGTCAATCTAGGTCATTAATATGGAGATCTTATTTCTGATTGAGTGCTGTTTGAAAATCAAGCTCAATTATATCTCTGCACAGAAAAAAAAAAATCCGAATTCGGGATTGAAAACGGGGTGATCCCGAGGCATGCTTGAAGTGATCCTGTTTTTCGGGATCAAAAAAAAAAAATTGAAGTGAAATCACGACGCTTTTAATCCCGTTTCGGATTGATTTTTTTTTGAGTGTGGCAAACTTGCACCAAGACGATTTTGGGATCAAATCAAGTATGAATTGGAGCTTACGTCATTATAAGTCCTTCTTGATTTGATTCTACGAAGGGATCAAATCGAAAATTCTTATTATCTCCTCTAAAAAGTAAACGGAGCTCGATTATCAATATTTGATGCCGATCTTCTACACAGAAAAAACATGAAAGAAAGTCGGTCAAGCCCAACTATAACATACTCTGTACCAACGAAATTGTATGATCAGCATAAATTTTGATGCTGCAGTAGCAGCTGAAAGCAGCGCACAGTCTTTTGATCATAACTTGACAACCGCTAATCCGATCTTCATCATTTCTTTGGCTGATCGATAAGTTATCCCTATTACTAAATATGTCCAAAAGTAACGAACCACCTATCTTTAAAACTGTGGGAGATATGACTTTTTTCTAAATTGCGGCGGGCGGCAGGTGGCGTGGCCAAAATTGAAAATAAACTTGATCTGCCTGCAGACATAAGAATCATATGTCCCATACATGTCAAACCTCAATCTCTTACCATCTCTGAGTTCTGTGCTCTCATACGGACAGAAGACGGACAGTATAATAAGAGTATAATAGAAGCTCGAGATATCTGAGATTAAATCAATCCCGAACGTTGTCAAAAGTCTGTCAATCCCGGATTTTCCAATACAAACAGGAGTGGCTTGATCTCGGATATCTGGGGTCTAGTACTACTCTTGCTTGAAACTTTAATCCGAAGATCAATTTTTATACCCTTGCTGAAATCGTTCAGCTGTTTGTAACGCATTGAATGAAGCATCTCCGACCACATAAAGTATACTACATATATTCTTTTTCTGCGTGACGAGCTAAGTCTATATAGCCTTGTTCGTCTGTCTGTCCGTCTGTTTCTATGCTAACTCCTCCGTCAGTTTTAAAGCTATCGCAACCAAACTTTGCACGAAATCTTCTGGTATAAATACGCTGCACATTTGTAGGAAACGGCCGGATCGCATGACTATAACATATAGCTGCCATAGGAACGATCGGTCTAAAACTAGTTCTAGTGAGAAAAACTCAATGCAAACGTCTCCAAACTCCGTGTTTATTACTTTTCAATGCTTATCCATGATTCTGCCAAGTTTGGTCGAAATCAGACTTCTATATAGTATAGCTGCCATGGAAAAGTAAGGCTAGAAAAAAAGTCTTTGTAAGAAAAACTAATTTGTTTTCAATGTAAACCTTTTTAAAATTTGCATATATTTATTTTTTAAGCTTTCACACAATTCTTCCAAGTTTTGTCACAATCGGATGACTATGGGTTATAGCAGACATAGGAATGATCGGTCGAGAAATTAGTTTTAGTAGGAAAAACTTTTTTATTTTCAAAGAATCCGCCTCCAAACTTTGTATTTCTTAGTATGCCATGCTTTCCCATGATTACACCAAGTTTGGTCCAAATTGGACATCTATAGTATATAGTATAGCTGCCTTAGATAAGTAGAGTCAGAAAAGTCGACTTAGTGAGAAAAACTTGTTTGTTTTCAGAGGAAATGTCTTTTAAATTAGTTAGAAAAACGTGCTGCAATGGTTATATTATATTTAAACTCTTAGTTTTTATCATTTCAGTACGAAATTCCTAGCAATATTATTATTTGCCATCCAAAAGTTTGCCCAAGAGGAGTGAACAAATTTCATAAAATTTTTCACCCAGTGTATTTAGTCTTCCTTCCATTTGCTTTCTGTTCGAAACATACATTTTCATTGCGATTTTTGTCTTTGCTTTCGCAGGAATGTCCCGAGGGTGTGGTGCACGAGGATTGTTTTAAGGATATTTACGCCAAATTCTTTCCCCATGGCAGTAAGTATTTGTGAATCCTTGGGCGTGTGTGCGTCATAACGCGCCACTTAAACGAATATTTCGTTTTTGCAGCTGCACCCCCCAAAAAAAAAAACAACAAAAAGGCCAACAATGTTTACATAACCTAATCCCCATCAAATTCTTCTCCATTCTCATAGATTCCAGTTTATATGCTCATTATGTGTTCAAAGCGTTCGATGTTAATTGCAATGGCGCCATTAGTTTTCGGGTAATTACTCTTATCATATGACACCATAGACATACATACGTTAATATGAATTTATTAACATTTTGCCATCGCTTAAATTAGGATTTACTGGTCACCTTGTCCACACTGCTACGCGGCTCGGTTTATGAGCGTCTGCGCTGGACCTTCAAATTGTACGACTTGAATGGCGATGGTCGCATCAGTCGCGGCGAACTGAGCGAAATTGTTTTGGCCATACACGAGCTTATGGGCAGAAGGCCGCATCAACCCGAAGAAGATCGCAAGGCGAGAGATCAGGTGAGAAAATATCTAAATAGTAAATTTGAAGTGTTTCTTAAATGATTGAAATCATTTTCAACCTAATTAATGTGGAATGAATTGAATACAATGCAGTGCATTGATAGGCTCTGCTCCGCACACAAAAGAGCTTCATTAAAATCATGCAAGATACAAGCAGCCTATTCTTGTTTATCTAGACATGAAATCACGTTCTAGGCTTAATGCTTCCCCCCACCCCTCTTTTTGCTCTTTATGCAAGAGCATCCGTTGACGTGACATGCACATACACTGCGTATGAGTAATTATAATTGTGCAAGCCCATACACAAGTGGGAACTGCAAATGCATTGGCGATGCACAACGGAAGCTTAGGCTGTGTGTGCGCCTATATACGGAAGCTGCAGCGGAAATTTTATTTAATGTCGAAGGTTTTTGATGAGTACTGAATACTGAATATCTGCTTTTCACTCTCAGGTTGATCGTGTCTTTCGCAAATTGGATTTAAATCAGGATGGCATCATAACGATAGAGGAATTTCTGGAAGCCTGCCTGAAGGATGATTTGGTAACGCGTTCATTGCAAATGTTCGACATCGACCTTTGATGACCATCGGACGAGCAGCCGGAAATATGCCATTCAAGGACTATAATATCGCTTATAGATCTATGAATTGATTAATAACAATTATTGCAAACAAACAACAAACACCAGTGAAATCCATGAAGAGGAAAACAAACATATTAGTAATTAACATTAGTTTAGGCAGCTAACAAACAAAATGAAGTAATGAATAATAATTAACAATAATATCGGAGAACTTTAAACTTTATGAATGTGTTAAACAAACAGAATATGTAATTTTTTGAGCATATTATGAATTTAATCCTGCCGTCAGATGCGAATTGGTCTTGTATGTATTTATTATATGTATATGTATGTTAATGTAACTGTAAATGTGAGTGTATAGAGGAACCTTATTTCAAAAGGAATGGATATAGAACCTAAACCACCAACCTAACTAATGAAGGACAAACAACAAAACCACTTTCAGGAAAGGGTATGGGAATAATTGACAACAACACGACTTACTTTATTCGTATAAAACTAAAATGTACATTTAGCAAACAATAATGATAATAATGTTAGTATTCCAATTGATTTCCTTTTCGTCATTACCTTCCTCGGCTTTGTCTGCATCAAAACTAAAATTAAATTCTACCTCTCTAATGGAAAATTTAAATTTCTGTGTAACTTTTGCGGTCAATTAAAGCGTAAATAAAACATATGGCATTTCCATTTAAATTCGATTAAATCGCTCTAGCATATATGCAAGGAATTGTTAAAATTCGTTTAAAACCGTTTAATTTTGCAGAACTGCTGCAATTAAGTTTTACAAAATTATGCAATATTTATGAATGTAAAAGCAACCACCGATACAAAAAAAAAAGACAATTACAGTTTATTTAAAAATTGATAAGCCGGCGTTTATTTATGATATAGAAAACAATAACGAAACATGACTTTTCAATTAAATCTCATTTAGCACACACTCACACAAGCAAAAGCATGAAAAAACTTTCAACATGTCATAAATTATTAACGCTTCAGCCTGCGTTTAATATTTAAGTACTCGGTTTATTTCTTTTATCATATCACCGAAATGTGTAAAGTAGAAACAAGGAGAGCAAAGTAAATATTGCTTAGCAAAACATAAAATCATGAAAGAACAACTGAAAAAACAAAAAAGTAAACACAATGGAGAAAGTTTTTTATAATACGTCAAGAGCATTGTACGCCATTGTGCGTATGGAAAAATATTAATACATAGTCAAGACAATCAATGTGGTTTGATATTTCTATTTTAGTTATACATGCTATTTACATAACCGCACACATTACCAGAGAGTATGAAAAGCAACGACTTATCTATAAATTCAATTCGCAAGAGTTGACCCTCAAAAGTATGCTATGAAATTCGCCACCTCAACAAACAAAACACCAATTTTTCCAGTGCACAAAAAGGAAAGGGAGACATAATGCACTTTCAATTCTGTATCTGTTTAAAGGCACAAGCGAGCAAAATCCAGATGTATTCAATATTATAAGTGAACACCTGCCCTTTCTCTCACGAACTGACTACTTACGCCCACTGCAGTGGATGTATTAATTTTGCCCACAAATTTGCATTGCAATGCATATATTTATTATTAATCAGCTTTATACCTAACACTGTCTGTCGATTTCTACCAGGGATGCAAATGGATGGGGAAATGAGCAATGGTTCGTTTAATTTTGAAGCCGCCGCGGCGGTTCGGTTCATTATATGGGTTTTGGAGCTAAGTGAACTGCAATTTCGGTGTGATTTGGTGGCCTATTCTACATTTATTGCAAACAAACACCCAAACCATCAGCCTTGGTTCATTTTTAAATAGAAAGGAAAATTTTGGTCTAACTTGTGTTGGAGACGATCCGCAGACCTTTTGCACTTAACAATGGCGACATGTTAGCTCACAACACTAACTGCACACATTAGTAATCGCAGGTCTAAGTGGCTACCCATGCTTTTCTGTTCAATGGCCGGGTTGAGTTCAATAGTTCTCATTTCAAGAACACTTGCAACATTTGTTCTCCCCTTGTTCTTTTTTAACCCTTCAGTTCGGACCAGACCAGAATCATAGCTGAATCAGCTCTGAAATGGAAAGACTGGTACTGAATTCATGGCATCCTTTATATGAGTTTTGGCCATGAATTTACCACAGGCATTTCCTACTACATCATGACCTCTGCTGATTTTAGGCATGATTTCAGGGCTGAACTCATAAGTGAGTTTCATTGAAAGAACTCAAACATGTTTGAATTCTGGCATGAAATCCAGTTATTCCTACTGCTCTGGTCTGCATCAGCCCTGAAAAATTCAGTACTGAGTCGTAGAACTGCAGGGAAGTTGAAAGGCAACTGATTTTCTGAACATCTATCAAATCATCTTGTCATTTTAACTTACGATATTTTGATCCCTTAGTTCTTTAACTCTTATTTTACTTTTAATTTAACCGACTTCAAGATAATTTTTCAAATTTCGCAATGTTTTGGACCATTCAATATATATTTATCATTGACTACGATTACAACATATGATTATTCCGCACACTCGGGGTTTTTTGACCATTAAAATCAAAGCTTTATGGGCTATCTTCTTTTCCAGGTTATGCACTATCGTTCCGTAACAATCATACAAAAGCTGAGACGTATAATATTAGTAAGAATCTATGAAAAATGTTTCTGTTTCAAACTTCCAAATACTCAGGGGTGTCTCAGATATCTCCAGAGTTTTTTGTGTAATCGTTTTCATTTTGAACTTAAGCTACTTGCCTTTTTTATGTAAGGCTTCTTCAAAATACTGGGCTATTAGATTAGGTGACAGTAGTTGAGAGAATAGAAACCGACTGATCAAGGCCAATATATCTAGTGGGAACGGATTTCTTTCCTTATAACTATCTTTCCTAATATATAGTTTACATATAAAGTCCTCCTAGTTTAGTTCAAAGTACAAACGTTTATACGAAATTCTGTAGAGATTCCTGGGACTCCTCCCATTATGATTTCCAATGTCAATAAATGACTTTTCTCACTCATTTCAATTCGAATTGCCAGAAATCATTTGCATAGCTTTACAAAATTTATATATTTCGCAAATATATAAAGTTGGATTTTGAGGTTTCGCCCAAATGGACTAAATGCGAAAACAGTGCATAATTCGGACTTTGTTTTATTAACACAAAAATAATCTGTTGGCTCAAGTTAGATAAAGGTGAAGAATCACGAAAGCAAATTAAGAATATCGTTCTATAGTGGAATCGAAATGCACCCTCAATTCGAAAACCAACTATGGAATGCTGTCTAATGACAGTAAGCGGGTAAGTGCGAAAGCAGCTTGATGAGGCTTGCCCGTGGCTGGCGTAAAACATGCTGTAGTTTGTTCGGCAGGTGGCTTGATTGCAAAGTTCGGCCTACTAAATCCATGAGAGCGATTGAAAATAATAAAAAAAATCCGAGATATCCAAGATTTAATCAATCCCAAGCAAAATCAAACCTCAGTCAATCCCGTATTTTCTCAATTCAAGTACGAGCAAGATTGACTTGAGCTCGGATTCTTCCGCCGCAGTATTGAGTCCGTTTTGTCACTTTGAAATTATATAAATTTGAAATTGCAAATTTTTAAATTGTTCAAGACAGACTCTACAGACTCTACAGAATGCAGCAAGCAAATCGTAAAGAATCTCTGCGGCACCTTCCATAATACGCAAAAGAGATTTTTCGTAAACTTGCTTCCACTCAAAAATAAAAACAGCCAAAACAGCCCTAGGAATTTGAAATTCGCCTTAAAAAATGGGAAATTTAGAAAGCTTAATTTCTGTAAATAAGAGGAAGACTTTCTAAAATTAAGAAAATATTTACTAGAAGCTAGAAAATATTTTCTTAATTGTAAAAAAGCATTTTCTAGATTTTAAAAAAAAATTTCTGGATTTAAGAAAAAAAAAACATTTTTAAATATTATAGAAAGGAAAGGGAGTGGTACAACACCAAGACGAGTATAACTCCTTATATATTATTTTTATAGGATATTTACTTTCTGTTGGTTCACTGAAGTCTTCTTTCTGAATAGCACATTGTAATTAGTAATCATTATTTTATTTTCTAACTTAACCTTATCTTGTCTGGGATTTTAGGGCGGTTTTTTAGATTATCTTTATATATTTAAGGGCGAGTTTCTCAGCAAGCCGAAGATCAGTTGCCTCTTTTTAATCCGAATTCACGTAATTCGTACTTGAGAATGACAAGGGGAGACTTTTTAATATTTTTCTATTTTTAGGGCCATTTTCTAGATTTATTTTTATATATTTTAGGGCGAATTTATAAAAAATGTGCTTTCTTAAGTTTAGGACGCTGTACTAAATTTGCCATATTTTAAGACGCCGTGCAATGTATTTTTTTTTCTAAATTCAAGGGCGAATTCGCCTTTAATTTAAGAAAGTATTTAGGAAAAAATCTATTTTCTAAAAAATGTTTTTTAGGGTTTTCTTCTAAGTTTAAGTAAAAACAGTCCACAACAAGAAATTTTCTTAAAATTAAGAAAAATTTTTATAGGGTGCAGTCCCGAGCTTTTGAGAGTCAATACTTCGTGTGTAACCATTTAAAGGTACCTTTTCTTTCCCATAACTTACCAACACACCAAACCCCATTACATATTATCAGTTCTCACAAGAAAATGGCCTCAAGTGTAGTTCTGATGTGATATCAATGAACCACAATGAAGGATTTATAATCATTTTTCTTTTCCGAGACAGATAAGAGCGCTTCTTTCAAATTAACCATCACAACTTTGCCCATTTAAAAGTAAAAAAAAAAAACAGTTGCCCCTTTACCAACTACTCAAATCAAATAACTATGCGACCTTCTTGACAAACCACCACCACCCCCCCACTCCCCCACACAAAATTCTTACCATTAAGCAAATTAGGCAATATTAACATACACTGTCCAACATATTATATTACCATTAAAACCTAAATGTCTAAACTAGTCAAATACTAAATAAAATGAAATTGAAACGCTTAAATTTACATTTAATAAAACGGAGAGAATATTAATATATTTATTTAACTAATCGATAACATGATTTTAGCAGCTAAATGTTTAGTATGTTTGTATTGTATTGTAATAATAATGATCTTGTGCATATGTCTACATACTACTCTATCCCCAAATTCAATCTATGGCAATTTGAAGTCAACTGTTGTAGTTAGCTGCGTTAGGGAACTAACTGAATCAACACACTCCCAAACTTACCTGGACAAGGGTAGTAACTAATTTTAGCATGATTACTCTTAATCTATGTTTAATTCCAATTTAGTTCAATCTAAATTAAATCAAATGTACCTAGTAAATGTAAATTATGATAATAATTTCCCAGCATAAGCGAACTAAATTTAATTATACTATATTTGTAGAGGAACTTTATTCAAAGGAGAAATCATTTCCAGGTCATTGCAACTATAATTTATGCTATCACATGTATACAAAACTGAAAATGTTTTTTAATTTGTATCAAGAAATAACAAAAAAAAAAACCAATTACTTATATGAACTTATATCTTTACAACAGCAAACGTGGTTAGTGATTTGAAATAATAGGAAAACCCATACTCATTATTAAAGTTATTCAATTTAATTGTCTACAAATACCTAAAATGTCCTACTTCAACATTGTTAAACATATTCAAGCCGAGTCTACCAACTATATTTAAAGTATATGTTGTCAACTTTCAAATTAACGTAAAAGTTACACTTCGAATAACAAAAGATATGGAAAAGAAAATCTCTTCATAATTGTACCTTCAGTTCAAATACATAATTGAGTATTAATGGTAATCTTGTTAACTGTTAATTGATGTCTTTTTAAGTTTTCATTTCCTTTGGCACTATGAGCCAAATAATATAGTTTAGTTTTCTACCAAATGGAATAATAGAAACTAAAACAGTTCTTACGCTACTCACGATGAAGGAGAACAAAAAATTTAACACAAAATGGTAACAACAACAACAACAACACAACCATTTTAATAAAGGTAACAATTTAATTATGTACTCAAAGGTGTGTTTTAATGAAAAGGGTTGGGATAAATGTTAGGAGAGGTCAGATTGTAATCAATTTCCATTGGTAATCGTCGAAAAATTCGTGTATTGTTTGGAAAACGCAAGAAGCGTATAACCCCTTATATATTATTTTTATAGGATACTTTCATTCTGTTGGTGGTTCACTTTAGATTCTTTCTGAAAATCACATTGTAATTAGTAATCATTATTTTAGTTTCTGACTTCACCTTGCCTGGGACTTGAACTCGGGACATCGGGGAAACTTCAACACGAAAGGCATCTTATCGCTCTCGACTATCAAGCACGCGCAATAAGGAACTCAGTCAAATGCTAAGTACTCACCTGACTCTTTTATATTTTTAGCAGGGAACTTGAACTTGAGAATTACATGCGGTCTTTTTATATTTTTCTAAATTTTAGGGCAGTTTTCTATATTATTTTTCTATATATTAGGGCGAATTTCTCTGCAAGCCGATTATCAGCTGCCCCTTTTATATTCCGAATGCAGGGAATTCGCACTTTAGAATTACAAGGGGTGTCTTTTTAATATTTTTATATATTTTAGGGCGATTTTCTAGACTTTTTTGTGTTTATTTTGGGGCGAAATTCTAACTGGCTTGTCTAAATTCAAGAAATGTCCTTTCCTAAATTTAGAGCGTTTTACTAAATTCGCACTGTTTAAAGACAACGTGCCTGTCCTCTTTTTAGGGCTGTTTTTTCTAAGCTTAGGAACAAATTGTCTAAAAACAAGAAAGAAAAATTATTTAAGGGTAAATTTCTAAGAACTAGTAAATAAATTTATTATCTATTTATTTTTCCTCCTAGGTACTTCTGACTATTATCAAACATGTTTGATAATTTCACTGACCACCTGCGAGAAATTATCAGCTGTTTGGCCAAGAAACGAGTTGGCAGGCCATGCTCATTCTCAGAGCAAATTTGTGGTGTCTCCGTACCCCCGAATGAGAATGTGCTCTGAGAATTTTCTGTAGCGCATTCTCTGAGTAATGTAATTAGATGGGCTTCGAGAAAATTCTCAGCGTCTCCGTACCTAGCTTGGAAAACTTTACTGAGGAAGAACATATGGTGGTAATCGAAGCGGTCCTTACCCATCTTTTGATGCAATTTGCACTTCCTTCAATGCTCCTCCTTATCCAGCACCACCTAAAATGACCCCATAAAAACAACCATGGCACTCCCCAAAGCCTCTGCACTCATCAAAGAGTCTTCCATTTTACATTTTCACAAAAAGATTCACGTTTCTTAAGCGCGCTTTTTTTGTAAGCAATCAACAGCTGACTAGTACAGGGTGACAGTTTCAGATTCAGTGACATTTTGCTGTTTTCTGGTCACCCCACAGTCTCAGAGGCCGCTCTGAACCAATTCTCACTGCGAGAAAATTCTCAGCCGTCTCCGTACCTAGCTTAAGTAAGCAAATCGAAATTATTCAAAACTGTTGTAAAGCAAACATCATCTCAATCATTCGGTAAAGAAAAATAAATCTCCCTCAATGATAATTGATGAAAATCCGAACGATTTTCTTACAGGTTTGTTTAAAGACCCGTTGGTGTATATAAATGTGCGATGGCTTGCATTGTGTTTTGTTTCGTTGTTCTCTTGTGATGATGTCTTTGCTTGTATTAGGTTTATTAGGAGATCTAAGTTGTGTATCTATTGGATTGAAGTATAGGCCTTTGGGACTGTCGTTAGAGTGATACCCCCAGCTTAGTCCCAAAGGCCTATACAATGCAAGGGCGCAGCACGGCAATGCAATGGAATACTTTTAGGCCGACCATACTCGGCACACATAACGACAAGGCCTTGAGGGAACGAATCCGCTGACAAAGCTTTTTACAGAAAAAAAACGATAGCTGTTGAAGATCCAATGAATGATTTTGGTATCTATTGGAAATGACTAAGGCTAGTATTGATTTGATAAAGTTAATGTTAAATGCCTCAAGGGATCAAAGCATGTATCATGTACCCTATGTAATACCCAAAAAAAGGTGACAAATGTAATTAGTGGGCAGGTGTCCAATCCTGAAAGAACTGACATCTCCGCAACAAAGAAGAGTGAGAAGAGGTAGTCAGCATACTAGAAGACAGGAGAGGAGAGAAGCGCACCAACTAACCGGACGGAAATTCCAGAGACGCTCACTGGTACCTCAGTTATGTACTATTTAAATTTCGGGTATAGCACATAATAAGAAGCACTCTTAAATTAAAATGTCTCAATTGTTTGTAACAATATTCTGCATTAAAGTGTATGCACTTTAGCATTCGCTCAACCCAATTTTAAAAGCACTTTATCAAATCGGATTGAGACAGCTCCAAAACGTTGGTTTTAAACACATCAACAGCTACCTACAGCAAAGAAAAACGTTGACCACGCAGTTTATGTTTGATGTTTGGAAATTATTGGAGTCGTAGTTACCCATAGTATCACAGAGAATCCAAGCAATAGAATGGATTGCCCAAAAACGTGCCTAAAAAGTGTCGAAGCAGACACTTTAAGCAACTTTAAGCTCGAGTTACTAAAAATCAAGAGAAGAAGGATCATTTCTAAAAACGGAGTCGTGTTAGGCACAAGAAAATCATTTAGATTCACGAACAACCCTTCAATGAACTGGAAAAGTTAAATTTTGTTGCCTGATATGTAAGGAATTTTAAGGCCGAATTGATTTTTTCAACTCGCTGTAAACAACACAAATAGCACTAGTCCATCAAAACGCTGTATGATCTTTTATGCTATAAAATGTCAAACTGTATTATGATATTTCTAGATTTTTACTATCAACATTAGTGTTGCCCCACGTTAAAAATTCTTTGTGTAGATCTTTATCTATATACACCTGTTCGTCTAATACCACTTTGACTTCTTATTAAAGAGGGACGGTTAAACAAATTAATGCAAAATAATTGACTTTAAAGCCCCTTAGAAGCCAAGCTAAACTTCTCTCAATTTAATTTAAGCACAAGAGCGAGGAACCTGCAGCTTAACGCCGAATCCGAACGGCAACGTTTGAAAAGCTTTATCAAGGTTACTTCGCAGGTGGCGCCAATATCTAACGAAGGTAACCGGGTGTGTAAGTTTTTAAAGAAACCCTTTTTCATTACATGTCCCAAAGCAGGGTCGAATTATATTATCAAACATTTAAGTGACCAATTGTGACAAGCTTCTGTCAAATGTCAAATGTAATATACACTGAAAACCCAAATATGTAAAAACTACATGAATATGTAAGTTTTCTACACGTTTGACAGTGATTTTCCACCCATTATGTTTATGTAGCTTTTCTACATGCCGAATTTATTTTTCTCAATTCTACGGCGTCTTAGCCCTTACGACTATCAAGCAGCCTCGCGCCTTTGCCGAAAATTACACAAATAAAGGGGAGCGACATGCAGCGATGAGTGAGTGGAATCAACAAGACTAAATTTAAAAAATATAGCCATTAAAATGCTTTACTTTTTCTAGAAACTCTAACTTAAATTTCTGTATTTTTCTTCTACATTTAGCGTATGAAACGAAACAGGGCAAACTACGTCTCGTTTAGGACTGCCGTTTCTACAAGCGTTATATACCTAATTTTGTTCATTTCACAATTTTCATGGCTGGTAGCTTTACAATGTTTAAGTGCTAAAAACAAACATTTAAATGCTTGTTTAAAAACAGTACGACTTGTTTAATATCTCCATTGAGTTGGCTATGAAGCTAGTGACATGAAGATTTCTGCTAGCCCTTCTAATATTGGGCGAACCTGTAACAAAGAAATCCAAAGTAAAATTCAGTTAAATCAAGTAACAAAGTTAGGAGCATAACTAACCTGAAGGAATCGTTCAAGTCGAATTACATCCAAAAGAAAAACACTGAGTTGGTTGTGTTATAGATATTTATTTATATGAAATATCAATTATATGCCACTGTTCTATATGGTATTTCAAATATCATAATGTTTTAATGTTTTCTGATCGTGAGTACGGATCTAGATAAGAGAAGTATGTATTTTATTCTTTTGACTACAAATCTTGAGCATCGTTTTCTTGATGTTGTGTATGTTTATTGCTTACTTTTGTTTTCTGTTTTTTTTTCGAGATGCTGGTGAGTGTTTGATGGCATCGAAAACGTTATTTCAGAAATGTGATTAGCAAACTAGTTAGCTACAGTTGATTGTATTTAAATTTTTATTTTAATTTGATGTATGCATTACGTGAAGTGAAGAACTGTTCTGTATATCTATTTATATATATATTTTTGATTTCATATGCATTATAAAGATGGTGCTATAAATATTTTTTGGGTTTGCCCATATGACATTCTTCTAATTTCCAAATGTGACGCGCTACAAATACAACACATACATATTTATGTGGCCATTCATGAAATGTTCGACTTAGACTAATGTTGTTTATTAAAATTCCAACTCCAAACGTTTCCATAAACGAAAGGTTGTTCCTCCACTTAACTACTTACTAGAAAAATTGTAAATAAATATTTTAGTTTAAGGTGTAAATTTAAATATATATGTGTAGATGTTGTATGCTTTATTTATGTTTAAATTTAATATAATTTTGTCCTTGGGTTGGTTGTAGATTTGATTTATTATAAAGGGTACAAAGTATGACGCTTGTCTACGTTTAACTAACAACAAAATTCACATACAATAACAACAATTAAAATACAATATTCGCTTTCGTGTTTCTGAACTTGTATGGCATGAGAAATGAAAATGGTACAAAAAATATATATATTAATACATACGATTTCTTATGGTAAAATACAAATACGATGTCGTAAATATATAGAGATTTGTAGTAAGTAACATTTTGTGTGGGTGTGTGTGTGGCTCTTCACCTAAATAGTTGCACTTACTTATGGATAAAATGAATCTAGAATAAATCATTTTGCAGGTAAGTTGGATTCGACAAAATTCGTTTGGTTTTTTGGGTGAAGTTCGAGCGTTTTTGGACAAATGGCAGCTTAAGCACTTCCCCTACGGCTTCTCTTGCACAAATAATAGAGGGTTTAAATTCAATTTTGTAAATACATAAAATATTTGGCATTTAATTTCGGGTAGCTCAAGGATGTGTTTTTTTTTTGTAATTTTTTATTTTATATTTTTTAGGTAGGGTCTTTGGATGGCAACGCTTAATCAGAACATAAATTGGGCATTGTTTATAAACGGAATGCACTTAGAAACACAGATGTAATTTGGCTTTTTGTTAACAAAATCATAGAAAATAGTTGTTGGAGAAATCAATTTGAACAAAGTTTGATTGCATTTTTTGTTTTTTGTTTGATTGGCAAATAACATTTTATTTTTGTGCTTAAATTACTATAATATATAACACATATCAATAGTATCTGTTCTTGGGATGACAAGGGTTAAGTCTTAGTGGTTCCAAATGGTTTTTTATTCTAGGTTATGAATATGAAGCAAATCATTCGACCAGCTGTGGGCATTCAAGTCTATTGACACAAATTCGAAAATCAAACGTTCAATACTTTTTTTTTTAACAGCTGTGCTTCAACTTCCGCTTAGCTTAGCGATTTGAGATTTGAGCAAATTTGTAAGCATTTTACTTAAAGTCTACCGATAGGTTTTTCATATCCTAATCGCTTTGCAGCACTTGGCATAATTGTCTAGGCAAACATATCGGTTATCGACTCTGCCAAATTTCAATCTTTTATTTAAATATCTGTTTCAATACTTGATTGAATTGTGAAAATTTGAGAGTGATTTAATACGCAAAAACAATCTGCAATAGTGAAAGAGTATAAACTGTATTTGTGCGTAGAGCTGGCTTTCTTATCTTTAGAGAAATTTCCGAATTTGGTAAAGATTTTGAAGATATAATTTTAAATCATTTTATTAAACTTATACCTCAAAATTGCATTTGTACGAAAGCAAAAACCATCATAAGAAAACCGAACTGTTTGCAATTAAGCATCAGTGCAGCATTGATAAAAATATTTTTGGCTACCATTTGACTAAGCTAGATTTCGAAAACGATTCGAACATTAATGAGAAAAGAAAATCGGTTTCTCTTGAACTCGAAACGGGGTCACAAACATTACAATGATTTGGAATTGCAATTGTTTTAATTTTTAACTCCACTCGGAAATGGGAACAGGCCTGAATATGTATATTTATGTATTAGTAGTCTGTAAACTGTGAGTGAACGACTGCCACACGAAGACGAAAACAATATGTAGTGTCGTGCCAAGGCAGATACAACAAATTTGACATTCGATCACACAGAAATAATAATTCGAAAATGAGTATTTGTTTGTATTTGAAAAGAAAGATTTGTCAAGAAAATAGGAACACTTCTGAATAGTTTTGTTCTCTAGTTTGAAAAGGTCGTTGTTATTGTACAATTTGTTAAAATTTGCCGACAGCTATTTTTATTCGAAGGCTCCATTAAAAATGTAAATACAAAATATCTACAAATTGTCAGAATCTAGCAATGAACTCCTAAATTCTCTAATCTCTCAACATTATTTACAAGCACATCTTAAGCATGGCGAATAGTTTAAGTATCTATTTTCCAATTTTGTTAGATTGAAATAGTGGAAAATATTGGCGCTGGAACTACAAATCATTGGATTTGCATAAAATGCAATCTGCGCATTTGCTAAGACATGTTTGTTACACTCAGAAACGTAATCAAACGAATGATCAAATGGCTGTTTTTACCTTAGGGCCCAAAAGTGCCTCAGACAAAAATATTTTATCTATTTTCTTCAATTACAATTAAACAAGTAGTCTTATAGAAGAATGAAGCAGAAGTAACGATCGCGTTATACTTAATTTTTTCATTTCGGCAGCTAAAAAGTAATGCTTCGCTTAACAGCACGTATGTGAAGTCTATATTAACAGGCTGTACGCGTTATTTTGCGTTGAGCAGCTGAGGCAGCATTGACAATTAAGTCGATCTTCTTGAATTTAAATCAAAAAGGTGTAACTACCAACTACAAACAAGTAAGGGCGCTGCAGTAGAGCTCTAAATCTGTAACAAACTTGATCTACGTACGGTATACACCTACTTTAATGCAAAAATTTGTGGCTCTTTTAAAGTATCTGATATCGACGCGTTCATACAGACAGACGGATATGCCTATATCGACTCGGCTGTTTATGCTGATCAAGAGTATATATACTTTATGGGGTCGGAAATGTTTTCTTCTCCGTCTTACATACTTTCGCACAACGTCATGACCACCTTTTTTACCGTTTTTAATGGGAACATGGTATTAAAATGATATTTAAAGAGGGCGAGGTCAACAGTCGGCTAGCTTTTGACTATCCAATGAAAACTCTAAAGTAAACTTGCGAATTTCTTCTTTAGAATACTGCTAGACTAAAGTATGACCCAGAACCCATTAAAAGGGACTTTAACTTGTTCTTCAATGAAATTTGACGTTATGGAATTGGATTTGAAGCTCTCTTTCTACTTTAACGTAATAACCAGCCCCAGTTAATTTAAAAAATACCTCAAAATTTAAACTGCGGCGTAGTTTGATGCTAGGTCTGCGGTTATTTGCAAATAGACGCTTAATTTGTTCCAATAGTCTCAAGTTAATTGCTTGCCATTAACATGGACTTTAAATAGAATTGTGTATGAACATTTTTGCATAAATTAGGTAAGCTTAATTTTGTCATTGTTTGCTTCATAAACCGACACTCATAATTATAAACGTTTCTTTATTTATTTATTTAAACTATCTAGAACCCGTCTGACTTAACCCTATTGATGATTTCAATACATGTTGAATCACTTTGCTGATTTATGTTATTTTACCATTACTTTAGATCTATTTGAATTTGAAACATTCACTATGCTATTAAATTATGGAGCTTGCTGGTTTCTTTATGTGTTGTAGAAATATTTTAGAAAAGTTTCTCCCATTTCTTTCTCGTTTGCTGCATTTTGTACACAAAATCCAAAAGTTCTCACACTCTTCAAATTGCGCTCAAAGTACTACAAAAATTGGTTTAAAGTACGTTTTGTTATTTTCTTTGTCCTGCTAAATGCATTTGCCTTCCAATTGTTCTTGTTTTATTTTTGTTTGCTTCAGTAACGCCTGCGCTTCAGTTGACATTTGGTTTGTTAGTACTTTTCATCGTCTGTGATTTCCCTATGGGAATTCTGTAATTCTCAGGCCTTGTAATGCTGATTCCTCACCGCACAGCACAGGCTCAGGGCGAAGGTCAGCGACAACAGTTCCAGCAATATGACCGCAGCTGTGATGGCAAAAATGGTGACCCAATTCTCATAGATGATTTCAATCAGCTTATCCACGCAGCCCTGGAATATATAGAAAAGAAGAAAAAAAACGAATTGTAAAAATCAAGAATCATTTTCTCATTTGCAGTGCCATCAAATTTTTATTGTTTGTTTGTTTATTGCACGCCTCCTCTGCTCTCCGCACATGCATACACGCATATTGGAATTGCGTGCTGAATATCAATATTAATTAGTACATTTTTATCGTCTCTTGTGTCGGGCGAGGAATTTTGATTAGCTGAGGCGTGGAATTATTGAAAAGCAAACAAAAATATGAAGAAAACCGAAACCGTCCAAGGTAAAGGATTATTAATTTTGATGGCCAGCCTTTTGATGGTTCTTCAAAAACCAACGATAGCCATCAAATTGGGCAAGGAATTATGTTCAAGGCACACCTCTCAATTGATTTTAAATGGTTTTTGTTAGCTTTTTGAGGGAATCATTCATAATTTTTTTTTAAGAAGATTTAAATAATGTACAGAGTTTGGTTTTAAAGGGTGTCAAGCCGTCTAGTGGCGTAATACGAATCCAAGCCACTCACTCAAATCTCATCACACCATAACTAAGATCTAATCTGTTCTAAAGATTGACTTCTTTCATGACTACGACTTACTGTCAGGGTGCCCTCACAAGCTCTGGCAAGCTACCAGAATTGCTGCCATACATGTGTGAACACCTGTCAGTGACAGTACCAGTTGACTTTTTACATACATGCTTGTAGAAATCTGTTACAACTCTCCTGCTTTCTACTCAGTCTGAACAATCTATGCGATGTGTGCTGATTTTAACTCTTTGTTTGGTTCGGCAAATCAGTAATAAACGGGATGTTTGTCCTCTTATATCCGTACACATCTAGGAATAATTGCGAAACTGAACCCAGAATCAAACCGAAATAGTCAATTTGTATTATTTTAGTATCAATTTTTATTTGAAAGGGATTTTTTAAACTTGCAATTCAGGCAGTCCTGAAGTGTGAGCTTTTCGAAGACCAAAACGTAAATATGCTATGTTTAAATGGTTGCGACGATCAGACCTTGCTGTGAGCAGAGTGTGTCAGTGCTAGACAGTATGAGAGAGCGTTGACATCGGCAACTTTAGAAGCATACTTGCCCGCAAACGTACAGAAAAAAGATCTTTTCAGTGCACATTCTTGCTAAAATTTGTCCTTCCTCACCAAAAATTATCGAATGTTTTTTCCTTGATGAACCGCGAATTAGCAAAAAGTATCGTGCAAAAAAGTCGAAAATTTTCTGTTTTTGAACCAAAATAAATGTATGTGAGCTGAACTTTTACTGTTCCTATGATACCCGCGCCACTCGTGTGGCTCATTTTGTACACTTATGCAAACAGAGATCCAAAAACTGCAAGTGTTTATTGGGTTCGTCGCTATCTTTCTCTCATTCTCATCATTACAAGATGATGTTCTATTTAAGTCTTTTGAGGCTGGTAGCCTTCAAAAATCGATTACAATCCCTTATACTTTAACATAAGCTTGGTCAGGTTCAAACTCATTATCAAAACTTAACACTGATGACTTTTAATCAGTTCCTGAAAATTTACCCACCTGATTGAAAAATGGTGTTGCCTACTTTTAAACTGGTTTTCAAAGCTCACATACCAAAACAGGGAATAAGTTACTCAAAAATGTTGAAAAATCTACATACACAACTGCTAGCTGAACCGCGGGTATAATCAAGTATTAATTTACGATTGCAATCTGAACCTTCCAGAGACTTTTGGAAATGGTCCGAAAAGGTAATGCAATTCGAATGAATGTGAACCATTGGACAATTCTTAGCAGAATCAAATAGGTTGATATCAATAAACAGGTCTCATTCAAACTATAATATACCAAATATGGCAGCAAATCAATCAATTCAATGATCCAAACCTTAACCTAGACTTTACGAAGATTACAAATCACCGTACTGCAGAATTTGAGTTTTACTAGGCCGTAAAAAAACTAGTTTTCATGAATTTTTCCTGAGAAGACCCTTGAATTTAATAAATCAACAGCTTGTACACATTTCAAGGTATGTTTTATCTGTATTTTAAAATTTTAAAATTTTGTATAAGCAAAAGCTCTCATTTTGAAAACTTTTACAGGTGATCTCCAGGAGCCTACACGATATCTCTGAACTTGATCATCTAAAAGGATTTCGATTAAGAATTAATTGTTAAGTCTGGAAATTTAATGAAATTAATTTCGAAAAGAAATCGATTGTTCGACGAAATTTTGGTCTTAGATTGCTTTTCAAAAACAAAGAAATTATTGGTGTAGAAAAAGCTTGGATTAATTTCTTAACAGTGCATTTTAGATAATATTTATTAATATTTCCATCTATTTATTTTGTGCAGCAAACCATTTTCGGTGTAAAACAATTAAGTAGGCTGCAGTCGGTCTGAAAATACTGAAGATACTTCCTCTAACATGTTTAATAGACTTGCACAACTTCATAACACCCTTTAGATACACTTTTAAGGGGTAAATGGTATGAAAATCGAAGCGGCTTACAATAACAAAGTTAACTTCGTGGATCAAATTTAACAGTGGAATTTACACTTGAAATGAAAACTCAAAATAAATACCTTTTTTTTTTGATTTTGTACCTTTGGCAATTTACACATCTTCACATCTTGACTAAGCTCATTTGCATTTGATAAATACTTTAAAATTAACGAACAACAAAAGATGAGTTAAAAATAGAATCTGCAGTCTTGTCCGATTATGCGCCGTACAGTTTTTAAAGCAAAATAGCAAACTAGAAAAGGCTTAAATTTCACTCATTAAAGGAATTCTTACGACTGAATAGTTTTTTGAAGAGAAGCTAGAGGAGCCACTGATTATGGCTGGACAAATAAATGCATAAATTATTTAATACTGAATCACAACAACGGCAAGTAACCAATTCGATCATTTGCTAAGTTTCTAAAAAAAAGTCCTTAACAGAAGGTAAGTTACTTGATAGGAAATCCCTTCTTTAGGGACCACCGCTGAATTGCGTGTTAAACCACAAATTAGTTTCACATCTACATTTTTAGTTTTTTCCCCATTTTTACCTGTTGATAAATGGCCGTATTCAATGGACCACCAAACTTTAATCGTCGCGATATTTCGCATTCATTATCCTTTAAATTCTCTTTGCAACACGATTCGGGTATATTGTAGAAGACATTCATGGAAGACACAGCTATATCCACAATATTTGTGCGATCTACATTGTTAAAACGACTTGTGGCCCAATCGCCGGGACCATCCGCTCCACAGCACTTCAACTGAAAGAAAAGAGGCACAAGAACAATAATTCCCCGTACATAAATCAAAGCGATGAATAAATATTTACATTCTTTTGCAGTGTATCAAACGTTACAGTCCGGGAGCTCATGGTCGATTGTCCATACTCTTCCTGCACTGACGACTTAACAGCGACACGCACAATATCATCCAGTTTATCTTTGTTGTGGAAGGCCCAGGCACCAGCGGCTATTTGTGCCACCATTACGATGAGTATGACACAGAAGAACTGCACAGAAATACGAAGAAAAGATTTATGAATGGATTGGTTTCGTGTGCGTAGGCAGGCACACAGACAGGACCGTGGGCGAGTGAGTGTGTTGGCGGTGGTACAAAATTTCTGCATTTAATTGGTTTACTTACCGATACCAGCAGACACTGAGACTCGCGGCAAACGCCCCAACAGCCAAAGAATGCGCCCAATGTGATCAAAATGCCAATGGCCAGGAAGACATAGAGTGCTATGTGATAATGATTGTAGGACTGCGTCATCGATAGCATAAATGTGGGATCCGTTAGCATCCATACGGACGTGATGACTATGGTCAGACCAATGAGCTGCAAATAATAAATACAATGGGAATGGTACTTAAATCAATGTTTTGCCAACGTTTATCTCGAATGCAGATAGTGCACTAAATCATGCTCCAGTGACGCCATGTGGCGGCGGTTGGCGGCAATTAAAGCGTGCCACTCCTCCTCCCCCTACCAGATTCCCTCTTTACAATTGTGAAATATGTCTGTTGTTGTTGTTACTGTGTGACCGACTCATGATGTCAGCAGAGACAAACTACAAATTGTATTTTCAACTTTTGTTTATTTGTTTGTTGGGTTTTTATTAATGAAATTAGGCCAGACCCCATAATTAGTGTGGTTTTTTAAAAACTGCTAGTTTTGTTTATACGAATGAAGCTTCAAGAAAACTTTTTAGCGTCTTGAACCATTTCTACGCCTCTTGAAAGTACCAAAAGATTTTTTAATGAACCCTCAACTTGGACACTGACCTTGAACGAAATTTTGAATACAATCCACACCCGATCCCGCTCCAATTTTTGAACCCCATGTAGGTTTTCATTTAGACAGACAAGGCCCCACATTTTATGCATAAATTTTCTACATTTTAGTATCATTTTAATTCTCTGTTTGATCATCTTAGAACTCACAAACGACTACCAAATTTAAGGTGTGTTTTATATTTATACGAAATGTCTAGGTTTATGAGCTTTTTGAGATATTTTTAAAGAATTTTTGATGCTTAATTTTGATGCTAATTGCAAGATTTTTGATTTCCTGTGAACATATTTTTGGATTTTATTTTCAAGTTTTTGTGGAAAATTTAAATACAAATTCAAAATAATACAACTCTTGAAGTTTTTATACCCTGTTCCCATTAAAATTGGGAAAAGGGGGATCATGAAGTTGGGCGAATGTACGTTAACAGGGAAAAGAAAACATTTCCGATCCCATAAAGAATAAATATTCTTGATCAGCATGAACAGGCGAGTCGATATAGACATGTCCGTCTGTCCGCTCGTCCGTCTGTCTGTATGAACGTGCCTTTTTTCCCTGAAAATCCCTCAGATCCTAAACCCAATAAACCGTCGGATCCACAATTTTCAAGTAAGAGCCTCGTGGTTTAATATAAATCAAGCAAGGTCTAATATCTATCTATTCCGAAAAGTACAATCAGATTGGGCAAAAAACATCGAAGGCGGGGAGTGCCGTGTCGTTAGCTAGGGCTAGAGCAGCTAAATAATGTTGCCTACTTTCAGGATGACCCCTTAATAGCTGTTACAAAAACCGGTTAAAATCAAATTCAAAAACAAATAAATTAATAATGAACACGGTATTTTGTAGTCGAGGCACTCGACAGCAGCGCTTTAACTTGTTTCTATTTTAATTTGAGTTTAGCATGAATTTATTAACTGATAATCCTTAAATATTTCTTAATTACTTTAAATTTAGCTTCTTTGTGCCTTTCCCAGCTTACGCAATCTCTTTATCATTGAATCTATCAAGTTTTTGAAGATCATTTCCTTATAATTTGTACCAAACGGCTTAAGTGGTTAGTTTGAAGGTGTCAAAAACTATACAATATGCTGTTTTGTGCATAATCAAAAATCGCAAGTAAAGCCCATTCGATTTTGATTGCATTGACATCAGGTGAACAAGTTGGCCAGTCCACTACATCAACTGAGTGTTCATTTCAAGAAAGCTTCGGTTTTCTGCACTTTTGAATGTAAGACAAATAGGAAATGGATGACCTTTCCCTGTTTACTTGAAGAAACGGACAAATCCTTCATTTCGTAGTTAACCTCATATTTAGAACTAATTATTCCTGAGCTAACAAAGTGCAGTTACTGAAATGCACATCTTCCAAATGCTACCCATGAAATTCATCATTAGAATACATAAAGAGGCCCTTTCTCAAATCTCTGCCATAACTTCGCATTCTGTTTGGACCATCTGAATAGAATTTCTTTCATTAAAAAAGTTTGCTTGACTAAATAAAAGCATTTTTTTCTCAATAAGTAAGAAGTAGTGAACCACCCATACCGAACCCCAAAAAGAGTTATAGCTTTTCGATGCAAATTGTAAGCGAACTAGTTTGTGAAGGGTTAGGAGGCACGATATCTTCTCTTAAAGTGACATATACTTTTCAAGTTTCACTTAACTGTCGATTGGCTATGCAAGACTCTTTCGAAATCGTCACTTCTTATTACAAAGAAGTGCATTTAATTCTCTAACTTTATGGATTGTTAAAAAAATTTATGTTTTTACTTCTTTAACATTCAATTCATTGAACACATCAGCCAGTCTTTTGAATCTTCTAAACTGTTAACCGTTTTTCACCTGTCAATTTATTGTTAAACTAGCAGAATACCCGACCTTTGTATTGTAAGACTGAACTTCTTATGTTCAAGTTTCAACTGGCTGAAAGTCGATATTAGTATTTGAATTTGTACAAATTTGTTCGGAACCAGTTTGAAAATGGGATAGTATCCAGGATATGGAATATTTCCAGTTTATAGTTTTTATAATATCTGAGACATGGAAAATCGTCTCACACTCACATTATAAAAATTCAGACAAATTTTCCAATCCAAAGATGTTCCAATCCTGACCTGAAGTGGTTCAGTCGTATGGTTCGGAGGCGGGAATATGTCCAACTTTATAATCAATTTCTTAGTTCTTGAATAAACATCAGAAATATGGTCTTGAACCACTATTAAACCAGTTATTACCACTAAACAGACCATATTTCAAGTTAACTTTTGGGTCGGTTTGAAACCGGATTTAAAACATTAAATAAAATGGAAAGTTCGTAAAAAGTTGAGAAAAATGGAATCTGTGCGATTTCGAAAACTCGAAAATGTGTAATGAATTATTATTAGAACGGCTTACATCACTTTATTTTCATCGTTTCCCTATAAAAATATGAAAAACGAGAAAGCTAAGCTAACTTCGTCTGTGCCGAGGTTTTTATACCCTTGCAAGTGCTCGCTTAAATATTTTCAAAAATACTCGTTTTCCCATTTTCCGACCAGTATGGAAGCTAAATGAAATAGTCATCCGATTTGGACAAACATTTTCAGAATTATGTGAAAGCATGTGAAACAATCAAATACAAAATTGCAGGATGCTACCATTAAAAACAAAAAAGTGTTTCCAACTAAAACTGTTTTTCAGACCTATCTTTTGTATGGCAGCTATACCATATAGTTGTCCGATTTTAATAAAACTTAGTAGAATTATAAAAAACAAAGAAAACCTACGATTACAAAGTTTGGAGACGTTTCCATTGAAAAGAAAATAGTTTTTCTCACTAAAACTAGTTTTTCGACCGATGGTTCCTATGGGAGCTATAAGATATAGTCATCCGATCCGATCGGTTCCGACATATTAGTAGTGTGCAGCAAAAAGAAGACTCTGTGCAAAATTTCAGCTTGATAGCTTTAAAACTGAGAGACTAGTTCGCGTAGAAACAGAGAGACAGACGGACAGACGGGCGGACAAAGCTCAATCAACTCAGCTCGTCACCCTAATCCAGAATATATATAGTTCATGGTGTCGTAAATGAATATTTCTATGCGTTGCAAACTTCTGGGCAAAATTATAATACCCTTTGCATGGGTATAAATATGTTTTTTTTAGATATTTTTTATTTTTGGTTCTTGGTGAACTTTTCTGCGAAAATGTCCATATTTAATATTTCCGATTCCCATTCCGGTTTTCTGAAGAATAATTTGAATCCCATGAGAGCACGGCATTATAAAGTATATTAAGACTCGCACATACTTAATAGCCTTACCCCTTATCATGAACCTAGAGGTTATCAGCCAAACTGCGAACTTGCAAAACTTAGAGTCTTTAAGAAAAGTGAATTAATAAGATGATTGCGGCATTTAAAAACAACAGAATGATTGCACACTTCCCCTTTTGTGTATGTGCTGAATCATATTTAGTAAAAATATGAAAATATACTCACAAAAACTACCCTTGTTGCTGTTTATTTAAATTTTAGAATGAGTGTGTGTCTGCCGTAGGAAGAATCTAATTAAAAGCTAATGACTTAATAGTTGGGGTAGGCGGCATCATTAATTATTCAATCCTATTATTCATAGCACACAAATTATGTGGGAATATGATTCAAAATTTCAGATGTTAGATTGTTCAGTCCGGCTGACTTGTCTTGCCACTGCGGCAAATGTCCAATTGTAGTAGGAAATACTCGTATAATTACAAACAAAGTTTTCTGTGTTTTTAGCGCTTGTGCAATTGTATGAAAAATCCGGTTCATTCTGCGCCACTTGATAAGATTACGCAGCTTTGCGACATCTTTTCTAATATCTCTGATAAATTTGTGGTTTCGTCACATCATTTTTGGCGCTAAGAAGACAACAACAAACGAAACCCCAGTTAGTAAACAAATGCCAACTGCAAAACAGTAGAAAATTTATGAAAATGTAGCCATAAACCAGGCTTCCACTGCATGTGGGTGGGCCACCAAAGGGAATTGCGTAAGAAACAGAAAACGAGAGAGAGAGAGAGAGAATGGAAAGGCGCACAACTATATCAAACTAAAGCCAAAGTGCAGGGGAGTGTAGATGCTGGGTTGCAAGCGTGTGTGCAACGAAAACCACCAAGTGGCATGTTGAAGCAAGCGAGGGCTGTTATTATTCTTAGCATATCGAATAATTTAAATATTTATTGCTTTTAAGCTGGTTTCCTTTGGTCTATGCAATACTTAAACAACTGAAACAAGTAAGAAAGTCGATCAAGCCCGAGTTTTATAGACTCTGTTCCAACGAAAGTGTATGCTCGGTTTGAATTTTGATGATGCAGTTGCAGCTAAAAGCAGCGCTGCTGCTGCGAACATTTATTTGCTTATAACTCGACAACCGCTCATCCCATGAATATGCGGTTTTTTACAAATTGCGGTGCGTAAAGGGGTGTGGCAAAAATTCATTCTCCTAGGAAACTATTTTATAGGTTAAGCAACGACAAGTTACAAGTCTTCATTTGTTCTTATTATGTCAAATCCAATCTTCGCCATTAAGCTTCCTGAGACGATAAATAGCTTTGCCGAGAGACATTAATCTGTATTCTCTTAATATTTTGCATTCTTAATTAAAATTAGTTACCTTTAAATTTTTCTTTTAACAAGGTTAGGTTGGAAAGTCTGATTCAGGACTGTGTATTATGTCCTACTGAGCGATGGACAATCACAGAAACGTTCCTTATATCTTTGATTGAGCTTGATAACAAGCCTTGCGGCATGCCTAAGAATAAGAAAGTGTCCTGTAAGAATTTCTAGGTAATTGTGCAAAGATTATCGAGTCGTTGGCTATCTTGTTGCTTTCAATGTTCCATTGTCTTAAGGACTGCGATGTCAGAGATTTTCTGCACTAAAAGTGCAGCTTGACTGCTTTCAAAGATAAATAAATTACCATCCTGGAAATGTAGCCTGCCTGGTACCTAACTACAATGATGAGGGGAAGGCGCCTGGGACATTTATTTACCAGTCTGTGATAATGTTGATGGAGTTTGGATCTTTATAGGGGAGCGAGTTTCAATCCAAACGACTTGGTATTAAATTTAGCAAGGCTACAAACCGTTCCGGAACCGAACCCCTGGCAACCGGGGCGGTTCTACCACGAGCTGGACGCTTCATATATTGACTCCTCGAACTCGAACCCAAATCGGAAACCTTCTTATAAAAATTTAGTTCGGTCTACCAAATTAAGATACTTTTCAAACAACAAATCCAGGTAAATAATGGAAACTATTGGCGCCAATAGCTAGTGAAGATGACTGGGTGTGTAAGTTTTTTAAGGAAAAAACTATTCTATTGAACCCACGACCTCTTGCACAGCAAGTACACACACTACCCGCTGCACCGCATCCGGATGATGGCTAATGCATTAAATAATTTCAATATATTAGCTAACGAATATTGCTGGCGATCTTTTTTATTAAGTCAAACTCTTTCCTACTATTTAAGCGAAACTAGGTTCGAACCAAATCCTTCGGTTTAGAGAAATCGGTTGGCGGCCCGAACCTTATTCGGACTACCGGACCGAACCCATTTAGCATTTCGTATAAAAGTTCTGTTGTCAGTTCATAAGAGTCTTGCAATGCGAGAAAAAATGTAACTGTAAAATGTAGAGACTTAACTCTGATTTCACAGGTAATTTGTCATTACTCCTATTAAACTACTGAAATATTCATAGTTAAAAACAATCCTCGTCCCTAAACCAAATCTTTATTCTCCGATCTGGATCCGGATCACATTTTCAGGTCAAATGTTTGGTTTTAAACCTTAAAACCTAAGCTTAAAATCAGTAATATAAAAATCTCAACTTCTTGTTTAATCGAGAAAATTGATTAAGCAAGCATGAAGTCTCAGTCTCTCAGATAGACGAAAAGTAAAAGACGTAAAAACAAACCGATATACATATGTAAAAGAAAAACTGTGTAAATGACCATGAAAGGAACGTACAAGCCCAAATTTTTTCCGATTTTTACACAACGAATAAAGTCGCTATAAATCAAAGCATGATTTTGGCAGCTAAAAGTTCAAGTAACTTTTTCTGAGCCGGTTGCGTTCGAGATACACACCAAAACACTACGGAGCAATGCCTATAGAAGCAGTGGTTTAGTTATACTATATGTTGCACCGATTCTTGGCGCCACTGCGCACAAGGAGACAAACCCACAAGGCGAGTTACAGCAACAACTCTATTCCACACGCGATCAAGACGGCTGCAAAAAGAAATATATGCAGTGTGGGACTGGCTTGTCGACTCGAGCCTCGCTAATTGGCGTTGATTTTTCTGTTGTTCTTGTTGGACTGGTACCAAAATCAAAATTTCGTGTCCATCGCTGAACAAAACATAAGGCATAATGTCGGTTATGAGCAATACTTCCCAGAACTTTTAAAATTTGTAGCCTTTATTAAACTTCTAGGAAAGTAACAAAAAATCTACCTAAATCTCAAACTACTTTTTGATTAATGAACAATTTAAAGTTTCTAGAAATGGTCTGACATTGGGAGTGGAATTTTCCACATTCCCGTCTTCGTGTAAAACACTGTAAAATTTTCATACTATAGCTCATATTTTTTAGGCAGATACTGATGATAAATAGCAAATCAAAGTTTATACTAATCTTCAGTTTACTTTAAAAGTAAATCACATTTCACAAGACTTTAAAAGCAACCCCTGCTGTCTATGTACATAACATTTGCTCAACCGATTCCATGCATTTTGCAGCAAATGTTACGAATTGGTGGAAAATTGAATTCACGCCTTTTTGAAATGTATTCATTCTTGTATCATAGGTATGTAACTACTAACTAACATATGCATGACACGATGTCGCGTGTGTCCCTGACAAACATACAAAATGTAAGCCAAATGTAAGGCTAATAAAAGTGCAGAGTCCTTGGCTGACCTAGTTTTTAGCCGGAGCTTGAAAAGCGCCGGCAGAGAGAACACAAAACGAACGAATGAGAGCGCTCACTCATGCCGCGCCTCCGCTTCCTTTTGCATGTTCAACCGCAATCACATTTCTGCCCCACAATTAACCGCATTGATTTTAAGTTTTCAATTCGCTGCAATAAAGCAAAATAAAAAAATATCATTGAAAAAATGGAGAACGCAGAGCTCCATTTTCTGAATAAGTGAGTGAAAATAGCACACAGAAAGATCTAAATTAAATGTCAGGCATTGCGTGGGCGGTTAATGAGGCGCAAGCCTTGTCAGCTGGCCAAACTGAACAAACAAAATACACAGCATCTTTGGTCACTGTCAGAGGTCTCCGTCTCAATGACGGCAGCCAGCATTGTCAGCATCAGCATGGAAACGTCAGCGTCAACCGAGAAATCGTGGCGTTTGATCACGATGCCCCCAAAGCGACGAAGATGTGGAAAATGAAAATGTTTGAAAAATCCATCCATGCACAGTGGGACAAAATAAGTAAGGAGATTAATTAAAAAGCACTTCGATCAAAATCTAAACAGGTCACAAAAACAATTACATTATTTGACATTTTCCAAATTTTGCTAAACCAATGGAAATATCATCTAATTATGTTGACTTTTTAGAGTTATCTTCGGAACCTAAATCCAAAAGGTGGAGATTTTAAAAAATGTTGACAGAAAGTTGTTACGAATATTGTTTAGATCAGGGCTGCAAACCGGTTTTGAACCGAACCGGTTCGAACCTGGAATTCCGACTTTTATTTTACTACGAACCGAACCTTATTAGAAATTAAAGCTGAACCCGAACCTGTTCCGAACCCAAAATTTCGGTTCGGTTCAACAAAACTGCCACCAAAATTTGACCTTTTGTCTACCGACTTCCTCTGTTATTTGGTGCGACTGACTTCTAAAATGGACAAGAGGGTGGAAAAAAAATCTAGCAAAACGTTTAGATTTCCTTGTAAAATCCCTACCCATAAATGTCTCTGTTTTTAAAGCTCCTCGACTCCAAAGCTTCTTGAATATTTCTCAAAAGCAAGAGTCTGACATTATTTTGGTAAAAATTTTCAATGTAAACCACGAAATGGAATTTAACTAAACTGTAAATTATATATTGAATATTTCCAAGTTTTCTACTAGCCAGTTCGGACCCAAATACCACTCGGGTCCCAAACAATTTGGGGAGTTTTTAGGTCGAATGCTGTTTTTAAAACACACATAGAAGACAAAAATTAGTAATGTTGTAAAAAGCGTTGATTGAACCAAGGTTCGAACCAAAACCTTCTCCCAAAAACCTCGAACCTTAAATTTCCGAACCTTAACCATTTGTAATTTCGGGTTCGAACCAGTGTACCGGAGATCCGAATATATTTTTTGGTTTGCAGCTCTGGTTTAAATGCTGATTTATCCTTAGCTGAAAGCTTGAATCAATTACTTCGTTTATTATATTACAAAAATATTCAGAAAATGGTCTTATGTTTGACTCTTAAATACACTGCGTTGAAAATCATAAAGAAGGAAAAATTTTATTTTATTTTATTGTTTTTCAATCTTCCACCGGAATCTTTCTAATTTTTGGGTGACACAAAGATCTTTTCAGGTTACTTTCAAACCTCTCCACAATTTCGTTTAGTACAAAATTTAGCACAGATTTCAGTTAATAAATAATAGCGCTTTGCGCAAAATAGCAACGCAAGCGCCTGAAGCTTATAGAGCGCGGGCATCCCCTGAACTAGAGTTTCTTCAAGTGACTTCTTTAATCAAGAAACTTGTTCGAAAGCGGGAAAACCTAATAGGAAGACCGTCAAGCGGATGGGAGAGCTGCCAAAACTTCGGAGGCGAGCAATCGACGGCAGCTGTTTACTGAACACATCGCATTTAAAACAATCGCAAGTTCAGCGGTATCTGTAAAAACGCCGTAGCTGGTGAACAATCGACGCCAGCAATTTGCGAAACATATTGCATATTGACAGAGCAGTGGAGCCAAAAGCTCAGGCACAAGCTGCGACTGAAAGTGTGGCCCAGCGGCGACAAACACTATTTTCATGAGAAGATTTTATAGTTCAGGTTATTATGCAGACTCCCGGGTGGTACGGGTGCTAAAGATCAAATCTTCTAATGAAGATTTAATTAATGGTAATTTTAAAATAAGCTTTGCCCCTTAATATTGAGTTTTTAGCTGATCAAGAGGTGTATAAACGTACGTCACAACCGTTTTGTTCTATTTTCGTACTTTCGTAAGCGTTATGCGACTTCAAACCGACATTTGAAATGTATAATGAGTCTTATTTATGCAAAAAGGCGAAGCAACCAATCCCCTTAATAATATACATATTTAATTCATTAGATCGTAATACTTATAGAATAGTTTTTATCAGCAAAATCAACAAGCTAAGCAAACTATTGATGCAATTGGCGAAACTATGGAGTATCATTGCTCTGCAGCTGGGAAAAATGTTTACATTCCGTATTGTAGTGCATATCGAAAACTTATACATATGTATGTATGTAAATCAAACAAATTCAAATTTAGCAGATGCAAAAATTGTTTCTAGTTCCTCTATAATCGATTAATAAAGTAATCCAATTACCCATTACTTAATAGAACACAGAAGAAGATGCCCTTATTTCAAACACATAATTTGGATTTACTCGCATTTTTCAGTGAAATAAGAAGGATATTGATAAAGGATCTATGACATTATCAAAATTGACATACGAATCGAAAAGATTCTTCAATATCGTGCCAAATATTTGCATTAAAATATTTCGAGGGTCAAAACTGACCAATGAAGCGCTAAGAATTTTTTGTTTATCTTTTTATTTCAAAAAAATTCAATTACGATGCGACCTCGAAACAACTATATTTATATATTTAGTTTAAAAATCATTCTGAAAATATTTTGTATGCGGATTGTGGAAAATATTTTATTTAATTTTATTTATTTATTTATTTAATTAACCCTCTAATTAATATAAAAACTCCGTTTTTATTAACATTTTTACAAATAAATTATTTCATTGAGTCAACTCTAGCTACATTTTCCCATTGTCCTCAAACCACTGTGCAGCAAGCGGCGCGCCGCAGCAGCAGCAGCAGCGGCAACAACAACGAAGACTAAACGTCTCCTACAACCTGCCATCTCTGGCCATTGAAAACGACCAACAAGAAAAGCATCGCATTCAAATGTTTTTGTTGTTTTTCCGCCGTATTCGAAAATAGATTTTGACTAATAAATACTATAGCCAGAAATCGAAAAAAAAGGAAATTCAAAATTGTTTTTCAAATTGAAAAGAAGAAGCAAGCAAACTGATGTTGAAACACGAAGAACAATTGAAAACAACAATTGAGAAACAAGCCAAAAAATTGCGTAAAACAACAAACAAACCAATTGAGAAGGCGATGGGATGTGTGAGGGGGTTGCGGGGGGCAGAGAAAAGGGTGGGGCGCCAAAAGTAGGTCCTGTGTGCTGAATGAAACGCTCGTAAAAAGTTCGAGTTGACAAAAAAAAAAGAAAACAACTGAACAAATATGCGTGGGTGTGAGAAGTTGTCTGTCGTCTGTATGTGTGGGAGGCTCTCTCCACCCACCAAAACGGAACATCTATTGTTTATGGAAGTAGGGAGCAGAGAGACGGCAAGAGAAAGAGAGAGAGGGAGAGCGTTAGTGCAGACGTTTTAGCCATTTTCGAAAATAAAAAACACCCAAAAATACACAATTCGTTCAGAATTCAAATGTGTTTTAAATTAATTTCAACTTTTTTTTTAGCCCTTATATTTTTTGTTAAGCAGCGGCTGCGCGTACGCCCAGGCAGGAGGAAGTAGCGGCGATGTTCCAGTTTGTTTGTTCTTGTTGTTGCTGCTGGGATATGCAGCCTGGCAAAAAATTATACATACCCAAAATAAGATGTTTATAAGGACCATCAAATACTTGACACACGAACAGCAGCCGTTGAGACCCATTTTGTTGAGATTTTGTTGTATACGCTGATTTGTTTTAACTGGTTTTCCTTTTTTTCACCACCGTTTGCTGGCGTTGGCTTCCTTTGAGAGATTCTCTATTGCACTAGGAAGATTGTTAGAAGCACTTCTCTAATATTTTTTCAACATTTCTATTTGTTTAACACTTTAAGCTTAAATCACTAATAGTGCAATTTGGCCGTTGCACTTTGGATTAATTTAAATAATTATTTGTACATTTGAAGCAGCAGCGGCGCTCACTCTTTCTCTGCTCTAAGTCTGAACTAAAGTGTGACCAGTCGCATCCGAAACAGTAAATACCTAGTTCTTAATTTACCAGTATTTGAGCAACTGTTCGTTTCAAATTAGCGTTGCAAAGTTAGCGTCGATCTGGAACACATGAATTTTTGTTGTCGAAATAGCGTCGAAAAGTTAGTGACGAATTATGGAATATGGAACTCTAAGAAATTTTGTTTCTTAATTGACCTTGTTAGTAACTAAATGCATGAACTATTGTTTTAATTAAGTTGTGGGTACTCAAAAAATCCAAATAAAACCTCGACTCGTCACAATTTGGGTCAAATCTCTACTTTCAGGAGATGTGCCGATGTTTAAAGAATCCTGAGAGTCGTCTAAACTTTTTTTGAGAAAATCACTTGTCAGTGGGGGCTCCTTTTATTTTTATTTGATATTGATGAGAAGAGCGCGAGTTAAGCAGTCGGAACCCGTCTTGGAACCAGCCTAGGAGCTAGTCTTGGAACCAGTCTTGGAACCAGTGCTTGCAAAGTCAATAAAGCATTTTCACAAATGACATATTCAATTATTTAAAGATGTACCAACATGCGTGGTAACTTGAAAGATGCATATTTTAATTACATATTAAAAACAAGGGCGCGTCGAAATCGCTTAAGAGATTTTAAGAAAGCCGAATTTTCAACTGGATCCAAAAGCTCAAAAAACAAATAGTTTAAGCATTTCAGAATAATTTAGCATTAAAAAAAGCCATCATTCCAAATTGACGCTTACTTCTCGACGCTACCTTGACTGACATTATATGAGCACTGTCGTTTCGTGGGTGGAAATAAAGCACTAGCGCCTGAGGCATTTGGCCAAATGTTAAATCGTTGTTGTTGTTGTTTCGTTGCCTTCGGTCCGTGTTGGTTTGTTCGCCTCGCTCCTGTTCAAAAAAACATTAAAAATACAAAAAATGCAACAAAAATGGCCAATTAAAGTTTTAAGTGTATAAAGTGTGAGTTGTGCACTCAAATTTGCCTAAAAACCCCCCACACAGAGGCACACAAAGAAGAAAATGTTAAAATGTCTTGAAATTGAAAGAAAATCGGTATAAAGGAAAACAACACAAAAAATACACAGCCAAAACGCGAATGTAAATGTGAAGGCGAAGTAAGCAAAAAAAAAAAAGAGAAGAGAAGAAAACTGTCCAAGTTTTTGTTTTAGTGTAATTGAAGACAAGTCCTACTCTACCCCTCCTCAGCCCGCTCCACCATCGCATATGTACATACGCTGTTAATGTTGCAGTTGTTGTTTGTGTGTCTTGTAATTTTGTTACGCAGTGGAGCGGTTGTTGAGTGGAGGGGGGTGGAGGAGTCCAAATGAAGTGGAGTGTAACCGAAAACGTACAGCAAAACTAAACTTAAAGCGCAGGCTAAGCTTTTTAGTATGAAAAATTTCTCAAGCGCTGCAGGTCTCCCCCCCCCCCAACCTCACAGTCCGCCTTCAAATTGGCGAAATCCATCCAGAGTCTTTGCATAATAATCAAAACATTTTCTGTTTTATGTTTTGTTAACTTTACGCACTGGTTTTAGCTCAACACTTTGATTCACCGTTTTTTGCGGGTTGGCGGGGGGCGCCGCTGTGTCTATCTTTGTAAATTCACTTTCACATTCGTTTTGTGGGCAGTTACAACAACAGCCAATTGCTCTGTACTTCTCGTTGCTGTTGTTTTTGTTGTTGCCGTGGTTCGATCTCCAACTCGAGCGTTTCAAATTAGAAAGTGTTTGTGTGTGTGAGTGTCTTAGCTTTGGAGTGTGTGTGTGTGTGTGCAGTTTAGTTATTTAAATTGCCTTATTAATTAACCGTATTCAATTAGTGCTGGAAATCCTGGCGGTTCCATAATAAAACATAATTGGATAATGCTGCAGCTGCTGTTTTTGGCGACACAAAAAATATAAATTTAAAGTGGAATGCAGCTAACTTCAAACGGATATTAAGGGGTAAATAACCCCGACATATTGATAAAGCAATTTGTGTACCCTTGCAGAGAGGGTATATTGAAGTTGTCCAGATGTTTGTAGCGCATAGTACGGATCATTTCCGACCAAATAAAGTATATTTATTCTTGATCAGCATGACGAGCCTTGTCCGTCTGTCCGTCTGTTTCTATGCTATCTCCTCCGTCAGTTTAAAAGCTATCGCCACCAAACTTTGCACGAAGACTTCTGTTACAAATACGCTGCACATTTGTCGGAACCGTCCGGATCGGATGACTATAACAAATAGCTTCAATGCAAACTTCGAATTTACTACTTTTGAAAGCTCCACCATGATTTTGCCAAGTTTGGTCGAAATCGGACATCTATATAGTATAGCTGTCATAAAAAAGTAGAGTCAGAAAAGTAGTCTTAGTGAGAAAAACTTGTGTGTTTTCAATGTAAGCCTCTTAAAATTTGGCATACATTTATTTTATAAGCTTTCACACAATTCTTCAAAGTTTTGTCAAAGTCGGATGACTAAAGGTCATAGCTGCCATAGGTATTATCGGTCGAGAAACTAGTTTCAGAAAGAAAAACTTTTTTGATTTCAAAGAAAACGCCTCAGAACTTTGTATTTCTTAGTTTGCTATGCTTTCCCATGATTCCACTAAGCTTGGTCGAAATCGGACATCTATATAGTATAGCAGTCATACAAAAGAAGCGTCAGAAAAGTAGTCGTTCAAATTAGTTAAAAAACGTGCTGCAAGGGTGTACATTGCGATCGAGCCGAAGTTAACTTTGCTCTATTTCTTAAAATTTCATTTCGTTTCATTTCCTTTGGTAGCCCAATTATCAAGTAAATTCAAGTAAAATCATTTACTCGGAATTCATTAAAAATTCAGCAAAAGGCCGTTTTTGCAAGTTTCCGTTTGATTTGGTGAGTTTGCATAGCTTTTATTGACTAAGCAAATGCAATAAAATCCACCTGGGTCATGAGAAAACGGCCCTATATCGTTTTGCTGTTGGAATTATAAGTCCATGTTTTTAGAGAGAAATGTTGACTCTACAAGACTTTACTTTGAGAGAGTGAATTAATTAGCAGAGCATTATCGGTTTGTTAATTTAACAGAGCTATTAAGCCGCTCTGCAAATCAAATTGATGTTGCGGTTTTTTTTTTTTTAAAAGGCCAGCCGATTCGTAGATCGTATAATTAAAAGGATTGATTCATTTCATCGACTTGTTTAATAAAGTTCCTTAATACTTATTTGGGATTTTTTAAATTTCTGCCCAAAACATTGTAGCCAAATTAGCTTTTTTCAGTCACTTATAGCTTTATTTAAAGCTAAATGGTTTTACTGAAACTTTTGAAAGTAGCACAGTTTATTGACAGGAAGCACTATGCAGCTCCTAGTTTCAGTACTGTATTTACAGGAATTACTGACTTCAGGCATGTTGCCTGATACTCACCCAAAGGTTCAGTACAGAAATAATGTCTGAAATCAGATAAGCTCAAGACGTAGTAGTACTTTTCTCTGGTAAATTCATGGCTGAAATGATGGCATGAATTCAGTACCAAACCTTTTATGCTATGATTTAGGACTGAACCAGACTTAAGGGATATAAAGCTTAAATCAAGTTGTAAAACAAAATCATATTAGTTTAAGTTTTACTAGCACCTTTGTAAGCCTTGGTGAAGGTCTGATGAATGATTCACAAATCAGCAATTTCTTTACAAAAATTGGGACATTTATGTAATTTAAATCTTATTTGTCACGTTTTTAAGACATACATTCTCAGTTCAAAAGTAAGTATTGAAGCTCCAAAACACCACAAAATATTAAGTAATCTGCAAGTCACTGAAATTCTGGAGTAGATTGTGTTAGGGGGTTCGAACCCGTTGGGAAGACTAGGGATTAGATCTCAAATCGGTTCCCTTACTTATTAAACCTAAGGTTTTGGTTCGAAACTTGGTTTACGAAATCTCACAGATTGGGGAAACTTTTTTTGGTAAAAGAAATATGTCATATAATTGATGAGAAGGAATCGTCCAGTTGAGGAAGCTATTAAAAAAAACTTCTGTACTACGGCTTGGAAAAGTGTTTAGACTTTTAAATAACGATGCAAACCGGTTCTGAACCGAACCGAACCAATCCAGCTGATAAACTGAACGTGCGGCTTCTGAAAATTGCTGAACCGAATCGAAAACCAAATGGGAGAATTTGAATCCTTTCCCTAAGAAAAGTTCTATTTGACCTTCGGTCAAACTAATGCAGACCACTCATTGACCGAATTTTTCCTTCGCAGTATTGTTGCAGCAATTATTTCTACATCCAGTTGGATGTTACCGGGATGTAGAATTGTAGTGTTCACGGGTATATATTATATATTAGGGATGCTTCTATACTTAAACAATCAGCCATTTACAGCTTATAAAGAATTTTAAGGTGGGATTTGAAATAATGCTTATATTTTTAATTAAAATTTTCAACATTTTATATAGAATATCATGAATAGTCACACGCATAAGCAATAGTGCGCACACATATCAAGGGCCCAAGACAGCTGTTTATTGCCATAAACATAAATGTACATAGGAAAACCAATGTTTATTCCGGCTAATTATAGAATAAAGTATCACAATTGATTCCCACTAGGGAAAGTTCAACATGCTCTCTTGTGCCCTAAGGGGTAACCGGTATCTAATTTGAAATAGAAACAACTGCTGACCGGTGTGAAAAAAAAGCAAACACGACGGCTTCCACATGGGTCACAGCGACAACAATTATAGCCATAAAAAGAAGGCCAGGCCATTAAGAGTCGGTAGAATATATTATAAAAGCGTTACCCAGTTTCTGTTAATGCTTGTTGTGCTATTGTTATATTGCAACCAATTCTCCGGTATTTTCCTCACACAGTCAATTGTTGTTGTTGTTGTTCTTGCCGGGCATTGCACTTGAGCAATGCTAAAGCTCTGTTAATGTTAAGCACTGCTGTTAAGAAGACGCCAGCAACTTCCTTAGCTCTTGCTGCTGCTGTTGCATGCTGCTGCCAAGTGCCGTTGCTTGCACTAATTTATTCTTTCAGCATTTCATTATGTTTATACGACACATTAATCGTCATATCCTCCTATTTTTCTATACTATGCTTAAATGAGTCATGTAATATGCACAATTGTATGGGTGTATGTGTGTCTGCTTGTGTACAATGTACGCTTGTATTTATATCTAGACAGAGCATTGTCCCCCTTTTTGTTTTGTTTGTGGACGCAACAATTTAACAGTTTCCCACACGTTGCATAGCAGACAACCAGACATACAATGCAATTGACAACAGACAGTTGAGGGATGGAAAACCCACAGATGTTGACAACAACAACCAGCTCTAATTAGAATTGAAGCATGCCACAATCAGACGGAGGGTTATATGAAATGCATATGCAATAGGGGAAGCGAATGTACAAAAACTACTGGCAAATCAACAGAAATAGGGGAAATGGTTTTAGTTTTTAGATAAACTTTAAGTAAGTCCAAAGTTGAAAACATAAACGAGAGAGGTCAAACTTTTTAGTGGGGTTACATGCAGTTAATTTTTGTTAAAAAAAATAAATATATTCTATTTTATTTCAAGTAAATCCTACATGCTTCTAAAACGCATTGTTAAGGAATAAATTCAAGGTTATTTTCTCCCCGATAATTAATTTTTTTCAAAATTTCGGTACAAAATCGATTTAATTTTTTTTAGAAGCTCCCATTTTGTCAATTATTTTGGTTTTGGTGAATACTTCGATTATACTGATAGACACCCAAAATGATTCAAGGATCAGACAAGAATATGCTTGCATCATTTTCATCGCTGAACAGGAATACGGCCTCCAAATATGAAGATTTTGAAAAAAATAGTTTCAGTCTCAAAAAACCCTGTTTTTGCCCGTGTAGAGAATAAGGCCGAGATGCTACAAGTCTCTTAGTTGGTTTAAATTAAATCTTGAACTGTCAATCATATGAATCAAATCAAAAGAACCTTGAATCAATCTAAAATTTTCTTGTAGCACAACTTTTTCATGTGCTCTCGCACTCTACGTATACTCATATGACCTACTTACTTATTAATTTTATTTACCATGAACAATTGACAATTCTTTCTGTTAAAGTTTTGGATGATCAAGTCCATATATACACTAGAGACTCGCAAAAGTTAAGTAGTTTGATTTAGATTTTACGAATTCTTAACTTTTTCAAGACTTCCATCAAACACCAAAATCTATGGCCAATCGATGGCCTTTTTCTAGTTTTCTTAATATTATATTAAACATTTTTCGGCAAGCGATAACCTCTTTTGCCTACCTACTGTCGACATTATTGCGTTCACAACCAAATATGCACTGAATGGTGACGGAAATGTGATTAAATTTTCCGTATACTTAACTTTTGCGCGTCTTAGCTTTTGCGAGTCTCCACTGTATATATAGCGTGTTCGCCGCAAAGACTCACTTTTGAGTAGAGCGACTTAAATTTCTCAAAATACAAAATGTTAAAACTCTATTAAAAGTAGCCTTAAAACGTGTACACACTTTTGGTTTAATAAATTAAAGGATCTTAGCAGGAAAATTTCTCGAAAAGTAGCTTTTTTCCGGCCTATTAATTGCATAAAACTCCTTCAAATAATTATATGAATAGCCACAAAACCCTGAGCCCTGAAGTTGATTATCTGAATAACCACACAATTTAGCGAGAATCCACAATTTTGTGGATTTTTCCTACTTTAGATCACTTTATTTTATTTTTTTGTAAAATTTGCCAGTTCTTTTTTGTACCAAAGTATTTTAAGCAGAGATGTTAACATGTTCCTAATCGAACCAAACCGTAACCGCACCTCTTTTTTCCATTAAAAGTAGAACCGGCGTCGGTTTGAAATTGCTAAACCGATCCAAAAACCACTGAACCAAACGGTTCGGTACAGTTCAGTATACTTAAGTGTTTAAGGACCTAAAAGGCTTAACTTAAGAGCCATTTTCTTGTAAATTTGAGATTTTCTTTATTTCCCTAAAAAAGTTTTATTTCAATTAAACTACGATTCGACGGACCGTCTAAAAGATATACCCATATAGACCATCTTGATCCTTAGCGTTACCAAGTTGATGTAGCTACTAAGGCATACTTCTCACCATTTTAAAGCATTCCTGCAATCCTACGTAAATTAGGCATGATTCAGGCCTGAGCAGTAGGAATAACTGAATAACAGACATGAAATTCAGGCATGTTTTAGTACTTCCCATAAAACTCACCCATGAGTTCGGTATTGAAATCCTGCCTGAAATCAGCTAAGGTCTTGACGTAGTATGACGTTAAGTTCATGGTTGAATCTTATATAAAGTATATGATGGGTTCAGTACTAGCCTTTCCGTTTCAAGGCTGATTGGAAGGGATACAGGATCATGTAAAACTCTTGCATTTATTCGCAGACCTCTAAATTTACCTTTCATCAAAATAGTACAATCGGAATTATCTACGGCATTTTAGCGATTGTATTCAATTAAATAAGGGTTTTAGAGCTTTTCAAATGATTTCAAAATTCTGTGAAAGTCACATTTCACTACAAAAAACAAGAAAGAAAGTCGGTCAAGCCCGACTATAACATACTCTGTACCAAGAAAATTTCTTTTGATCATAACTCGAAAACCGTTCATCCGATCTTCTTCATTCCTTTGGCGGATCGATAAGTTATCCTAATAACTAAATATGTCCAGAAGGAACAAGCCATCTATCTTCAAAACTGTGGGAGATATGACGTTTTTTCTAAATTGCGGGGGCGGGAGGGGGCGTGGCCAAAATTGAAAATAAACTTGATCTGCCTGCAGACATTAGAAGCATATGTCCCATACATGTCAAACCTCTATCTCTTACAATCTCTGAGATCTGTGCGTTCATACGGACAGACAGACGGACAGACGGACATGGCTATATCGACTCGGCTGTTGATGCTGATCAAGAATATATATACTTTATGGGGTCAGAGATGCTTCCTTCTGGATGTTACATACTTTTGCACAAACTTATAATACTCTATGTACCTACGGTACAGAGTATAAAAATTACTATGGAACCGCTGATCAAAACCGGAACTGCTCTTCAGCTATCTCCAAAATCCCTATAATGAACCGAACTGGACGTTTAAAAGCTGCTCCAACCACTGAACCGAACCAGTTCTTATTTCCAAGCGATAATCATCCCTAAAATTAAGTTAAAGTATCTAAATATAACAGACAGAAGAAAGCATCTCTGACCCTATAAATAATATATATTCTTTATCAGTTTTAACAACCGATTCGATATATCCACGATATGAGCAATCAGATATGACATCAGACATATGGTTGTTTTAATTGCCGGCAGATCAAGTTTATTCTCAGTTTTGGCCCCTCTTCCTACCGTCGCTGCTAGTTTAAAGAACACCTCATATCCCCCACGTTTTTAAAGATTGCAGGATCATGCCTTCGGGACATATTTAATAATTAGTAATCAGATTTATTTATTGATCCGACACAAGATTAGTAAAAATAGGATAAGCAATAGCTTAGTAATGACCATTTCAATTGTTAATTTGTAATGATATTTCTTACCTGCTTCAAACAGAAATCTCTCTCTTTTCTTTTTATAAATATCTCTTTTACAAATCTGCGGGATAATCTCTTACCACACCCGACTATGAGTAGGGGCATCACTCTCCGGACAAGCCGACGAACCATTTCTTCATATTTAGGGATTGAGAAAGGGTTTATGTATGGATTATATAATAATGTAATAAAGGCCTAAACGGAGTTCACATAAAGCTTTCCTTTCGTCACAATCTATTGAGAAAACATCTCTATAAATTTTTTAGTTGGTTCATGTCTATCAGCAAAGAGTTATAGGTCATAGAGTCAAGTTCAACGGTTCAAAAGTGCTTCAGAGCCATATCTCAGAAGTTATTTAGTCTATGAATTT